>JANAVB010012198.1:21535897-21920897 GCA_029216955.1 Iris pallida
TCTAATTACTTTGTGCACGTTCGTCGAATCAAAACAAAACTTGTGCCAGCAGGACCATAACTTTTTCTGGTCATGTATGCCAAGTTTTGTCCGATTCTGAGACAGTTGTCGGATCGCCGTTTTGTGAGCCCCACGACCCGATTCATAGGCGATTTTGTGCACGGCCTGCCAGAATCCAACTCTAGTTATATGGTTGGTTTTATATCATCAAAACGAATCTGTAGACATGTAGCTTGACGACTTTAGAGACTATTGACTCTAGCACACTTTTAGTGCAAAATGGGTCCAACGGCGGACATCATTTTTTATCCAAAATTACCGTTTTGCTCCTGTGTCCAGAATTGGACTTAAGGACAGGCAATCTTAGTTAATTTGACTATTCTAAAAATATTGGTAATGTCTGTTTTAGCATCCGGAGACTGTTGTAGCACACTGACTGGTTTGGGTTATCGCTTTCACCAGCAAAGGACCTCAGGCGAGTATAGTTTATTATTTGTTTTTAGTATTGATCTTTACTATACCTCATTGTTAGCCAATAGATATGTGATTTATGTCCTTCATGTTTGTATATTTTGTCGTGTCGGGGAGGTAAAGTACCAAGGATGTGTTATCTGACCTTATACAGTGTATACCGTGTAGACCGTGATTCATTATTGCTTTATATAGTATAGACAGTGTTTCATTATTGCTTTATACAGAGTAGACAGTATTTCATTATTGCTTTATATAGTGTAGACAGTGTACACTATACAATATAGATATCGTAGACCGTGTCATGTAATTGTCCCGAGACCGATCACATATCAAAGGTACTTCAGTCAGTCGGTGAGTATTATCTTTGTATTTATTTACTATTTTTTTATTTAGTTTTACTTTATCTTTCTGTGTTTATTTTTCAAATCATTGTTTAAGGGCTAACCTCTGTTGTATAGTCATTTCATTTATTGAAACTGCATTCAGTGAATTGTACTCGTTCCATTCGTAACTGGAAACCAATATTTTTTAGGTTAGCTGTGGCTTCACTTAGAATTGGGAGTTACGGGTGTACTTGCAGACGAAAACCTAGAGATTAGCTAGATGGATGAGTTGTAATCATTTCAATATTTGTAAGAGTTTATTTTTTTTGTAAATGTAAAACTTGTGAATATTGTAAATTAAATTAATTTTGTGAATGGGCATTATTTATGATTTTGAGCATTGTGGCTATACAGCATTCTACTACCGACACTGCAGCGTAGGCTGGCTTGGATACGCATTCGTATCCCAAAAGCGGGCGCGGGTCGTGACAACCTCACCTCCAGTACCAGCGCCGGCTTGCATCCTTATGAAGGCTCTATCAAAAACTTTACGGACATAAACTAAAGGCCTTTAGAGGAACGGAGAACCCACTAGCGGTGTCACAATGGCTCATTAGTACGGAGATGCTACTGAAGGCATCCCAGTTGCCAGGTCGAGATTGGATGACAGCAGTGGACCTACGATTAGAGGATAATGCCCACCACTGGTAGAAGGCGAAAGAGAGACGATTAGACGCTGGGATCACCTAGAAGCATTTCTATGATCTATTCTATGAGAGATTCTTCCCCATCCATGTTCGAGACAGTCTCTATGACCAGTTCCTGCATCTGAAGTAAGGAAATATGACAGTTGATGAGTATGACTCGAAATTAAATCGCCTGAGTAGATTTGGTGCAGGATTGATTCCGATAGAGCTAGAGAAGGCAAGGAGATTCCATCAGGGGCTTGCACCAGAGCTCAAGTCTTATACGACTACACAGTCTCGAGTCTCCCATTCAGCTGTCATGGAAGAAGCTCGTGCTCTGGAGATTCTTCACAGGGCGCAGCAGCAGACATCCAGACGTCAGACACCAGCAGTTATACCAGCCGAGCTATACAGAGTGGACCTATCCGGAGATCCTCAGGAGAGCACCAGCAGAGGTCCTCACCTTATCAGTAGCCCGTTTGCCATTACTGCGGAAAGCAAGGACATCTTCAAATAAACTACAGGACTCGCCTTGGACTATGCTTGGATGTGGATCCAACCGTATATTCTCAAGGACTGTCCGGAGCAACAGTCGATAGTACATGTACGGCAGAACCCGAGGCCTACAGCCCCAGCACTTCCAGCACCATGGCCTGTAGCAGGAGCACCTCGCCCACCATTGTCTTCTCAAGACGTACAGTACAATAAGGCCAGGGCTCAGGGACCAGGACAGAATTATGGGCAGGCATTCTTGCTTGCCGTAGAGGATTTAGAGATAGAGGCAGAGGTCATAGTAGGTATGGTTTTAGTTGCTTCATTACATTATTTGACACTGGAGCCACTCATTCATTCATAGCTACTAGTTTTGTCATTAGACACAATATCCCCCTCACACCCTTATCTAAAAATATTAGAATCCTCACTGGAGGAGGAGTTATTCTGTTAGTGGTGTTTGTAGACTTTGTCCGGTAGTGATATGTGGTAGAGAGATGAAGGCACGAGTCCTTGTATTCCCTACGCCTACATTCGATGTGGTTCTCAGAATGGACTGGTTGAGCCAGCATTTCACTCTTATAGACTGCCATAGGGGCAGTATCATCTTTAGACCATCGAATACGATAGAGTTTGAGCTCACTAAGGAAGAAGAAGAGAGTTGTGATGCACCCACATTGGGAACTCATATGATGATGTAGGATACCCCTCAGCACCCCGTCATCACTGAGTTCAATGATGTATTTCTCGAGGATTTGTCAGGACTGCCACCTGACCGAGATATTGAGTTTTCTATTGAGCTTATTCCTAGAGCCGAGCCTATTTCATCTCGAGTATATCGTCTGGCACCCAAGGAGTTGGTAAAGATGAAGATGCAGATTGATGACTTGTTGGAGAAAGGTTTATTCGTGCCAGCATGTCACCATGGGAAGCGCCCGTTCTTTTTGTGCCTAAGAAAGACGGGACAGTGCACATGTGCATCGATTACAGAGCTTTGAATACAGTGATGGTGAAGAACAAGTATCCATTGTCGCATATAGACGATCTATTTGATCAACTGAGTGGAGCAAAAGTATTCTCCAATATTGACTTACGATCGGGCTATCTCCAATTGAAGGTTCGGAAGGAAGACATTGCAAAGACGGCTTTTCGATCGAGGTATGGATACTACGAGTTCTTGGTCACGTCTTTCGGTTTGACCAACGCTCCGTAGTTTTCATGAATTTAATGAACAAGATCTTTCACCAGTACTTGGACAAACTTGTAGTCGTTTTCATAAATGATATCTTGATTTACTCCAAGAGTCTAGAAGAGCATGAGAGCAACATCTACGGATTGTTTTGGAAACATTGAGGAATGAACGACTCTATGCGAAGCTTAGCAAGTGTGAATTCTTTCTTAAGGAGGTATCATTTTTGGACACATCGTTACTGGCGATGGCATATCAGTAGATCTGGAGAAGATCACAACAGTCAAGGTATGGCCGCTCCCACATCAGCTTCCGAGGTGAGAAGTTTTCTTAGACTTGCGGGTTATTACCGAAGGTTCATAGAAGATTTCCCTCGAATAGCGGGGCCTATGACTCGACTAACTTGCAAAGATCAGGAGTTTGTATGGACAGATGAGTATCAAGCCAATTTTGACGAATTAAAGAAGCGCTTGACCACAGCACCCACTCCGACACTACCATCGGGCCCGGGAGAATTTGTCATCTACAACGATGCATTCGAGAAGGGATTAGGATGCGTATTGATGCAGCATGGTCATGTAGTGGCATATGCATCGAGACAGTTAAGAGTGCACGAGAAGAACTATTCAACCCACGTCTAGAGCTCGTAGCGGTTATCTTTGCTTTAAAGCTATAGAGATATTATTTGTACGACGAGAAGGTTGATATCTACACTAATCATCAGAGCCTCAAGTATGTATTCACACAAAAAGAGTTGAATATACGACAGCGACGTTGGTTGGAGTTGATGAAGGATTACGAGATCGAGCTACATTATCATCCGGGCAAGACTAATGTCGTGGCAGACGCATTAAGCCGTAATCCCATGGCACACTTCTTGACTACGTAGTAGGAGTTGATTATAGACTTGCAGCAGCTCGATATTTAGGTAGTATTGCCCGAAGAAGATGGCGTATTAGCCAATCTTCAAGTGAATTCATCATTAGTAGAGAGGATCAAGGCGACATTGTCTACGGATGCTAGATTTTGACGCCTTAGAGAAATGACTGAAGCAGGAGAGCAGACGGGATTGAGGATTCATCCCTACGGGTCACTGCGATGTGGTAACCATATTTATGTTCCTAATGGAGAGCTACAGCAGGAGTTAATGACAGAAGCACACAGTTTGACTTACTCTATTCATCCCGAAGGAACTAAGATGTATCGGGACTTACGATAGTATTATTGGTGGCACGGAATGAAGTAGGAGATAGCTCGTTTTGTGGCCAAGTGTTTAGTATGCCAACAAGTAAAGGCCGAGCACCAGAGGACGGTCGGATTATTGTAGCCGCTACCCATTCCCGAGTGGAAGTGGAAGCACATTACAATGGACTTTGTCACAGGATTTCTTCGGAGTCCTAGTAGACGAGATGCGAAATGGGTGATAGTTGATAGACTTACCAAATCAGTCTACTTCTGATCTTTTAGAGTGGGACAGTCCACAAAAGTCTTGGCGGATATGTACATAAAGCAAATAGTAAAGCTGCACGATATACCAGTTAGCATCGTGTCGGATCGTGACTCGAGATTCACCTCGCACTTTGGAAGAGCATGCAAGAAAGTTTGGGTACGCATTTGAAGTTTAGCACGTCGTACCATCCGCGGACAGACTGCCAGTCAGAGCGTACGATTCAGACGCTAGAAGATATGCTGATAGCGTGTATGCTTGATTTTAGCACATCATGGAAGGGCCACCTTCATCTTGTGGAGTTTCTTACAACAATAGCTATCAAGCGAGTATTCAGATGGCTCCTTTTGAAGCATTGTATGGTAGGAAGTGTCGATCTCCTGTCTGTTAGAGCGACATCGAAGAGCGACAGATATTGGGACCCGAGTTGGTTTTGAGCACAGTGGAGAAGGTTAAGAAGATACAGGACCACCTGCGAGCAGCGCAGGATCGACAAAAGCAGTGGGCGAACAATCGTCGCTGATCCTTGGAGTTCAAGGAAGGCGACCATGTTTTCTTGAAGATATCATCCAATAGAGGCACGATTCGATTCGGAGGAGTGACAAGTTAAGTGCAAGATACATCGGCCCTTTTGATGTTTTGGAACGTGTTGGAGAAGTTGCCTACAGATTGGCATTGCCGACGTCATTAGAGGGAGTACATGATGTATTCCATGTGTCGTAGCAGAGGCATACGTAGCAGACAACAGTCACGTGATGATTACTCCGAAATCACCGTTGGACCAAGTTTGTCGTACGAAGAGCAACCAGTAGGTATCCTCGATCGTCGAGTGAAGGTGTTACGGAATCAGTCTATACCATTGGTTCGAGTGGCATGGAAGCATCACTCGCCAGGGGAGTCTACTTGGGAGCGCGAGGACGACATTCAGAATCATTACCCGCATTTGTTTGACAACCAAGGTATGATTTGTACATGTTAGTTCCATATAGTTCCTTGCATTTGCACTGCATCCCCTACCTTAGTTTAATTTCGATGACAAAATTTCTTTATACAGTTGGGTATATGTAAACTCCCTCAAATTTGAAGAAATTTTCTAATATTTTAAATTAATATAAATGTACAATTTTTTTCATAAATAAACTTGATTTAAATTAGAAATATATTTGATTTATTATGAGGAAAGGAATTAATTAATTAGTTATGTAATGGTATTTTGAATTTTAGAACAAAAAGGATTTTAATTAAGTTTATATAAGCATATATACAAATACTTACATATATATATAGTGAGAGCTAAAAAATAATGAGTACTACTGCTACAGTACTCGAGCCCCTCCCGATCCCAGACCCGCGAGCGAGCAAATAGAAACCTACGGAGTTCGAAAAACTCGAAATACCCCAAATCTTGCACCAAATCGATTCAATTTTTTTTGCTTGATCCTATTAGGATTCTCGATGAAATCCAACCCTCAATCCAAATCAAATTCGGATATCTAATCCAAATTTAATAAAATTTAAAAACCAAGTATAAAGAGAACCGTCGGGTGAACTCCAAAAGAACCCTAGAAAATTTCATCTATCCTTGCATTCGAGACCACTAGGCGAACCCCGACATCCCCGCGTAGCTATCCAACCGCCTGCACCTAGCCCCAGCCCATCGGAGCTTCGTCGGAGCAGCCACATCCGACCGCCAAGAATAGGGCCGACCCTGTTTGGAACGAACCCAGGTACCCTACTTGCAAGTTCGATTTCTCCAATGTTCATCGATCGATTTTCGATCTATCAAATCTTACTCATAGCCAACATGACCAGCTTCAAACCCTTTGAAAGGGAATTCAATATAACCCCTTCGACTGACCAAAAACTCGACGCAAAGTTGAGCAAAAACATGGTAGTAGACTGTCCAAACCCTCAACTTGGAAGGCAATTCATGGCCAATCCATTAACAGCAAACAAAATCTAATTAAAGGCAGATCTAGATAACATATAGGGGATCAAAACCTCTCTGGTAGAATTAATTTTTGTTGATTATACAGGAAGTTATCTTGTGTTAAAAATCAAGGAAAAATAACGTTTAAGCTGTAAAAAATTTAGAAACATTTCCCGATACGGCGTGCGCCCCGACAAACCGGGCGACGTGGATGCACACTATACGTATCGAAAGACGCGTATGGATGTTGCTGACGTGTGGGGACAAATAGAACTCGATTTTGTTGCATGTGTACGACGAAATCAGTGCATATCCGTCGAGATAGCCCCCGTATCGATGCCTTACAAACTTGGCCATAACTTCGTGCACGTTCGTCGAATCGATGCAAAACTTGTGCCATCATGACCGTATCGATTTTTTGGTCCTGTATGCCAAGTTTTGTCTGAACCTGAGAAGGTTGATCGGAGTGCCAATGGGTGATTTTTTCAGGTTCATTGGAATCCAAAATTGGACGTACCGTTGGGTTCGTCTCCTCAAACAGAATCCGTAGACATGTAGTTTGACGACTTTAGAGACCGTAGACATTAGCATTTTGGTACAAAACGGGTCCAACGACGGACATCGTTTTGACCCAAAATTAAGATTTTGCTCCTCTTCCAGAATTGGACTTTTGGACAGGCGTTTCCTAAGTTTATCACTTATTCCGGGAACGTTCTTGATGTTTGTTTCAGCATCCGGAGCCGTTCGTAGATTCTGAGATTTTGTGCTGACGTGACTAATTGCTTGGAGTTGCTATTTCTGTGCCGCCAGGCAAGATACCTTGCCACCTTACTCTGTGATTATTATATTCTTATTTTTAGTTGTTATTTTCAACATTTTTTATTTGTTGATATTATAAAATGAGCGTCCAAGTCACACTTGGGTGCAAGCGACTTTATCAGTCGTTTTTTTCGCTTTATTTATATTCTCTTTATCTTAGCCTAGTGACTACCCAATGTTGTTGCGGTATTAGTATATCTCATACAGCCTTGACACTTGCTTTACCATGTGAGTCACATGTTGGATACGTACCCGCATCGTCGGCTGGCCACCAATACGTATGGCGTGTACGGCGGATAGGAGTAACTGCCAATAGAATTGCATGTTAGAAGACTTGGCAGTTACTAGAGGTTCATATCAGTCACAGAGATGATGATACTAGGTATTAGATTGGAAGAACAATACCTGACGTATGGGCTTCTTTGTACTTCCTGATTACCTGTGTGCTCCTCGAAGACGCAGGCTCCAGGTGCCCTCTGACGCTTCCCAGAGCGTTATAGACGTACCCCTTGTACATGGTGCCCTCTAATGATCTTCGGACGTTATAGACGTAGGCCCCTGGTGCCCTATATGGGGGCTATGCTGATCCCATCTACAGCCAGGGCTCATGCGTCGAAGGATCGTTTTTCAAACTGCATATTCACAGTAGACGGGTCAGGAACCCTATTGCATGCATCTACTTTTCTTTTATATTTTATATCATAGTACATAGCATATTATTTTTTGTATCTTGTTACTTCCGCTGAGGACCTGGTTATCTCTTCAGGTTTAGACGAGTTTTCACAAGTACGGAGCGGCTTTGGATCCTTTATACATTGATGATGAGGCAGTTCATACTGATTTCTAGATTATTCTTCATTGAGACATTTAGTGGATATTTTTACATCTCTTTTCTTTATATTTTGCGGAGGTTGGACTCCGATCTTGTGAGATGTTTGGAGTGAGTATGTTCATCCTGCTGTCTTTTGATACACTCATTTATCATTTGGACTCTTGTTATCTTCTATGTTGAGCTGTGATGAGATTAGATTATATATTCTGGCCTGTGATGATTTATTATACTGCTTATGTATGTATACGAGGATTCCATATATTGAGTATTCTTCGTGTATGTGCAGCAGGCATGTTCACGTACTTGGTCCTACTATTTTGGGGACTGGGGCGTTACACCAATCAATTAACGATCTGATAATATGAAAAACTAGATGTAGATGCAAAGACACAATGTGCAATGCTTGTTCCAATAAATTATAAATCATAGAACTATTACATGCTTACTTATGTATATCTACTATAGAATTACAATTTCATAAAACTGTACATGTTTACATATGTTAGGCCTGCTATAGAACTGTGTTATGTAAAGATTGATTCGATGAATAAATTTTGAAATGGTAATGCGAAGCATGCTATTGATTGCTCAACTGATAATATAACACTAAGAATGTCAAGTTTATTATAAATTTCATAGACCATGCTTGGATAACTAGTTTAGTCTCGCATGGTCATGAACAACTTGTGCACAAGATTTTAGTTTCCTCGAACGACAACTTGGGGCCACAGGACCGATTCAACCTAGGAGGAAATAAGATAGTTGTGCTGGATACTATTACGAGTTATTAGAAAACTTTCAGTAGTGCTTGCTAAATGCACTGAAAGGATCACCATCTTATTTTCCATTGATTGTCGTAGAACAGAACAGTTTTATAAAAGACTGAACATTGAATCACAATTACAAACTCGCTTGTACAAAAGAGAGCCTAAGAACAAAACCTAGGAAAAGCAATCTAAATACAATTGTTTAGTTTAGATTCAGGGAGGTGACGGTAGAGGCTCGGGAAAGTGCTATCAACTCTACCTTACTCCTTAGACGATCGAACGCAACCTCGGGTCCGATGAAGAAATGCTCTCTCTCTACCAGGGTGTGTGTATATCTCTTTGTCTGTGCACAAGGGAATGGCACTTTACTATTTATAGAAATTCATGAGTAATAGGGTGTACAGCCACGTGGCTAACTTTGGGCCACATCCTTGTAACTGTATCTCGAGAAGTGGACAGCTGGGGATTGGTTAAGATTGATCATGATATGTTTGTTGTACTAAATCTGAACTGTCAAGACTTGGTCAATTTTTGCCACATGTCTCAACTGCTACTCTGTGGCGAGCCGCATGAATGATACATCCTGGCTGAGCCGCATGAAGGATTATCCCATAGCCGAAGAGTGTCTCATGACCGGGCTGCATGAAGGTTGTCTCATAACCGAGCCGCATGAAGGACGTCTCATAACTGAGCCGTATGAGAGTTGTCTCATGACCGAGCTGCATGAAGGTTGTCATAACCGAGCCGCATGAAGGACGTCTCATAACTGAGCCGTATGAGAGTTATCTCATGACTGAGCCGCATGAGAGTTTTCCCATGACCGAGCCGCATGAAGGACGTCTCATAACTGAGCCGCATGAGAGTTATCTCATGACCGAGCCACATGAGAGTTGTCCAATGACCGAGCCGCATGAGAGTGGTCTCATGACTGAGCTGCATGAGAGATGATCCATGCTCGAGCCGCATGAGAGTTGTCTCATAACTGAGCCGCATAAAGGGTGTCTCATTGATCCGCATAAAGAGTCTTCTTTGGAACTGTGCACTATGCCGGATATCATGATAATTTTCTCATCTTTTAGGAGCATGTCACGTCTTGTCTTTATGTCAGAGCCATCATCTCTGTCAGAGCTGTCACCTTTATGTCAGAGTAATTATGGTCAGCTATTTAGGTTGATTTCAAACCGCATAAGGCTCCCTGCTATTTGTGGATCGCATAAAGCTTTCTGAGCCGCATGAAGCTCCCAGGGATTTTGAGCCGCATGAAACTCCCCAGGGTTTGAGCCGCATAAAGTTTCATATTGATTTTGGGCCGCATAGAGAATCCCTTTCTTTCCTTGCGCTTTATGAAGGATCACATCTCGCAAGTCAAGGACATCTCGGTCAACCTTTGCACTCGCTTTGTGGCCTGGGTATCCCGAGCACACGAGTGCGTAGGTATCATGTTTGCTCCCTGATGCGGGGCTAGTAAAAGCACTTGCCTTCGATCTTTGTTGGGAGACTCTTGAGAACCACCATGTCTGTTTGCCACCGGGTGCTGGACACGGGCGGTTCTGTACAACTTTCCATAAGAGGCACGTTTAACAGTTAGCAGGACTCTCTGATGGTCAGAGGTGGGGACAGCTGACTGAGCTCGACGAGCCCACGCTGTCCTAGACTTCTTTGCTCTAGCACCCGAAGGTGTTGTTTCACTTAACAAAATGCCTAAAAATTAGCCTTTAAAAATAAAACGAGAAGAAGTACAAAAAAGTACAAATGTTTTAGGAAGTATTGCTATGGAAGTCTGATCTGAAGGCGATCACTTTGTTCTTTGGACCATACGATGATGATGAAGATCACTGTTAGAAGATGAACAGCCGGAATAACTAAGTCACCAGAAAGGTATCGACGCACTTGGGTACTGTTGGCGAGGTCGAATGCTTTCCTGCTTTGCTTCACTCTGTTCTGGAAGAAAAGTTGAAGAAGAATGCTCCAGAAAATCAAAGTCTCTGGGCTCTGATCTCTGTATTCTCTCCTGTCTCTCTACTCATGATCCCCTTTTAATGTGAAAAATAAGTCTATTTATATACTTGACCCATTGTGCGTAAAAAGCAACAAAATTGGGTTTTTATACTGGTAACTGTCACCCATGATGGATGTCACCCTCTACATACGTTGACACATGTCCCATTATTTCAATTAAAATAGGGATCACGTACATATGTTCTTCAATAAATGTGGCATGAAAGCCACGTGGATAAATCATATTCCAAAGTAGTCAGGAGGGATCGGGCGGAAAAATGACCCAAAATATATTCCGAGCGTAAAGTGGCAACTGGTGTAAAAATAACCCAAATAAAACTTCCCAGCGTAAAGTGGCTAAAATAGCCTTGAGCGTAAAACTTAGCCCAAATAGACTTTACGCTCACAATAGCCTTGAGCGTAAAAGCTCACATAACTATCTTGCGTAAAAAAAAGTAATTTTATTGAGCGTAAAGTAGCCTTTTTTCACACCATACGACAAGTATCGAGTTTGGTAAAAATCCGATCTTCTCGACTTCTGTGTTGTATGTTGTCAGCAAATCATTATGTCAGAGTCATTATCACTTACATTTAAATGCATGATCTGACAGCTTCCCAGCGTAAAGTAGCTAGCGTAAAGGGTAGCTAGGGTATAGATTAGCTTGCGTAAAAAAACAACATAATCCTGGCGTAAAAATAGCTCTCATAGAGAATTGCTTGCGTAAAGTCTTCAATTCCTTTGAACTAGTCAAATAAAGCACTTTTTACGCTCCTATAAGACCCCCTTTAAAGTTTTCGGAATTTGAAAAGACTTCAAAATTTCAAAATACTTTGAATATGAAAAGTCAAGAAATGGCGTCGGTCAATACTCAACCGTCATAATGAATTTTCTCTCAAAACGTTCGAACGCCTCTTCGTCTCCTCGAGTTGCATTGATAATGTTCAGTTTCCTATTGGGAATATGAAGGGTTGATTAATTGTATATATAAGGAAAAGCTTTTCATTCTCACTTCTCATCCTTTCATATTGTCATGGCACCGAAGAAAGAAATAGAGGCTGACAAGGTAAAGGCTCAAGGCTCAAGGCTTGACCTAGAGAAGAAGGTCGATCAATCGCTACGAGCACGCAACTTCATGGAATGCTTTGGACTGACTCCAGCGATCTTCGATCGTATAAATGGTGGTCCCTCAACTGCCTACGAAGGATCTGGTGATGCAGAAGCATTCCTCAATCTAATATGTCGTTCAGGAATCCACAATGTGCACGAGTTAGGCACCTCCCTTCGTCAGCCCAACGAAGGAGAGAAGAAGAAATAATGTTTTGTGTAGGAGTGTCATCTATGTATTATGACACTCAACTTATCTGTAGGGGCCTACTCTTTTTTTTATAAAATAAAATCCTGGTGTTATTTTCACCTTTATTCTTGTGGTGCATTGATATAGGATCATTCTACACCCTTTTTTTTTACTATTTCCATGTTTGCTCATTCCCAAGAGAAACCAAACAACACGTGGCAGCTGTTCTGTGGTTATGAATGCCTCTTATTAGGATCTTTCCCGAAATAGACTTACACCATCTGCTCCTTTGAACCTTTATAAATAGCTGAGTTAAAGAATGCATTCTCATTCCTTTATTCTTCTTCTTCTCCGAAGATAGCTTTTTGGAAGATTTCATTCTCCAACAAGAGATTGATAATGGAGATGCTTTCCGATGTCGTTCCCCTCTGCGTCATGTCACTAGACGTTGATTCAACAACTCTTAGGGCCGAACTATCTGATCTTGATGGTAAGCCCATCGTGAAACAGTAGCTTTTCTATTTATCCACTGTTATGTGCATCACATTTCACCGAAATAGGTATTTGATTTACATAAAAGGGGCAGGGTGCGCTCTTCTTTAATTTAAACAAGGTGCGCAATCGGCTGCCTTTGAGCTTTTATTGAAAACAAGCGCCTAGCTTTGATAGATAAGGTACGCCTGCTGAAAACGAGCACAAATCCTTAATAGATAAGGTGCGTCTGTTGAAGACAAACATTTGCCTTTAACTGAATAAAGTGCGCGAGCATCTGTCTTTGACTAAACAGAGTACACCTGTCTTTGGTGGGCCAGTTTGCACCTGATGATGTTGACACTTTTATTGATTAGTTTCTCTTTTTGCGTTGTTTTCTGCAGAAGCTTGGTTAAAGAACTTTTCCAGAACTGGCATTGGTGATATAGATGCTGTGGGGAGCATTCTTCTGACACACACATCAGGGAGCTCATGTATTTTTGACGCGCAAATCAGACAACTCAGAACTCTTTGTGGGATAGAAGGGTCTTCCTCAGATGGTAGGAAGAGCCTTTATACACGAAAAGTTAGATGGTGGAGTCAACTCTAACCCGAGAAATTGGGTAGTAGAGTTCCTATCACAGCAGAACTAGGAATCGTATTCCAATGCTGGATACGTTCTTATCTCTTCTGAAGGGCCGTCATTTCTCCACCAGTTGTATTGGCAGCAACACGTCTTCGGGCTGCCATACTCTGGGGTTCTTCTCTCGTCTGAGAGAGAAGACCAGAGTTAATTCCTAGTGTTCTTGTCGCTATTGAGGCTCAGACAGTAAGGAATTGCCACCAACAACGAATCTGATGAAGAAGATCCAAAGAAGTACTAGATCTCCATTAGGTCATTGTTGTCGTATAGAAAGAAAATCCAAGATGTAATAGATTTCCCTTATGATTTGTAAGAAATTCTAAAAAATGTAATAGACTTTTATGATGATAAAGTGAGAATGGAAATGACAAGTCTTCTATGCTCAATAATTTGTATCTATCCAGAGGTAATATAGACATAAATAAAATCTCGTTTTTTGTTTAGAGTATACAATACTATCAGAGGTAATATGGACATGATAGATCGTAACAACTCAAAGAAAAAATAGATTAATATCTATTCAGAGGCCAAATGGACATAATTGATAAGAAAAGAAGCAGATTTAATATTTATTCAGATGTCATGAGAACGTGATAAATAATAAATCCAACTTTTTATACCAACTGGTAAGATAAAAGATTAAAATTTCTCTCCGAAGAGACAAGTAATCAGCTTAACCAAACATTGGTAGCTGGGGAAGAAGGCAGATGTCATGCCAATATCGATGAAAGAATAAATGAACCAACATTTCTTTTGGAAAAAGACAGATCAATTCAATTCCATAATTAAATGTGGATGAATCTGATGTAATGAATGGATAAGTCTTTTCGGGAATGAAAAGTTGTTTCAATTTCCAAAACCGGTTCATTAATAGCTCTCTCCTATAAATAGATGAGAACTTTTTTGTAAAGTTTCATCCTTGTTTCCACTCTTCTATCGAAAATGTCTTCCAAGGACGTGCTGCAAAAGACCAAAGTCACCATGAAGGTTGAGGACGTCATCGAAACGTGCCTCGTTGAGCCAATTGTGTCGGGCCCAACCGGAATAGGCGAAGGCTCTTCTACGCCCAAACTACCGCAAAACATCCTTGCTTTCTTAGTAGAGCCAGGAAAAACTCCTGAAGAAGAGGTATTGAGGATGGCTGTCTGCAAGTTTTTTGTGAACTCAGGCAATGATGTCTTCGATGTATTGGCTGACTATGTATTCAATAAGAAAGGCAGTGATCCTTGTCCTTAATCCTTTGTTCTGAACAAAAAAAATATTTTCATTCTGTGTCTCTTTTTTATACATAGTACTTCTTAAGAAATTTGCCGTTGATCGGCATCATGAGTAAATCTCCATTGGGCTTAGATAACCGATAGGCACCATTGGAAAACACGGTTTCGATTACATAAGGGCCTTCCCATTTTGCTTGGAATTTCCCTTTGCTCTTATGAGTCATTACCATCGGTCTTCGAACAGCTAAAACTAATTCACCGACCTTGAATACCCTCTCTTTAACTTTACGATTGAAAGTTCGAGATATACGGGCTTGATATAGCTCAATATGCTATTGCGCTTGAAGACGCTTCTTGTCCAATCCTTCAAGTTCTTGGAGTTGTAAGCGATCATTATTCTCTGTAGTTAGCTCATTAGCAATGGCTATTCGAAGAGATGGAATCTGAATTTCCAATGGAAGGACAGCCTCACATCCGTAGACCAATAAAAATGGTGTAAAACCAGTAGGAGTTCAGACTGTCGTTCGATAAGCCCATAAACATTCTCCAAGGTTCTCATTTCAATCACGTTTATTAGAAGAGATGAACTTTTGAGAAGTTTGATGATCGTCTTGTTGAAAGCTTCGGCTAAACCATTAGCAGCTGGATTATAAGCCGTAGAAGCTAGATTTTGAATTCGATTCTTATCACAAAATCAAAAAAATACCTGACTGGCAAATTGTGGTCCATTGTCATGAATTATCCGTCGAGGAATCCCGAAGCGATAAATGACATGGTGTTTGATGAAGCTAATCACATTAGATGTTTTCACTTCAACAAGGGGAACTACTTCTGCCCACTTAGAAAAGTAATCGTTTATAGCCAATATAAACCGATGTCCCTTGACAGTAGGAGGATTAATCGGACCAATAATGTCCATGCCCCAAGCTTCGAAGGGCCAAGAAGCTGTTGTAGGATGCAAGAATTCAGACAGTTAATGAATAAAATCAGTATGAATCTGACATGCTTTATATCGTCTGGCATAATCTACAGCATCTGCTATCATGGATGGCCAATAATATTCCATTCTTCGAATGCGATCTTGTAATTTCGGACCTGGTTGATGAGCACCACAAACACCATCATAAGCTTCGTGAAGTGTTTGTTTAGCTTCACTTTCTGAGAGACAGCGCAGCAAAAGTCCATCATATGAACGACGGTATAGCATATGTAAAGACGAATCATAATAAAATCGAAATAATCGTCTCTTGATTGATGCAGCTTCTTTTGGATCTTCAGGTAAAATCCTATGAACCGTATATTCAATGAATGGACTTTTCCAATCCCTCTGCTGGGAACTTGACTCTGTAATATAACTCTGTTCAATATACAGATTATTCTTGACACATAATAAGTCTCGGTCCAACAAAGTAATTGTGTTTTGTCTTCGAATTGGAACAGCTAAGTTTGCAGCTAGGCTGGCAAGAGTATCAGCTTCCACATTCTGAGAACGTGGTACGAATTCGATGAATAATCCTTTGAATGAAAGGACCAACTCGATTACCACTTGATGATAAGGGATGAGATCAGGATTTCTGACTTCATAAGTACCTCTAACCTGATTAACAATCAGTTGAGAATCTCCATAAGCTTCTAGGAATTCAATGTCCAATTGTTTTGCTACTTGGAGACCAATCAGCAGAGCATTATATTCTGCTACATTGTTAAAGCATGGCTCATTGAGAGAATAAGCACGGTATATGACCATTTTATCAGAAGAAACCAAGACGATTCCTACTCCGGAGATGATATTGCCTTTAGGTCCAACCCGTGATGCTCCATCAAAGTATAATTGCCAAATATCATCTCTCAAAGTTATGTTGTAATTCACAACTTCATCTGGAATATCTTCATATAGCTTTGATATCTCAGGTATAGGGTGAGCTGCTAAAAAATCAGCTAATGCTTGACCCTTCACTGATTTTTGAGGTACATAGACCATGTCATAAGGAGTGAGCAACATCGCCCAGGTGGCTAACCTAGAGCTAAGAATGCTTGGTTTTCTCATCAGCATCCGAATAGGATTTATTCTGGAGATGACATGGATAGTCTGTCCTGTCACATAATGTCGTATCTTTTGGACAACAAAAACCAAAGCCAAACATTCCTTTTCTACAGGAGTATACCTGTATTCAGCTCCGACCATCATTCGGCTGAGATAATAAATTGCTTGTTCATGACCCATATCACTTTTCTGTGCAAGAAGAGCACCAAGTGAATGATCTAAGGCTCGAACATATAGCAAAAATGGTCTTCCTACCACTGGTGGTACCAGAACAGGTGGATTTGTAAAGTATTGCTTGATTTCATTGAAAGCTTTCTAACACGCTTTATCCCAAACAAAGGATACACCTTTTTTTAATAGACGGAAGAAAGGTTGACATCTCTCCGAGAGATTGGATATAAATCTCCTAATATAAGCAATGCGACCTTGGAATCCTCGAATTTCCTTTAGATTGCATGGAGGACGCATTTCAAGAATTGCTTTGATTTTATCAGGATCAACATGAATACCCTGAGAAGTGATGACAAATCCCAAAAACTTACCAATGGAAACCCCTAAGAAAGACTTAGTAGGGTTCATTTTTAATTGATGCTGACGCATCAATTCAAATACTGTCTTCAAGTCTTGAATGTGATCATCTTTTGATCGACTTTTGACAGCAATGTCATCTACGTAACATTCAACTGTCTTTCGTAGTTGTTCCTGAAAGATGTTGCTCATAGCCCGTTGATACATGGCACCGGCATTTTTGAGACCAAATGGCATAACCGTATAGTAGTAAAGCCCAAGTGGTGTTCGAAAAGCAGTATGCTTCTCATCTTCTGGATGCATCTTGATCTGATTGTATCCTGAGAATCCATCCATGAAAGACATGCGTTCAAAACCGCATGTATTGTCTATCATGACATCAGTAATTGGAAGTGGAAATTCATCCTTTGGGCAAGCTGCATTAAGATCTCAAAAATCTATGCAAACTCGAACTTTTCCGTTCTTCTTCATAACAGGAACAATGTTGGCAACCCAGTCTGGATGTTGTTCTTCACGAACAAAGCCACATGTAATCAGCTTTTTTACTTCTGCTTCAATTGCATCCATCATATCTGGTCAAAAATGCCGTTGCTGTTGTTTCACAGGCTTGGCATTAGGAAGTATATTGATTTTATTCGTAGCAACTTTAGGATCTAAACCTGGCATATCCTCATAACTCCATGCAAAGATATCAATATATTCTTTAATCAATTTTATCAGTCCCTCCTTTTCATCTTCGGAAAGGTTCTTACTGATGAATATTGACTTGGATGTAGTTCCGTCTCCAACATCGATTTGAAGAATCTTATCCTCTGTAGGTGGTTGTCGTTGTTCAAAACGAAGTTCCCACTGTGTATCCATCTGTTGAGCCCAAGGTCATTCTCAAATGGCTCAGATTCACCATCGGTTTGAACCATGTTGACTGAGAATACACACTCAGCTTCATCATAATAGTGTCACGACCCGCACCCTAGAGTAAGGGCACGAGAAGTGGGTACGTCCAGCCTACGCCGCAGTGTCGGCGGTAAACGCTGTTCTAGGTCATGGACTATAACTAACATAATATGAATACTCTCCATAAGGAGGCCAACACAGAGGTATAACTCAATCACAATCTATAGATAGAAAATGGTACGATAAAATAGATAAGGAAATCCTCAACTGAGGTACAACAGAAACTAAATACAAGTCTCAACATTTCTACAACATACAACTCTGAAACAAAGACATAAGCTAAACATGAAAGGAAATAGTCTAAGCTATCTACTCGATACAAGGTATCATCCTGAGCAGCTGCCTGAACCTCGCCAGGGGTCCAGGTCGCGAGTGTCATCTAGGCAAGCTCCAAGTAAGGGGGTACAGGGTTCCTCATCATCCTCTGTAAAATTTTCAACAGGTCCAGTCAGGACGGGAGCGAGCACAGTACATCTCATGCAGTTCATATCATGGCAGGAAATATAAAGCAGGCAATAGAGTAAGATACATGAAACGCTGTAAGAAGATGTACATGAAACAGGAGAGAGATTTGATAACTGGAAATATATACATGATAAGTAAGAACAGTAAATGACTAGTGATTTAGAGTACGAGTTAGCATGTAATTGGCTTAGGTTGAACATGATGTACATGAGTGAACATGTGGGACATCAGCCAATAAGGCTGATGCGTACATGATAAAACATGAAAAGTAACAGAGTGAACATGATGGGTAAATCATATGACCATTTATACTCACCCCTACCCACAATCAGTACACAAGGATCTATTCAAGTTACGTTACGTACATGATGTTTTGGTTACACAGGAAACACATAAGGAAACATGAGCGTACATGAAAGAACATGAGAGTACATGAACGTACATGAAAGAACATAAGAGAACATGAGTGTACATGAATAACGCAGAAGCGAGGAATACATGATGTACATGAAACACATGTCATAAAGTATCCGATGCTCCCGCTAAGGGGGATAACATCCCAAGAAGAGATCCGTATAGTACTAATCCGTGATGATAACGTGACAGCATCAAGTAAAAGTAATCTAGAGCGAGAATATAAATTGTAACAAGTATGAAACGATCAGAAATGTACTCGCCTCGTATCTGAATGTCTAAAGTAAACGTACTGTCCGAGATGAGGTACCTGACTCCTAGTTAGAGCAACACAAGTCAAGATGTATACAGAGGGTGATATATGATATGTACAATGCATCTGCATGCTGTCTAGGTCAAACTAGGCTAAAGTCGACACTTGGTCAACTCTAGTCAACCACACTAGTCAACCTAGGTCAAGTCCTAGCCCAAACAAGTCTAACAAGTCTCACTAGGCCTAACCAAGCCTAATCTAGCAATCACACACCAATCACAAGGCTATACAAGCCAAACACAAGCACATATCAAGGCACATCCTATTCATGCATGTTCAACATTATATATATATATAAAAAGAGGAAGGAACTAACATGTAAGCTATGTGTGTGTGTGAACATGGATGTGTACATGAAAAAAGAAATCAACACTAGGCCATATATCTTATACCGACATATATATATATATGTCTATACACACATATATGTATATAACTATAGGGAATCTCTATTTACCATATTAACACATTAGCCATATAATATATATACATATATATATTGAGAGAGAGATAGAGAAGAGCATGTGTATGGTTACAATGAACCAAGAAGCAAATGAGCCAAGGCAAGCTCTCAACTACAAATACCAAACACTCATTATCCTAAAACATCATGTATATTACCTTCTTACATTCATGTGCATATGACATGATATACATACATGCATATTTACATACTACTCATCCTATATTATAACCATAGCATATACATATATATATATAGATAGGAAACATGGAACAAAGGGGGGGAGGTACATGTGTGTGGGGGTATAGGCTGGTGTATAGGTCAGTATCAAAGTGTGTGAGTGAGAAAGAGGGATGTGTGAACATGGGGTGTCCATGTGTGTAGTGAATAGGCATGCATATAGAGGGGGTTAAGGGGTCAAGGTAGTGTGTGAAGACACTTGTGTGTGGATCATGGCATCCTGAAAATAGTTGAGGGTATTAGGAAAACTCAGTGAATGGAAACATATGTGAAACAGTGTATATATTGGAACACATTCAAGTGGGGGGTTAATCTCAGGCAATGAAACAATTTCAGTTTTACTCACTAAAATGTACAAAGAAAACTCAGTTTACAAGTCATTAGGAATCTCAGAAATTATAAATAACTGAACTCAGTTTGAAGAAGAAAGTAAATCAATTCATATATTCTCAGGAATCAAATCACATTCTCAGATTCATTTGAAAATCTCAGTTTAACCCATAGATCAATAACAAAACAAGCTCAATTCCATTCTCAGTTTTCCTTTCAAAACTGGAAACATATATATCCCATATTTCAGGTTTAACATAACAATCAAACCCAGGTTTTGCACATAGGAAATTCTCAGATTTGCCTGAGGAAACTCAGGTTCTGACCCAAAGGAAACTCTCAGTTTTCCTTTGAAACAAATCTCAGTTTTTCCTACATACATTATCTCAGGTATTCAATACAACTCCTAATCGATTTCAGATCAAGGAAGGGTGAACACAGGTTCATTTCACTCAAAACCATTTTACCTATTTAATACCCAAAATCTCAGTTTTCATGTTTGGAAATCTTAGTTTTTTTTAAATGTATAGAACCATCTCAGGTTCTCAACATTTCTCAGTTTTATTATCAAAGTCGAAATTGAACTCAGGTTCTACTCATTCATCAAAAGTTCTCAGTTCTTTGTAAAGGAAATTAAAATCGAGATTAAAACTGAAATAACAGTTAACAGTTAAACATACATGTCATTCAACATTTCAAAAACAATTTCGAATCTAAAAACCCTACACTAGTCAGTACCCAAACATTGCAGAGATCTAATAAACATGTAGGTGATCTAAATCAACATTTTAAGGAATCACAAACTCAGAAAAATTGGATTAACTCAGGAACACGAAACACTGTTTCAGGGAGTATCAGGAAAACCCATTCCAACATCAAATTGAATCAATTAACTAGGTATAACCCTAAAGCAGGGTGTGCAGACACTAGGTATACCTGTACTCATGTCTAGGAAGTAGTTCGTGTCCACAAAAGTGGACACGAATGTGTCCAAAACTAAAATACAATTGTCAGGAACACAGTGTTCAGTATGGCCTCGTGCACGTGTTCACCTAGGTCTAGGACACGACACAGGCGTCCACGTGTCTCGTGGTCACGTGTGTAGGTACACCTAGGGTCAGGCTACGTGTTCCACACCCTGATACGTGTCTATGTGTCGTGTAGGAAGGACACGAGACGCGTATCAGAGCCGATCTACTGCACGCACTGTGCAGTATAAAACCAGTGCACGTGTCCGTGCTCCCTCGACACGACACGATTCGACACCAAACTTTGGGGGAGGCATGACAGACATTGCCCCTTACCCCATGTCAAGTTTGAAGTGTCCACGTGTCCTGTGTAGGGAGAAAAAGAGGTCGGGTAGCAGGACACTGCACGACAGCGTCGTGCAGCGTGTCCGTGTCGATTTTCGACACGAAAACAGCACGGATTCGTGCTCAGTGTTAGTGATTTGTGATCAGCATCTATAGGGCTAGAAAATTCTGTAATTAGTTTTCGAAAATAAAAACATTTTGTTCACTGTGGCAATATACCAAACACTTGCATAAAGACCTAGATACGTGTCCGATACGGACACCAAACCCAATCTAATTCCTACAAAACTTAGCCTATAGATCCCTGGTACCTAGATGCATGCATTCATGAAGAGAAATCACAATATTAATAGGTTTTGAGGTATTTTACCTATTGAGTGAAAACTCAATGAAAACCAAGGAAAGGGGGGTGTTCTTCTTCAAAAGATGATGCCCAAAGCTTGTGCAACCTTGCTAGCTAGCTCCCCTTAGCACCCTCAATGGTAGGGGATCCCAATGCAAGAAGTTTGGCTCAATTTGGAGTTGTTTTGGATATTTGGGGAGAAGTTTAGGGAAGAACACAAAAGAGGCAAATAAAATGAATTAAAAATGATGCAAATGATTAATGGGATGCATTTATAGGGGGTGGGGATGTGTGTTGGCTGCCATTAAGTTAGGGTTAGGGTTTAGGATGAGGGGCTAAGGTTTCTCCAACAATTTCTTGCTAATCTAAGGGCTCACAATTAAAGTAGCCCTTTTAACCTTTAGCCTAAAATATCTCCTTAACAAATATCTAGATATTTCGCTAATGTAATTACTTAATGAAACCCTCTAACTTAGTCTCTAGGGTCATGATTAACAATATAGATTAGGCTAACTTCTAGGTCAAGTCTCAACAATCTAGCTAACACATATTTAATTAATATAATTCACATTTTCACAAAAGTGTCAAAATGACTAAAATACCCCTAGGCTTAAAAGTAGAAATTTGAAATCCTAGACACATGATTAGGTCTCATTGGTCATGATTAGTCTTCTAGGTCATGTATGACTAATGTTACACTAGCAAAACACCAATTCACATTTCACTCAAATAAATAGTTTTAAAATAACTAAAAATCACCAAAAATTATATCATGACTAAAATCAATATTTTAATGATTTAAAATGCAGAATTTCAAATTTACCCTTATTTTGGAAAAGTGGGTGTTACAAGTCTACCCCCCTTAAAGAATTTCGTCCTCGAAATTAAGATGGTCGTACTTCTTCTAGAGTCTCGTCCCCAACAATCATGGTCTCAGAACTTACCTAAATCATACAATTTAAAGAATGGCATACAGGGTCATGGCATACGATGGCAGTTGAAGGTCCCATCTAGGTATACTAGTCAAGCTAAACCAAAACGGTCATAGCGTATCAAAACATACAAGCAATCTGGGGTGCTAAACTGGAAAAGTTACAGAAACAACAAATCACCAAGGCTGTACGGCGGTCTACCATCCTATATAAAACTGGTAAATATAAACAACAGAGAACCAGCTACAAGGGTCCCTACTCTAAAGCCAGGGCTATACTATCATTCCTAAGATAAAGGCCAAATCACAACTCATCAAATCATCATACTAAGAAAGAGTTATAACTAATGAATTTCTACAAGTTATTAGACTAGTCAACTAAAGTTATCCCTACTCTAAGTTATTTGATGATGGAAAAAAAAATTTAACAGAAAAGAAATGAAAGAGGTGATACTTTAAAAACCTTCAAGATATAATCTGATAATCACATGCGTCTGTCCAAAATCATGATACTCAGAATCCTCGCCACGCTAGTAAGCAAGGCTGCAATGAACGGTAGAGTCCATAACTGGGGTATGCATCTCTATGATCAAGTCATTTGGAATCCTCGCTATGCCGAGTAGTATAGCTGCGAGAAATTCCAATCTCATGATCAAGATATGTACATCCGAAGTCAGGTCCCTATGTTCTTGCCACGCCGGCTAATATAGTTACGGTAAACTCTAGGTTCCATAATAAAGTAGACGTTTTACCATCCCTGTTATTTCCGTCAACATATGTTATCAGAAGATATTGTAACTCGGATCATAAAATTCATCTCGATAAAAAAAAATCAAATCAACAACGATCCATCAAAATCAGATTCAAATATAAAGGAGTAAGGGTAAATCAAATAAGAGAAAAGGAATTCAAATTAGAAGTTCGGAATGAGATTCTCAAGGGGCATTCCAGGAATCTCTCAAGGAATTCTAACTGTGATTGAGTACCCCAAAATATTATACTCCTACTGCAGGCTGTAGTGATACTCTAGTTCGAATACCACTACATAAACTCGACCTACATGGGCCACCACTAAAAACGTGTCACGACCCGCACCCTAGAGTAAGGGCACGAGAAGTGGGTACGTCCAGCCTACGCCGCAGTGTCGGCGGTAGAACGCTGTTCTAGGTCATGGACTATAACTAACATAATATGAATACTCTCCATAAGGAGGCCAACACAGAGGTATAACTCAATCACAATCTATAGATAGAAAATGGTACGATAAAATAGATAAGGAAATCCTCAACTGAGGTACAACAGAAACTAAATACAAGTCTCAACATCTCTACAACATACAACTCTGAAACAAAGACATAAGCTAAACATGAAAGGAAATAGTCTAAGCTATCTACTCTATACAAGGTATCATCCTGAGCAGCTGCCTGAACCTCGCCAGGGGTCCAGGTCGCGAGTGTCATCTAGGCAAGCTCCAAGTAAGGGGGTGCAGGGTTCCTCATCATCCTCTATAAAATTTTCAACAGGTCCAGTCAGGACGGGAGCGAGCACAGTACATCTCATGCAGTTCATATCATGGCAGGAAATATAAAGCAGGCAATAGAGTAAGATACATGAAACGCTGTAAGAAGATGTACATGAAACAGGAGAGATATTTGATAACTGGAAATATATACATGATAAGTAAGAACAGTAAGTGACTAGTGATTTAGAGTACGAGATGGCATGTAATTGGCTTAGGTTGAACATGATGTACATGAGTGAACATGTGGGACATCAGCCAATAAGGCTGATGCGTACATGATAAAACATGAAAAGTAACAGAGTGAACATGATGGGTAAATCACATGACCATTTATACTCACCCCTACCCACAATCAGTACACAAGGATCTATTCAAGTTACGTTACGTACATGATGTTTTGGTTACACAGGAAACACATGAGGAAATATGAGCGTACATGAAAGAACATGAGAGTACATGAACGTACATAAAAGAACATGAGAGAACATGAGTGTACATGAATAACGCAGAAGCGAGGAATACATGATGTACATGAAACACATGTCATAAAGTATCCAATGCTCCCGCTAAGGGGGATAACATCCCAAGAAGAGATCCGTATAGTACTAATCCGTGATGATAATGTGACAGCATCAAGTAAAAGTAATCTAGAGCGAGAATATAAATCGTAACAAGTATAAAACGATCAGAGAATGTACTTGCCTCGTATCTGAATGTCTGAAGTAAATGTACTGTCCGAGATGAGGTACCTGACTCCTAGTTAGAGCAACACAAGTCAAGATGTATACAGAGGGTGATATATGATATGTACAATGCATCTGCATGCTGTCTAGGTCAAACTAGGCTAAAGTCGACACTTGGTCAACTCTAGTCAACCACACTAGTCAACCTAGGTCAAGTCCTAGCCCAAACAAGTCTAACAAGTCTCACTAGGCCTAACCAAGCCTAATCTAGCAATCACACACCAATCACAAGGCTATACAAGCCAAACACAAGCACATATCAAGGCACATCCTATTCATGCATGTTCAACATTATATATATATAAAAAGAGGAAGGAACTAACATGTAAGCTATGTGTGTGTGTGAACATGGATGTGTACATGAAAAGAGAAATCAACACTAGGCCATATATCTTATACCCATATATATATATATATGTCTATACACACATATATGTATATAACTATAGGGAATCTCTATTTACCATATTAACACATTAGCCATATAATATATATACATATATATATTGAGAGAGAGATAGAGAAGAGCATGTGTATGGTTATAATGAACCAAGAAGCAAATGAGCCAAGGCAAGCTCTCAACTACAAATACCAAACACTCATTATCCTAAAACATCATGTATATTACCTTCTTACATTCATGTGCATATGACATGATATACATACATGCATATTTACATACTACTCATCCTATATTATAACCATAGCATATACATATATATATAGATAGGAAACATGGAACAAAGAGGGGGAGGTACATGTGTGTGGGGGTATAGGCTGGTGTATAGGTCAGTGTCAAAGTGTGTGAGTGAGAAAGAGGGATGTGTGAACATGGGGTGTCCATGTGTGTAGTGAATAGGCATGCATATAGAGGGGGTTAAGGGGTCAAGGTAGTGTGTGAAGACACTTGTGTGTGGATCATGGCATCCTAAAAATAGTTGAGGGTATTAGGAAAACTCAGTGAATGGAAACATATGTGAAACAGTGTATATATTGGAACACATTCAAGTGGGGGGTTAATCTCAGGCAATGAAACAATTTCAGTTTTACTCACTAAAATGTACAAAGAAAACTCAGTTTACAAGTCATTAGGAATCTCAGAAATTATAAATAACTGAACTCAGTTTGAAGAAGAAAGTAAATCAATTCATATATTCTCAGGAATCAAATCACATTCTCAGATTCATTTGAAAATCTCAGTTTAACCCATAGATCAATAACAAAACAAGCTCAATTCCATTCTCAGTTTTCCTTTCAAAACTGGAAACATATATATCCCATATTTCAGGTTTAACATAACAATCAAACCCAGGTTTTGCACATAGGAAATTCTCAGATTTGCCTGAGGAAACTCAGGTTCTGACCCAAAGGAAACTCTCAGTTTTCCTTTGAAACAAATCTCAGTTTTTCCTACATACATTATCTCAGGTATTCAATACAACTCCTAATCGATTTCAGATCAAGGAAGGGTGAACACAGGTTCATTTCACTCAAAACCATTTTACCTATTTAATACCCAAAATCTCAGTTTTCATGTTTGGAAATCTCAGTTTTTTTAAATGTATAGAACCATCTCAGGTTCTGAACAATTTCTCAGTTTTATTATCAAAGTCGAAATTGAACTCAGGTTCTACTCATTCATCAAAAGTTCTCAGTTCTTTGTAAAGGAAATTAAAATCGAGATTAAAACTGAAATAACAGTTAACAGTTAAATATACATGTCATTCAACATTTCAAAAACAATTTCGAATCTAAAAACCCTACACTAGTCAGTACCCAAACATTGCAGAGATCTAATAAACATGTAGGTGATCTAAATCAACATTTTAAGGAATCACAAACTCAGAAAAATTGGATTAACTCAGGAACACGAAATACTGTTTCAGGGAGTATCAGGAAAACCCATTCCAACATCAAATTGAATCAATTAACTAGGTATAACCCTAAAGCAGGGTGTGCAGACACTAGGTATACCTGTACTCATGTCTAGGAAGTAGTTCGTGTCCACAAAAGTGGACACGAATGTGTCCAAAACTAAAATACAATTGTCAGGAACACAGTGTTTAGTATGGCCTCGTGCACGTATTTACTTAGGTCTAGGACACGACACAGGCGTCCACGTGTCTCGTGGTCACGTGTGTAGGTACACCTAGGGTCAGGCTACGTGTTCCATACCCTGATACGTGTCCACGTGTCATGTAGGAAGGACACGAGACGCATATCAGAGCCGATCTACTGCGCGCACTGTGCAGTATAAAACCAGTGCACGTGTCCGTGCTTCCTCGACACGACACGATTCGACACCAAACTTTGGTGGAGGCATGACAGATATTGCCCCTTCCCCCATGTCAAGTTTGAAGTGTCCACGTATCCTGTGTGGGGAGAAAAAGAGGTCGGGTAGCAGGACACTGTACGACAGCGTCGTGCAGCGTGTCCGTGTCGATTTTCGACACGAAAACAGCACGGATTCGTGCTCAGTGTTAGTGATTTGTGATCAGCATCTATAGGGCTAGAAAATTCTGTAATTAGTTTTCGAAAATAAAAACATTTTGTTCACTGTGGCAATACACCAAACACTTGCATAAAGACCTAGATACGTGTCCGATACGGACACCAAACCTAATCTAATTCCTACAAAACTTAGCCTATAGATCCCTGGTACCTAGATGCATGCATTCATGAAGAGAAATCACAATATTAATAGGTTTTGAGGCATTTTACCTATTGAGTAAAAACTCAATGAAAACCAAGGAAAGGGGGGTGTTCTTCTTCAAAAGATGATGCCCAAAGCTTGTACAACCTTGCTAGCTAGCTCCCCTTAGCACGCTCAATGGTAGGGGATTCCAATGCAAGAAGTTTGGCTCAATTTGGAGTTGTTTTGGATATTTGGGGAGAAGTTTAGGGAAGAACACAAAAGAGGCAAATAAAATAAATTAAAAGTAGAAATTTGAAATCCTAGACACATGATTAGGTCTCATTGGTCATGATTAGTCTTCTAGGTCATGTATGACTAATGTTACACTAGCAAAACACTAATTCACATTTCACTCAAATAAATAGTTTTAAAATAACTAAAAATCACCAAAAATCATATCATGACTAAAATCAATATTTTAATGATTTAAAATGCAAAATTTCAAATTTACCCTTATTTTGGAAAAGTGGGTGTTACAAATAGTCTTCTCCAACATATAAGGAATGAGATGTATCAGATTCAATGAAATGGATTTCTTCTGAATCTGAGGAAGAGAATTCTTCTTGTATATCATCATTAATCATATGGGACGGATCATATCCCAATCCATGACGAGTTTTCTGGTAAAACAGATCACCATATAATGGTAATCGTCTACCTTTGCCTTGATTGAGACCTTGCATAGTCTTTAAATCATATTCCATATTCTGGATAATCTTAAGAGATTGTTGACTATATTTGTCAATTCGGATTTTTCCATTATCTTTATCTCTAAGATCATCTGTCTGAACAACATGGATGTTTCTAGCCAGGCCAAACACAATTTGGCACTTGTTTTTCTTATCAGACGGAATCACAAAATAAGATTCTTCGTGACGTCTATAAGTTACACAAGCTTGTGATGAAGCAGCTACGGGAAGAAGAAAGGGAGAAGATGTTAGGAACTTTTGAGTATAAGGTCCTATATCAACATATTGAGGAAAATAATTTTCCTTATGGTCAATGTATAAAGTTTCCTCAGTATCTATGTCGTCTTTATATTGATGACTTTGATCATCAGGAGATAAAGTCATTCTTTCAACAAATTTGACAGCCATATACTCAAAAAGGAAATCTTTATTGATATCAAAAAGTACAGAATGATCAATATTTACATCATTTACAATTTGACTACTACGCTTCGGATTGATCATTAATGGACCATCATCTATCTTCTGCGTAGACTTGGCAAGGTTGACCAATGGTGGTTCTAGATCATTCGTACGAGAAGTACGTCCTTTGACTTTGATCATAAAAGGTTGAACTTGGCTTTTGACAGGAATACTCATTGATTCCTCATATAAAGCTTGAGTTCTTCCTTTGACCTTGATCATCAGAGGTTGATCATTGATAGGTTGAGGTTGGATTCGACCTTTGACCTTGATCTTCAAAGGTTGGTCTTCTGGAGGATCTTCATTGATGGACTGATCTTCGACATGTGATTGATCTTCAGCCATATCTGATATCTCTTTCATATGCTCTTGTTTATAGAGCATTGAATCAGAAAAATAGGCTTCAACACCCTTGAAAGGATTGATATCAGCAAACTCAGTCTTCACAACCCCTTGGGAATCTACGTACTTGAAGCATTGGTGGAGAGTTGATGGCACAATATTATGCTCATGTATCCACGGTCTTCCAAGAAGGATGTTGTAGGATACGTCTGAGTTAATAACATAAAATGTCACCATAGTTCGAAGATCACCAATCTGAATCTTCAGACGAATCTTTCCCAGTGGTTTACTCTTACCGGAGTTGAAACCAACTATCGTAGTACTAGTGTAAGTCAAATCACTAGTAGAAATCTTCAACGGTCTTAGCATACTCTGAAGGATTATGCTAATGGAAGTCCCAGGATCAATATAAATCCTGTCAACTTCAGTGGATTCGATATACCCAGTATAGCACAAAGGTCTGTCGTGCTTGTTATGCTTCAACAGCATGTCTTCTTGTGTAATGGTGATGTTGAGAATTGCTTCCATCACACTATAACATTGTGGACACGACACTAGTGTATTATCAGGACTCTTGAGTTGAGCTAAGCATGAGTCTGCTTGTAGCAAAGCTTCACTTAATGTTTTCCTGCTTTCTTTAGAAAGACGAAGCAGTTCAAATATAGATAGTCTAGCCGGAATATTTGCTAACTGGGCTAGAATATCAAATTTGTAGGGTTTAATCACCACCCCTTGACTTGAAGCAGATTTCAAAGGTACATCAAAGCGTACTGCTTTCTATTTCCCTTTCTCAACCAGAGATGGTTTAGCAGGAACAGGAGAAGGTTGAGCTGGTAATGTTTCCACTACGTCTTCTGCTTCTTTGGAGGATCCCTCATAATCCTTATGGTACTCTTTCCCAGATCTTGTACCAGCAAAGCTTTCTTCTCCAGATTCAGAAGAAGGAAGTACCATATTGCAGGATTTAGTCTTCCTTCCCTTAGCCTTCTTGCGAGGAAGTTCAGAACACAATCCAACAGTGATTTTTTGACTTTAAATTTGTAAAGGAAGTCGCATTCCTTTATCATAATTCAAACCTTCTGCTTTTTGAAAGTCATAGCCCATCTTTGTCAAGAGAAGGACTGATTGATGACTGTATAAGTGAATAGGCAACGAACTTTTAACAGGTGGTTCAACAGAGGAAGAAGAAGTAGAGACTTCTGTAACTATAGGAGAATGAGGAATAGAAGCCTCTGTAGCTACGGAAAGAGAAGGATTCGGGATACGAAGAAAAATCCCTGTAGGAATTTTTTATAAGCAGTGAAAACTTGTTGTGCCCTGTATAAGGGAATACTATTCATAGCTAGCCACTGCTGATGAGTAAGTTTGAGCTTAGTATGAGGAGCTAGACTTGGAGGGCATATGTTCAAACCTTTCAGTCTATCCTCCAAAGGAATGTCATCCCATAGATGATCCAAATCATCAGGAACATGAGAAATCATGTTGCAGGTTTTGACTTTCTTACCTTTCTTGGATTTTGAAGTTTTACCTTCATCTTCTATTTTAGGTACTAAGTCAGGATGTACCCACATAATTTCACTATTCTTTAATGTGAGAGGCAACAATCCTTCATTTTCTTCTCTGGCAGATGGGATATTCACAATCTTCATTGTCGCCTTCGGAATTGGGACAATTCCATCTGGAACTTGTTGAGAAGGAAAACCTCTGAATTAAAGAGAAACCATATTGGTTGTGACCGTATGCTCATCGTTAGTTAAAGTGATGGCATTGGCATTGATCAGCTCTTGGATTTTCTTCTTTAGAACATAACAAGCCCTGGTAGGATGATTTATGTATCTGTGATAGATACAATACTTGGGATTATCAGTCAGATTCACCTCATTAGGCCTTTTTGACTCTAGAATCTGGAGTTTTCCACTCTTTACCAGACATTAAAATATCCCTGGGATATCGCTTTCATTAAAAGAGTATTCTTCTTTTGGCTTAGAAGACTCTTAATTATTTGGCATCATTTTATTCTTGGAAAGATTGACCATAAGAGTATCCTTCCCTTTCCCATTACGATTGCCGAAATTATTACTAGGATTACCTTTCTTTTCTTTATCCTCTGAGGAAAAAATCATCCCATGTTCACGAGCCAACCTACCATTGGTCTCGGCAGAAACTGCTGTTATAATAAACGAGGCCCAGTCTGTGAATTGGGAACCCGTGAAGACAGCAATGGATGGTCGCAGATTCATCTTGTATGTATCAATCAACGCTGAATCTGGCATACCAGGAGGCATTTTTAGAGTCGTCTGTCGGAAACGTTCGATGAACGTCCGAGTATCTTCTTTCTCCTTTTGTTTAATTTCTATTAAGGAGGACATGTTCATGTCCATGCCTCCTTCATAGAAGTGGGAGAGAAACATTGCTTTAAATTCATCAAAAGATGAAATGCAATTATCGGGTAAACTACGATACCAGTCGTAAGTTGAACCCGTCAAGCACCCGATGAACACTCGAGTGAGAAGAGCATCATCTTTTTACAGATGTATAGTCATAATATCAAAATAATTGATATACTGACTAGGAGAAGCCTTTCCATCAAACAATACTATTGATTGTGGCTTAAATTTCGGAGGAAAGGGTACATCATTCCAATGAGGAGGATAAGATTGCTTAATCCCTAACCTCTGGAGCTGATCTTTGTGTTTCAAAACTTCAAACTGTGCTTTGAGCTCATGCACTGCTTGAATAGCTTCACTAGTTTGAGGAAGTACATTCGATTGAATAGTTGTTGGATGTACCGTAACCCCCATCGGAGGTGGTACATCTTCTAGAATAATGGGATCTGGAGATGCAGAATTTTGGTTAACAGCAGGTTCTTGAATATTCAAAGGTATATCAACCCCTTGACTATCTTGAGTTTGAGCTGCTACCTGCACTGGTGCTACCACTGCCGGCTGAGCATTTTACTGAGTCAATATTATCTGGTGCGTGCTTTGCATCATGGTAAGCATGTCCTTTAATGATTGCTCAACAGCAGTGAGACGTTGTTCTGTATTAGCAGAAGACGTCTCCGGTTCATCTCCAATAGCATAGGACTCAACCTCTCTTCAAGATACAGAAGGATTGGTATAGAGGTATGAATCGACACTATCAGTTTCGGACTCAAAAGATTGAGTACCCCCAGCTTATGAATCAGAAGTCTGCAACTGTCTTTGTCTTCTTGATCGCGTATTCTGATATACTCCTTCAAAGGAATCAAGAAGTCTGTTGAATTGCTGTTGACCTGGAGTCTGGGACGTGTTGCGTCTTGGACGTCGTCCTCTGTTGGTATGAGATGCCATATTGACTGACGCATATGACAACTCATGTTCTTGGTCATCAACTTGTCGTTGAGGCGTATTGAAACTTAACCTGTCAAAAACTGACCGTTTTGAAGCCGAACAACAACATTTGATTACAATCTGGTGACACTCACAATGGTGATTTTCTTGGGAGAGTGTCACGGGAGATTGTCTATTTTTACGCTTTTGTATTAGCAACTCGCGTGAATCAGAAGGAGTGAGGGAGTAGTCTTCTTTATTACATTTGGGGTTGAAAAATGTTTAGTCCCTTGTGTATAAAGAAGATTACTGGCTGCATTCGCAGAACCAAACTTTATATTTTTACGCGCTTGGAGTTGCGTGCGTAAATCCTGAGATTTTTTAGCACAAAGGACTATTTTTATTGTGTATATTTTGAAGATTTGGTACCTTGCGTACAGTAGTATAAGAAGGTTGTTGGTTGAAAATAGAGGTTTTACCAACTATGTTTTTATGCTTCATGCGTGCAGGTACATTCACTTTAGATGTAGAAATATCATTATGAATTTTATCTACACTGTCACAGACAGGAGATTTACCTTTATGCATAGAGCGCAAAACATGAGCATATGCCACATCATAGACGAAAGATTTTCCTTTACGCGTGGAGCGTAAATTTTGTGTGTCTACCGCGTCACAGACGGAAGACTTATTATTACGCTCAGAACGTAAAGTATTGGAGTCTGCCACGTCACAGACGGGAGACTTGTTTTTATGCACAGGGCGTAAAACTTGATTTTTACGCTCAGAGCGTAAAACTTAATTTTTACGCCCAGAGCGTAAAACTGAAGGGTCTACCACGTTAGAAACGGGAGACTGATTTTTACGCCTATGACGTATTACTGAAGAAGGGACTGCCTCATCACTGATGGGAGTTTCCACAACAGGAGTAGGAAGGATTCTTTTGCCTTCAGAGATAGCAGGGAGATCCGAGGATGCTTTGGATTTGGGAATCCAAACTTTTTGTGCTTTCTTCGATTTCTGAACATTGGAGCAGCGAGTACCACTCCCAGTTCGGAGCATTTCTTTGTAGGCAGTCTGGTCAAAGTGTACAACCAGAGTCTTCTTTGTCGATCCGATCGACACATCATCGTATTGAGCAATTGCCTCCTTGTCAGAGGAGAAGGTTATCCCCAGCAGAGTCGCCATTTTGTTTTACTTAATAAAATGCCTAAAAATTGGCCTTTGAAAATAAAACGAAAAGAAGTACAAAAAAGTACAAATGTTCTGGAAAGTATTGCTATGGAAGTCTGATCTGAAGGCGATCACTTTGTTCCTTGGACCATACGATGATGATTAAGATCACTGCTAGAAGATGAACAGCCGGAAGAACTAAGTCACCAGAAAGGTATCGACGCACTTGGGCACTGTTGGCGAGGTCGAATGCTTTCCTACTTTGCTTCACTCTGTTCTGGAAAAAAGTTGAAGAAGAATGCTCCGGAAAATCAAAGTCTCTGGGCTCTGATCTCTGTATTCTCTCCTGTCTCTCTACTCATGATCCCCTTTTAATGTGAAAAATAAGTCTATTTATAGACTTGACCCATTGTACGTAAAAAGCAACAAAATTAAGTTTTTACGCTGGTAACTGTCACCCATGATGGATGTCACCCTCTACATACGCTGACACGTGTCCCATTATTTCAATAAAAATAGGGAGCATGTACACACGTTCTTCAATAAATGTGCTATGAAAGCCACGTGGATAAACCACATTCCAAAGAAGTCAGGAGGGATCGGGCGTAAAAACGACCCAAAATATGCTTCGAGCGTAAAGTGACAACTGGCGTAAAAACAATCCAAATAAAACTTCCCAGCGTAAAGTGGCTAAAATAGCCTTGAGCGTAAAACTTAGCCCAAATAGACTTTACGCTTATAATAGCCTTGAGCGTAAAAGCTCACATAACTATCGTGCGTAAAAAGAAGTAATTTTATTGAGCGTAAAGTAGCCTTTTTTGTACACCATACGACAAGTATCGAGTTTGGTGAAAATTCGATCTTTTCGACTTCTGTGTTGCATGTTGTCAGCAAATCATTATGTCAGAGTCATTATCACTTGCATTTAAATGCATGATCTGACAGCTTTCCAGCGTAAAGTAGCTAGCGTAGAGGGTAGCTAGCGTATAGATTAGCTTGCGTAAAAAAACATAATCCTGGCGTAAAAATAGCTCTCATAGTGAATTGCTTGCGTAAAGTCTTCAATTCCTTTGAACTAGTCAAATAAAGCACTTTTTACGCTCCTACAGGTGCGTAGTAGGAAGAGTCCAAGTTGGAAGGAGAAAAAGGAAGTTGGTGCCCTTTTCAAAGGAGGCATGGGAGCTCTATTTATTGAATGGAGTGAGCCCTTTCTTCTTCTCCTTTCCGATGTGGGACTAAAAGCAATATTTTCCATGCTTCTACAAGACCCTTCAAAGTTTTCAAATTGTAAATTTGGAATACTTTGAATAAGAAGCATGGAAAATAGTGTTGTTTTTGTGTGGCAATCCTATCAGAGGTAGCTTGGACGTGATAGGTTTGGGTACTTCCACTGGGGATTTTGTGTGGGCTTATCATCCTTGGCGTACCTTGGTTTTAGGTACGGATAATAAGTTGAGAGAGGGAACCATCATATTTACTCAGAGGTGGTGAGAACATGGTAAATATAGGGTTGATGGTAATGAGGACGTGGTTGGAGTGGACTCAGTTGAGGATACATAGAACAACTCAGAGGTAATATGGACGTGGAATTTCTACGTAACGAGTAATGAATGCCACGGGATAACTGGGTTCCAGAAGCATATGATTGTGAAGAAGGGGTGCATGTACTAGAGGACCTAATACAACATTTGTGGTCAACAGAGGACATTTGTGGACCTATTATCCCTTTTTGTGTACTGGTGGTGCGAGTACGGATAATAAGTGGAGAGAAACCAACACATTTACTCAGAGGTAATGAGGACGTGGTAAATATGGGTCTAAAGTATAGCCTTCCTACACAGAGGAAATGAGGACGTGGTAGGAGTGGGCCTAATGAGGATACACAGAACAACTCAGAGGTGCTATCAACGTGGAAGTTCTATGTATTGGGTGATTTGTTTGTGATGGATGGGAAAACAACTCAGAAGTAATATGGACATGGTTATTTTTTCCCGTTGGGGAATTTTGTGGACCTATTACCCTTTTTGTGCACTGGTAGTGCGAGTAATAGATTCGAATGATATTTTATGGATCTACTACTCATTGGTATACCGATGGTATGAGTAATAGATTAGGATAACTTTTATGGACCTATTACCCTTCTGCGTACTGGTGGTGTGGGTAATAGGTACCTCCGTCTGTACAGAGATCTTTCCTGTCATTCCTGATTCCTCTCAGCAGTAGAGGTACCTGCAGCATTAACAGCAGGCCAGAGAAAACCAACAAGGGCGAGCTTTCGCCAGGACAGTCGAGGATACACAAGCCAGTAGAGATCTTGCTGCAGGATTTCGATATTCTCGATTCTATTTCCACAATTGCCTCTTATAACTATCTTGAAATTCGATTCCATCTGTTCCTTGTTGACTGATCAATTTGTTCTGTTGTTCTTGTGTTATGTTTATTTTTCTTCTGAGAAATTATATGGGCTAGGTCACCTCAATCATGGGATCTAGAATCTTCGATAGTCGTGTTAGCTGGCATAGTGGGGACATAGTCAGATTTTGGACGTATTTCTCGGGTGTAGGATTTTAAGGTTTTCGCCGTCGTATGCGACAATGCGGAAATTTTAAATACCATGAACCTAGAGGTATGTACCTTAGTCAAGGACTCTGTGATTATCGTAGCATTGGTCACTAGCATGACGAAGACTCCGAATAACATGATTTTGGACAGACGCATATGATTATCAGATTGTATCTTGAAGGTTTTTGAACATCATACCCTTCTGTTGTTAAATTTTTTTTATTCCATCATCAAATAACTTGGGAGTAGGGATATTTAGTTTGTAGAGCTTATTCATAGGTAGTTCCTTCATAGTATAATGATATGATTACTTGTAGGGTGTCTATACCCTAGAGATGGTAGTTAGCATTGATATTAGAATAATAACCCCTGTAGATGTTTTCCCTGTTATTTATAATACCAACCAGTTTACATATAGGATGTTAGTATGCCTTACAGCCTTGATGATTGTTATTATATTTTTTTCCTTTTTCTTTTCCAGTGAGGCACCCATGACCAGAGCCTGTCCTTGAAGTATAGTTGTAGTTCACCTAAGACTGAGAAGTCTATATATACATATAGATTGCAGATAATATTGGCATATGGTATATGGGTTGGTTGGTATCTATAGGTCATTACTGTATAGGATTATTGACGTGTTGTTTAGCCTATAATTGGTTCAGTTTTCTATTTTAGTTAAGTTCTCTTTGTGTTGAGTCCATTCATGTTGATCAACCTTTATAGGCAGTATGCAGAACCTTTCTTAGATATCCTGTTCCCTCAGTTCAGACTTGTACAAGCTGTTCACTGCACTCAACTTTCATTACCTACCATATTGCATCATAGATTTCACTGGACCATAGTTCAGACCCCGGTTATTGATTCACCAATATAACCATCAACCCCTTATTATATCCTGCACTCCATTGGTTTTGTGCTTTATGGCACACCCTGCACTCTTCATTATACACTGTACATCATCCTTGCATCCTGTATAGTGTCCACTGCATAATAGACTGCATCACTCAATTTCAATTCCCTTGAATTAATTGGTCCAGTCCCTATATCATTTTGATGTTCAGTCCATGAATGGGTTTTGATATCAGACTTTGAGAAGACTTGATACTTACCACTCTCATGTAGTCTTGTTCTTTGAACTTAACTGGCCAATCCACTTCAGGTTTCATGTTCCTACATTCCTTTGGTTCAACTCTTCACATAGGAGTAGCATGAGTAATTGGCCCTGCATTTGATCTGCTAGCCCTGTTCATTCCTGGTTCAGACCTTGCACATGTGTGATCATGGGCACACTTCTTTGCCCTACCTTCTTGAGTATTCTGTCTTATTTCTTACCTATAGGTAATCCTATATACACATGTGAGAAATGTGTATATATATGAGTAATGTGTGGTCCATGTTTCCTTGGGCTGCTGCCTTTGTGTCCATTATCCCTTGGTATTAGATATATCTTGTGTATATACATATATGTTATATATTTATATAACTGTATTTATTAGTGGTGGATAAGGGTATATGTCATTATACCTGTATATGATAACCTTGGAATGTGCATATGTTATATTATGTATGGGATTAGGTTGGGTTATAGTATGCTCTATATGGATATATATTTATGTGATATATATATATGGATATATAGTTGAGTAATATATATATATATAATGATATGGGTTAATTGATATCTTAAAGTAGGTTGGTTATGATATTGAGTTATCTTATAGAGTTTGACCTATATAATTGACCCAATAGTCTAATATTGACCAATGTTGACTTATTGACCTTGTTTGACTAGACAGTTGACCAAACCTTAGATTTTGACTTGGTTGACTAAGAGGGTTGACCCTTGACTATGTTTGACCTAGAATGAGTACTACCATCTAAATATTGAGGACGAAATTTTTCTAAGGTGGGTAGACTTGTAACACCCAGTTTTCTAAATGAGAATAATTTTGAAATTTTGTAATTTTAATCTTTTATTAATGATATTTAAATCATGATATGATTTTTAATCATTTAAAACTATTTTAAAATCATGACTTGTGATTTTGATGTGTAGCTAGTGAAACCGTAGAGACAGTCTGATCTAGAGCCTAACCCTGTGATTTGGAATGTTTATTTATCATTTTAGCCTAGGGGTAATTTGGTCAATTTGACTTATTAGAATAATTTCATTGATTATTGGATTGGTGATTATGTCACGACCCGCACCCTAGAGTTAGGGCATGAGAACGTAACAACGTCCAGCCTACGCCGCAGTGTCGGCGGTAGAACGCTGTCCTAGGTCTCAATGCATCTAATAGTATAAGACTAAACAGTTTATACTCCCCGAATGGGGTGACATATCAGAATGTAAACTCAGTCACATCTAAGGTAGAGCATAAAGGAAGATAGATAAAACATAAAATCGAAAAGAGATACAACAGATAGAAGTCTAAGTGTCTAAGATACAAACTCAGAATACATCTCAAAACTCAAATACAGTAATCCATAAATACAACTCAAGATGACTGAAAATAAACTATAAGCAAAAACCCTAGCTATCTATGCAACCTCTACTGTCTCCTCTAGGCTAGCAGGCAACCTCCAGGCTATCTGTAAATTTATCAACGGGTCCAGTCAGGACTGGAGCGAGCACAGTACATCTCAACAGATTATAGCAGGTTAGAAAATATAATCATGCAGTAAAGTAAAATACAGGATCTGAAGGAAATACAGTATGTAAACAGAGAAAGAGAACTGTAATAGAAATATCAACTATACATAGAGAACTAACAGTGACTAGTGAGTCAGAGTAAAATATAAACATGTGAATGGCATAGGAGATTCATGACTACAACTAAGAGAGTGATTCATGACTACAGCTACTTGGATAATATTCACATGTCTATTTCTACTCCCCCATCTCCAATCAATACACAAGGATCTATTCAAGTTATGTTAAGATTCGTGAAACTTCACATGGCTCATAAAATGAGTGATACGTGAAGGTGATTCATGATGGCTCTGTGAACATGAGAGTACATGTGTCACAAGCGATTCGTGAATCAGAGAAAGCATAGATATACGTGATAATTCGTGAAATGCACAAAACATGCAGTATCCGATGCTCCCGAGGGAGATAACATCTCATGAAAAGATCCATATAGTACCAATCCGTGTGACCAACGTGACAGTATCAAGTAAAGTAATTTAAAGCAGGAAAATAATTCTAAACAGGATATGAAATGATCAGAGAATGTACTCGCCTGATATCTGAATGTACAAGGTAAAGATACTGTCCGAGGAGAGGTGTCTGGCTCCTAATTAGAACAACACAAGTCATAACATGTCCAGAAGGGTAATATAAAGTACTAAAATGCATTATACATGAATCTAGGTCAAACTAGGCCAAAGTCAACCCTTGGTCAACTCTGGTCAACTGCACTAGTCAAACTAGGTCAAACTAGGTCATGTCCTAACCCAGCAAGTCTTACTAGGCCTAAACAAGACTATCCTAGCAAGCACACATCAATATAAGGCTATACAAGCTAACATACACCCAACTCTATATAGCATGCAATTATTCAATACTTAAATAGGCAAGAATTTACATTGGATATACACTAGGTAATCTATTACTTTAAGCTATATATGTCTACACATATATACACATGCATATATTGGTATTCAACATTATGTCTATACTCATGGCATTTTAAATGGTTATATAAACTTATATATTACAACACAATATGCTAACATATATATAATATACATACATAGCTAAGTTAACTATATTCATAAATACTTATTTAAGAGGCTATGTGTGTGTATGTGAACATGGCAAAGGAGCAAGTGAGGGTTAAACGGGCATACATAGTATATACATATCAAAGAGTGTCAAAGTGTAAGTGAACAAAGTGTCAAGTGTGATAGTGTCAACATAGTGTAAGGGGTACATGAGGTAATATAGGATTTGTGTTAACATAGAATATTACATCTCATTAACTTGTATATTGCATACATTACATCTTTATTACGTTACATTCATGCTTGCATTCATTCATCATTCATTTATTCTCTTGCACTACTATATGCACCATACTTTACATACTATGGAACCTACATATTCATTACAAGCCATACTTATACATGCTTACATTAGATAGGATACTTACACCTCATACATCATTTATTTAAACATTTACTCATGCTTGCATTCTCTATTTAATTACATAATGTATATACATTAACATGGGTTAAAATCAAATAGAATATTATATTACACACAAGGGTGCACAAAATGCATATGCCAAATAGTAACTCCTATTAATAATCAATATTGTACCATCTCAGCATGAATTAAAATATAGGATTAAAGTATGTTATAGATCTATGTGTTAGCTTTCCATAACTTCAAACGGATCGCGTTTTCGTTTCCGGAAACTCCCGGAATCGCGAAAACACCGAGAACGCGTTTGTCTTTCGTACAGCTGACACTCAAATAATTCTCCAAAAAGTTATAGAAAAAATTAGGCCTATTAATACATGTTTTTGGAAAGCTAACTTCAATACGCTTCTTTTAAAAAAAAATGGAAGATTAAACCGAGCTCTGAACTAGAAGTTATGACATTTCTAAGTTAGGGCTGAAACTAAAAACGTGGATAAAAATTATGACGGATTTAGATAGTTTGAGCCAAAAGAATACACAATATATATCCTAATTATCCACAACAATAATAACAATAATAATATGAGGAACCACACTCACAAACTTGATTATATAATCATCATGAACCATTTGTTACATATATAAATATAGATACACTCTCATTACAATATATATATATATATATATATATATATATATATATATATATATATTATTTTTTTTTTTGTATATATATATATATATATATATATATATATATATATATATATATATTTATATATATATATATATATATATATATACACACAAATCTATATATGTTACATGAACACATCTATAAGAGATACATGAATGAAATGTAAAGTACTCAAGAACACATCTCTACATATTCAAATCTGAGATTTAATATGAATTAATTCATTTAATCAATATTTTAAATATAAAGTGTGTCCAAGTTTGGGGGTTTTTCCTATGAACACAAGACACAACAATAATACAATAGAAATTCCTAAAGGACACATAATGGACACAAGAGGACACGAAATAGGGACACAATAATGGGGATCATTCCTATGGTTAAAACTTTCCTAAATGCAAAATGGAGAAATAAAAGAGAAGGAAATATTACCTAAAGGAGAGAAAATCAAAGGAGAAAGGCTTCTTCCTTGGGAGAGCTTAAGAGCACTTGGGGAAGAAGACTTCTCAAAGAAAGGAAATGAGATGGGAGTCCTATTAGGGCCGGCCACAATGGTTATCCCCCCCCCCCATTGAATATTACAAGTTTGCCCCTCCCCTAATTACAAGTGTTTAAAACAATTTTGGTTAGGGTTTGGGGGTAAAAGGGTCAAAATAAAAACTCTAAATGGTTAACCTAATAATTAGGATTATGACTAATCTTTCTAACATGACTAATTAAAATGTGGGCCATGGGTAACTAATGCATGGGTCCAACTAGAGTCTAAGTTACCCCGGGTCCCCGTTACAAGTCGGATTGAGTTGAAATTCGAACCCGACTCAAATAACCCCAAAACAATATCATAAATAATAAAATAATATCAAAATAATTCAAAGAGGTCAAATACAAAAATATTCTTAGGCCAGAAATGACATTAAAAGATCATAATCACATGGTTAGGCTCTAGGTCAAACAGTCTCTAGGATTTCACTAGCAAAACGTCAAAACCACAAGTCATTGATTTAAATAATTTTAAAATGGTTTAAAATCACCAAAAATTATATCATGAATTAAATATCATTATTAAAATAATTATAAACATGAAATTTCAAAATTACCCTCATTTGGAAAACTGGGTGCTACAGATTGTGATTTTTGACCTTGACTAGTTGAGACTTGTAGACTAGCCTAGAAGCTAACCCTAGCTATGGTGACCCTAGTCTAAGTTAACCTACTTTTAGTTATTAGAAATTAGTTTTAAAGTAGGAAGGTTAAGTTTAAGTGAAATTGGTTTATGACTTATGGCTTAACTTAATGACTTGTGATTTACCAATTTCAAGACTTGCAATTAAATCATAGGCCCATAACTTAAGCCCAAAACCCAAACTAACCAACCCATGGCAGCCACAATTAGGGTTTCCCCTTGCCTATAAGTAATCTCTTAGTGTGTTCTTGCCTCTTTTGAGCTTGACCTAGATTTGGAAGGAGAGGTAAATTCCCATTCCCCTAAAATCCCATTTTATTCATTTCAACTCCTTTTAACCCTAGTCTTTTGCATTAGGATCTAATTTATGTTTGTTTACTGATTCTGGAGGTTCACCTCAGTTTGTGTGCCATTTGGAGATTTGGAGTTGTTATTTGGAATCATTCCATTTGAAGCTTTTCTTGAGCATTGACACTCAATAGGTAAACCATCTAAACTCATTATTTTTCCTGTTTTCTTTGCATATAAGGCTAGGTTTAAGGATTTCCTAGTTGTCCCCGAGATTTGGGCACAATTTGTGTCCATTTCATGTCCGTATCGGACACGTATCGTGATAGGTACATAGGTGTTTGTAGAAATATTTCTTAGGAATTTATTTTTGAATTTTGAAATTCTAATTACATAGATTTGTAGATCTAAGTGTGTGTATGAATGTTTTTGAAGGTTATTTGGTGTTTCGTGTCCGTTTGTGTCGAGTTTTTAGCCCTAGACACGCAGCATGAGACCTAGGCTGTGTCCTGCATATCGGGGGCTAGAACTCATGACACAGGACACTTCGGGACACGTTTGTTGTGGAGAGCAGGGGGCAATGTCTGTCACCATGCTCCCAAAATTTGGGAGCATGTTGTGGAGTACACGCGGCGTAAACACACCCGCACTGGCCGTGCGCTGTCGCCCGCAGGCGACTGAACACGTGCACAGGCACGCACAAACGCGCGTTCGTGTCCGTATTGGATACATCGTGGACACCCCACAGGGTGTCAAATATGTAGCCTGACACGTGGGCTACACGTAGACATGACCACGTGGCCACACGTGTCGTGTGTCGTGTCCACGACCTCTGTGAACGCGTGCACGACACTGCAGTGCACCGTGTTCAGTTCGTGTGTCGTGTGGGTGTTTGGACTAGATTCGTGTCCTATCCTTGGACACGAAGATGGTTCCTAGCACACCCTCATATGCTACACTATTTACCAACTCACCAATTGTGTTTTTGTTGATTAAATTAGGTCGAATTCATGATTTCCTAATACTAACTGATACGTACTGATACAACCTGTGTACTGAATAAATTTTTGGGATTTAATTGTATTAAACTGATTTTTTGTGATGTTAAATGTTGGGGTTAGTTCACCTATATGTTTAATGAATAGTGTTCATGATTGGTTGTGAATTGGGTTGAGCAACGAGGTTTCGAAATGTGGGATTGGTTTGCACTGTTGCTGTTTTATAAGCTGTCATTTTGGTTGGAAAAAATCTGAGATCATCATACATTATTTAAACACACAGATATTTCCTCACTTACACAAACCTGACATGCCTACACCTCTATTCTAGATCCCTGTTACACTGTTTGTTCACTCATAAAATTGAACCTTAGAGCTAATGTCCTTATCTATCTAACACACACACACATGAAACTAATTTCCTGTTACACTAACCTTCACATTGGGTTCATACTGTTGGGTCCCTATTGAACTGTCATAGGTTGCAATCTCACTCAACACACACACAAAAACCTGGAACTGAGACACAAGTGTTCCTATGCACTCAACACACACATGTTTCCCTAACACTACACCCTCTTATTCCTGTCACTGATTACACTTTACATTCACTGATTTCCTAAGACACACCCACACTCATTCACTACACCTACTTTATTTTTCTGTCACACAGACACACTCATGATTCACACACACATGCCTACACACACATATACACACAATACCCTACCAATTCCTGTCACACACAATCTTTTACACTCACTCACACATGACTACAAACACAAGCACTCATGTTCATACTCTCACACACACTTGACACAACCACACATGGCCCTCACACACTCACTCATACACACATGTCTACACCCTGACACACACCCTCTTTAGTTCCTGTCACACACAGGAAATACATTACACACACACTCACACTCTCACACACACACACACACACATTTACCTTGATTTATGTATCCCCTTTATGTGTATGTATGTATGTATGTATATAAAAATATATATATATATATATATATATATATATATATATATATATATATATATATATATATATATATATATAACCTAGTATAATGTGAATGTATAATGTGAGTGTGATATAGGTATAGTCTAATGTGATATGTGCATGTGATTGGGTAATGTGAATGGATATGGTATTTGCCTATATAGATAATGTGGTAGTGTAATGTCAATATTTCAATTGCCTATGTGTAATGTGAAATAGAGATTTCATTGGCCTATATAATAATGGGTATATAGATATATGGTATGGGTATTGCCCTATATGTGATATGGCTCATTGCCTATGTAGTTAGCCTATGGCATGTGGTGTGGACACACTTGTGTATCACTAGGCTAGTGTGACTTGTATGGTATTTGGTTAGCTGACCTAGATTGACTTGTTAAGCCTAGGTTTGACCAACCTAGACTAGTTTGACCAAGTTTAACCTTGTTTGACCTAGTTGACCTAATTAGACTAGAATTGACCTAGTTTGACTGTTAGGATTGACTAGAGTTGACCAAAGGTTGACTTTAGCCTAGATTGACCCCAAACATCATGTAGATGCATTGTAGCAGTTTATTTCATTATTTTCGACATGTAATGACTTGTACTGTTCTATAGGAGCCAGACACCACTCCTCGGACAGTATATTCTCTTCAGATATTTAGGATACCAGGCGAGTACATTCTCTGATCATTTTATATCTTGTTTAGGTTATATTCCTGCTTTAGATTACTTTACTTGATGTTGACACGTTGGTATCACGGATTAGTACTATATGGATCCCTTTATGAGATGTTATTTCGCTCGGAAGCATCAGATACTCATGTATCGTGTGTTTCACTTACATCTTGTATCTCATGCTTCTATTATCATGAATCTTCATGTATCAGCTTGTGATTCATGTACTCTCATGAATCACAGAGCCTTCACGAATCTTCATGAATCACTCTTGAATCACCCTTTATGGGTAATGTAGTATTGTCATGAATCTTAACGTAACTTGACTGGATCCTTGTGTATTGATTGGGGATGGGGGAGTATAAATGAACATGTGGATAATTCTAAAGTAGAATAGTCATGAATCACCTCTTTAGTATAGTCATGAATCACCCTCCAGCTGTTCACATGTTTATCTTGTACTCTGAATCACTAGTCACTGATTAGTTCTCTATTATACTGTAGATATTTACTTACAGTCTATCTCTCTTTATATATCATGTTATTCTTTCAGTTTATATATCTTACTCTCTAGCATGATTATATTTTCTATCATGTTATAATTTGTTGAGATGTATTGTGCTCGCTCCTGTCCTGACTGGACCTGTTGAAAATTTTACAGAGAATGATGACGCTCTGGTGTCTACCTATTATGGTGCAGCTTAGACAACACTTGTTGACTTGGACCCACTTACAGTAGAGGATCTACCACCAGTGGTTTAGACTGCTAGCTTAGACTCTTACCTTGTCTTTCTTATTGATACATTATTGTATATGTACTGGGAGTTTGTTTTATCTGATGTTTATGGAGATGTCATCTTAGACACTTAGATTTCTATCTGATTGTATCTCTGTGGATTTGTTTCGTTCCATATCTATTTATCTATCTTTTATTGTACTCTACCATAGATGTGATTGAGACTGTATTGCTATGTTACCTCTATTCGGAGTGTATATACTGTACAGGTACCTTATATATTGATAGATGATTGACCTAGGACAGTGTTCTACCGCCGACACTGCAGCATAGGCTGGACGTACCCACGTCTCGTTCCCTTACTCCAGGGTGCGGGTCGTGACAGATAGCTTTTGTGGACCTATTACCCTTCTGCGTACTGGCGGTGCGGGTTATAGATTTTAAGGCAAACTCCGGTGGGGGAAAGCATTTAGTGTAGAAGTTCAGAGGTATGATCATACATGACTCGTCGCCCCGAAGATGCGATATAAATGCAATCAGAGTGGTCAGAGAGTAAATTCAGCGATACCTGAGGGTACATAACTAAAAAATCTGGAAGATTTGGGGTCAGAGTGTAAGTTCAGCGGTACCAGAGGGTACATAACTCGCAATCTAAAAGATAGTTGGAAGATGTCATTTAGACATAATTTTTTTTGAGGAACTTGCCATTGTTGTTATTGGTATTAGGGCCTTTGGCCTTATCCTCTCCATCCGAGATATGTAGCCCAAGTTGGCGAGCCTTCTTCAATTTTGCTTCTGCGCTAGTGGCACTGATGATGAAGGCCTTTCAATATTTAAATTGATCTTCGCCCATCCAGAGTCTGATTGTGGGGAGCAGCCTCTTTTGGCAAATCTCAATTAAAGAAGAGTTGGGATTACCATAGGGCAATTTCATCGCGGTTTGGCGAAACCGCTCGATGTAATTCCTTGTCAGTTCCTTTTCTCCTTGAACGACGTCCATGAGGTTTGACATCGTCACATCTTGTCCCACCTCGTAGAACCTTTCTAAGAATTGTGAGCACCCTGATTTTCCGGTTAATTTTTTTAATTTTTTGATAGAATTATTTCAATAAATTATTTCATCGTGGTTATTTTATTCTTAATTGTACTTCTCCGTGCCTTTGATTTTTGGAGCGTCAGAGATGTCCATCTCTGGAAACTTCCTTCTTGAGTTTTGTAGTGGACAAGATTATCTTCATTTTGATATATAATGTCCCACTCAAACTTATTCCCTTGTGCTCTTTTTGCTTCGCGTAACTTCGGGTCAATTTAGACCATTTAATTTATAAATTACTTTTCCCACTCTTTTATTTGATCGTAATTTGCACGTTGTCGTGTCTTTTAATTTCGGAGCACAAGACTAGTCGTTTTCTCGAAACCAACTCCTCGTGCATGATCTACTCAAGACACCCTACATCCATGACCTTCGTGTCCCACTCAGACACACCTCCTCGTACTCCGTTTGCTTTGCACAACTTTAGGGTCAATTTAGGTCAATTAATTATTTTTTGTGAATTATGACTTGACTTCCAATTCAATTTTAGGACCCAACATCGACCCAAACCTCTCAACCCAAAATGTGGACATAACCCTCATGAAGCCTACTACCCGTCCGATACTTGTGTCCCATTTATTTGAGTCCCTACATGCTACTTATTTATCCATGATCATAAATACCTATTTTTATCTATTTATCGCATCATGTCAGTGTTGACCCGACCCGGCTCGACCGAACCAAGCCCCGGCCCATGTAGACAGGTAGCACGACCATTCAAATGTATTTATTTGCTGTAATTATATATTCATGTGTTGGTATATTATATTAGTACTTTAATGTTTAAATATACTAAATATGTCACGATTATTTAAATAATATATTTTATGGATTGTATTTATATTTATTGCATGTGTATACATAATATTATATGAGAATATATAGGTACATATGTAGGGAGCTACTTAAATTCTATCTATGGTAATATATACCCATGTATATATTATATACCTATATATAGTTAGAGAGATAGAGCTATATATATATATATATATATATATATATATATATATATATATATATATATATATATATATATATATATATATATATAGAAAAAAAATATATATATATATATATATATATAGGCTATATAGAACCCTACATATCTATTCTCTCCTCCTCTCACGAGCAATTGCCGCAGCCATACCCATGGGTGGCCGAACCCGCACCCATGGCCAGCCCGCTCGGCCACCCCATCCCGAGAGCTTCCTCAACTGTCACGACCCGTACCCTGTATAGGGGCACGAGAAGTGGGTACGTCCAGCCTACGCCGCAGTGTCGACGGTAGAACGCTGTCCTAGGTCAAATATCTAACAATATAAAAGTACCTGTACAGTATATACTCTCCGAATGGAGGTGACATAACAGAATACAATCTCAATCACATCTTTGGTAGAAGAATGAAAGACAGATAGATAGATAGTAACTCAAGAGAACAGTATCATAGATGAAATAAGTCTAAGTGTCTAGGATAACATAACATCAGAATGTCAACTCATAATACAATAAGTCTAAAGTCTATACATCTCAACATCTCAAAATACAACTCAGAATGTGAGACAAAAAGATAACACAGAAAAGACTGTCTAGCTAAACTAGCCTAGACTACTGGGGCAATATCCTCAGCTGCAGGTGGATCCTGCTGAGGGTCCACAACATAAGTATCATCTAGTCCTGCTCCATAATAGGTAGACACCAGGGCCTCATCCTCATCCTCTGTAATATTTTCAACAGGTCCAGTCAGGACAGGAACGAGCACAATACATCTCACGCAGTACATAGTATGATAGGAAATATAAAGCATGCAATAGAGTAAAATACAGGAACTGCTAAAGGAAGATACATGTAGCAAAAGAGATAGCTGTAAAGGAAATATCTATTGTATATAGAGAACTGTAAGTGGCTAGTGATGTAGAGCACAAGATAGGCATGTGAATGGCTAGAATTTATACATGATTACACTACAGAGTTTGCACATGATTATACTACTTTGGAATTATTCACATGTCCACTTCTACTCCCCCGTTTCCCCAATCAATACACAAGGATCCATTCATGTTACGTTAAGATTCGTGATAAGCCCATAAATGGGTGATGCGTGAGTGATTCATGAAGATTCATGAAGGCTCGGTGATCATGAGAGTACATGAGTCACTAGCTGATACATGAAGATACATGAAAATAGAAGCATGAGATACATGATGTAAGTGAAACACACGTGACAAAAGTATCTGATGCTCCCGAAGGGGATAACATCTCATGAAAAGATCCATATAGTACCAATCCGTGATAACAATCGTGTCAGCATCAAGTAAAGTAATCTAGAGCAAGAATATAAATCCTGACAAGTATAAAACGGTCAGAGAATGTACTCGCCTGATAACTGAATGTCTGAAGAGGATATACTGCCTGAGGAGAGGTGTATGGCTCCTAATCAGAGCAATACAAGTCACAATGTATCCACAATGGTAAAAATAAAGTATACAATGCATACTACATGATTCTAGGTCAATCTGGTCAAAAGTCAACTCTTGGTCAACTCAACAGTCAAACTAGGTCACAGGAAGTCATACTAGGTCACAGGAAATCAAACTAAGTCAATTAGAGTTAAACAAGGTCAAACAAGTCAAGGTTAGTCAAATCTAGGTCAAACATAGGCCAACTAAGGTTTTGGTCAAACAAAGACTAGTCAGTAAGGTAATTAGGTCAAACAAAGACTAGTCAATAAGGTAATTGGGTCAAACTTGGTCAGACTAGTTAAACTAGTCACTTTTAGGTCAATTAGGTCATGGTTTGACCAATAGTTCACTTTAGTCAACCATGGTCAACAAAGCTACCTAGGTCAACCATTCAGAGCCAATTAGGCCAAGTATAGGGCAACCCCATATTAGCCATAGGCTAGTATCATATAGGTATCTATTTCTATATAATATATATATATACACACATATATATAACCTAGATATATATATATATATATATATATATATATATATATATATATATATACACATATAACATAACCACATAGGCCTATAGGTTATGTGTCACTAGATACCATGTATAGGTATCTCATATAGGTGTCTAGCCATACATCTATACAATATATATCTAATACTATATATTCTCATCTATATATAACCTACATATATATCCAACTATATATATAATGCCCACACATATACATATATATAGATAGCTAACCTACACACATATATATACATTTTCATATATATATATATATATATATATATATATATATATATATATATATATATATATATATATATATATATATATATATATATATATATATATATATAAACCCATATATATATACCCTCAACTATATATACCAATATATATAGTTATATATAATATAACATATATATATATAACATATATATATAGAGAGGGAAAATAGAGAGAGATGTGAGAGAGAGTGAAAGAGAGAGAGAGAGAGCTGGACAGTGAGCGAGAGGGACTTAACTGGACAGGAAAGAGGAGGGGGGCTGTTCTCAGATTTCCTGAGAACAGGAAACAGCCCCACACAACACACACAATACACACACACACACCTACATGTATATACACATGTACACACATGTGTATACATCCAAATTCCTTCCACACACTCACATACATATATACTATATATTTATATATTAAAACATACAAATACAAGTATAAAACATAACAAAAATCAAATCGAAATTCATTTTTGAAAACTGGAATTTATCCTAAAATCTGGAAATGGGGACTGTGCACAGGGAAATAGGGTAAACCCAAAAACACACATGTAACCGAGCTATGGCTCGAACCCTATGGTTGGTAATTGATGCCCTAAGTGTCCTCTAGTGTCTAGGGGGCCTGACACGACACCACGACACAATTTCATGTGTCCACGACTCACAAAATCCAATTGGGTAAAATCAGATACACCCACGCGTGCACAGCGTCGTGCAGAGATGCACATGCCTCGTGGACACGACACGGGCCACGTGGGGCCTCGTGGTCATTTCCACGTGTAGCCCACGTGTTGGGCTACACAATCGTGTCACCACGAGGTGTCCACGACTCGTGTCCGTGCGACACGAAGGCCGTGTCAGTGAGGAAAAATGTGCGCGTGCAGTACAGTGCACGACCAGTGCACGTGTCCTCGTGTCCTCGATAGGACACGAGAGTGTCTTAAACTCGAGGGGGGCATGACAGAGGTTGCCTCCTCCTCTGTGTCAATTTTCTCGTGTCCACGTGTCCTACAGTGTCCGCACTAGGTGTCGAGTAGCAGGGGAGGCTCCACAGTCTCGTGCGCGTGTGTTGGAGGGTCGTGTGCTCCACACGTGGCACGTAGAGCCTCGTGCTCGTGTCAGTGGGTAGGTGGGGTGGTTAGGTTCGTGTCTAGGTTTTTGTATCGTGTCCACGACTCGTGTGGACACGACAGGAAGTGTCAACAGTATCGTTTTACAGTGTGTACAGTGGGGTGGTTAACAGTGTGTTCGTGTCCTGTTTTGGACACGGACACAACTCGAAGTGTGCTCAGTCTACTAGGGTTGTGTCCTACATGTCTAAGGCTACCCAAAAATATAATTTGTTTTGGAAAAACACAAAAACTAATCCTTTGTGGCATTTCACCAAATACTGCAATTAGAATACAGATACGTGTCCGATACGGACACCAAACCAACCCTAAATCTCACCAAACTTAGCCTACAGTTCTATGGTACCTAGATGCATGCATTTATGAAGAAAAATCAGGGTATTAACTAGGTTTATGGGTATTTACCTATTTGAGTGAAAACTCAAGAAAACACCAAATATGGGGGTGTCCTCTTCTCTTGGTGATGCCCAAAGCTCCACAAATCCTTGATAGCAAGCCCTAACTAGTATCCTCTAGTGTAGGGGAGTCCAATGCAAGAAACTAGAGGTGATTTGGATCAAAAATGATCAAGTTGTGTAGGTTTGAAGGAATGGGATTTTTCTAGGATTTAATTCATGTAAAAATGGTCATGAATGAATACAATGGGTTAATATAGGATGGTGGCTGCTAGGGGGGTGTCTTGGCCGGCCATGGCAAGGGGGGGGTGTCTTGGCCTTTCCTTCATGGTGAAGGCATGGACTTTCTTGCCTAGGTTTGGATATTTTGAGTAATTCATGCAAAATATCACATGTAGAAATATCTAGATATTTATCCTACTTTAATCAAAGACTAATATCTATCCTCAAGCCTCTAGGTTAGTAGCTAACCTCTAGATTAGTGCTAAACTAGGTTAGGGACTAACATGACACTAATCAATAATTAAATAATAATAAAAACACATAAATCCAAATTAATTCTAAATAAATCCTAGAAAATTACCAAAATACCCCTTTAGGCTAAAAGTCCTAATTTGATGTTCTAAGCCTATGGCTAAGCTCACATGGTCATGGCAACTTCTAGTTTAAGGAATAACTAGGGTTTACACTAAGTTATACTAACAAAATCACAAAGTCATAAGTCATGACTTTGAAAATAGTTTTAATTAACTAAAAATCACCAAAAATCCTATCATGACTAAAATACCACTAATAAATAATAAAAATATTAAATTTTCAAAAATACCCCAATTTCAGAAAACTGGGTGTTACAAGTCTACCCACCTTAAAATAATTTCGTCCTCAAAATTTAGATGGTCGTACTCCTCCTAGGTCAAACCTCCAACAATCAGGGACGAAGCCACTACCTAGCAACATACATGGTCAACAAGCAAAATATGGGTAGTAGACCTGTACTGGGTCTTGTCCAAAAATTGGTTGGCAGTTTTAGGTCATAAGGTGTCCTAAATTCAAATCGAAATCAAAAGTAACTCCATGGGGTAAATCAGGATGGAGTCTCGGGTCAGGAAAATCGTACTAAGCAAATGAAGCACACGATGGTATGCCTGAGTGGGACACTAAGGTCATAGGTGTAGAGTGTCATGTCTAGGTCATGTATGTGAAGTCAGTTTTGAGAAAACAACTAGTCTTGTGCTCCTAACTTAAAAGTCACGGTAATGTGCCTACGATGATCACAACTTAGAGTGGGAAAGATCTATGGCCTAAATTGAACCAAAAATCGTGATGAAATAGTGGTACCAGGGGGACAGGTTAAATGGGACAGTCTGTGGTCTCATCTAGGTGCACTAGTCATTCTAGATCAATACTGTCCTATGGTATCAAAACGTACAAGCAATCTAAGGTGTCCTAATTGGGAAGGTAAGGGAACGACAATCATCAAGGCTATAGGACCGTCTACCATCCTATAGGAAAATTGGTCATTAACGAGCAAGTGAGAAATCATTAAAAGTTACTATTCCATAAAGTGGTAAAAGAAAATTGAAAATTTAGGCACAAGCAATCACAAATAGATTTTAGTCTTGATACGATCTAAGTTGATCAATTTCAGGATAATCGAGATTTGGGCAAGATGGGAGATCAATGAAATCAAGTATGAGCACGAGCATCCAATGATGAAGATCCAGGTCATGATTAAATTTAATTCAACTGGATACGAATACGAGGTTCATAGGCGATAAAAATAATTCCAAGGAGAATTGTCAAGACTGTTGCGGATAAGATTCTAAGGCAAGTTTAACTATGTCTCCATCCACGTAGATAATATATGAAAAAAGCGAACCAAAACGCAATAGGTTGATAGACCATCATGCGCCGGTTCTGATTAGACAATATGTTAGTGGGTACGCACCCAATAAAATACGTCATGACCAAGCTCGAAAAGGATAAGCTTGTAAAACTAAGGATAAATTTATAGCATAAGATATAAGGGTAGAATGATGAAGGAAAATACATAGTCCAAGATCCTTAACCAATCGGGTCAAGCATTCAAGATAAGGTACAAGGTTAAGTATTCAAGGATTCAAGCAGAACACCATCACATGCCAGGTTGAAAGAATTGAGCCAAGGTGGATTTCTAATTGAAATAAGAACCAATTTAGTATCATGGTAGAGGTTATAGTTTAGCCATTTGAACAGAAAATCATATCAAGAAAATAGAGTACAAGGAGACGAGTTTTAGTAGGACATGGAATACCTACATGAAGGTAGGCTAGTCTAGGTCTTACATGCGAAGTTTGTTGGGAGGTAACAGCTAGTATTATACTCTGAATATCTAAGTCACGGTAAAGGACGTCCAATGATCTAAAAAAAATAGAAGGGGGCAGTTCAAGACGTGACAATTGATGCAAAATTAAGGAAGATCAAATTAACCCATGGAATAAAATTAATTAGGAATCCAGTAAATAATTTAGGAACACAGCCCTAGGGATAGATAGGCTACTAGATAAATATAGTTAGGGTTCGATCAAATCAAAGGTCAAGGTTAGAAGGTCTCAATAAAGTCTTTATTTGAGGAAATGTCGAGTAAGTCAGGTTTGGGATACAGTCACATAGTTTGGTAGAAAGGGTTGAGCAAGATGCAAAAATAGAGGGGACAGTTCATTTCAATGGAAAGCAATTAGCAAGAGGATTAGATGACAAGAAACAGATGAGAGTTTTCTCATAAATGTGATTGAGTACCCTAAAATAAAAGATATTAATCTAACACAAAGAAATTAAAATCAACAACTACAAAAATTTCAAAATCATCAACTAACACCAGGATTCAAAGTTCTACAGTGAATCCTCCAAAAATCAAATTCAATCAAGGGAAAAGGAGTTTAAATCGTAATTTCAAATGAGATTCTCAAGGGTTATCCCAGAAATCTCTCAAAGTATCCTAACAGTGATTGAGTATCCTCTCTCACTAAGCCTATTCCTCAAATCCTATCACAGGCTGTAGTGATACTCTAGTTCGAATATCACTACATAAACTCGACCTGCATGGGCCACCACTAAAAATGTGTCACGACCCGTACCCTGTATAGGGGCACGAGAAGTGGGTACGTCCAGCCTACGCTGCAGTGTCGACGGTAGAACGTTGTCCTAGGTCAAACATCTAACAATATAAAAGTACATGTACAGTATATACTCTCCGAATGGAGGTGATATAACAGAATACAATCTCAATCACATCTATGATAGAAGAATGAAAGACAGATAGATAGATAGTAACTCAAGAGAACAGTATCATAGATGAAATAAGTCTAAGTGTCTAGGATAACATAACATCAGAATGTCAACTCATAATACAATACGTCTAAAGTCTATACATCTCAACATCTCAAAATATAACTCAGAATGTGAGACAAAAAGATAACACAGAAAAGACTGTCTAGCTAAACTAGCCTAGACTACTGGGGCAACATCGTCAGCTGCAGGTGGATCCTGCTGAGGGTCCACAACATAAGTATCATCTAGTCCTGCTCCATAATAGGTAGACACCAGGGCCTCATCCTCATCCTCTATAATATTTTCAACAGGTCCAGTCAGGACAGAAACGAGCACAATACATCTCACGCAGTGCATAGTATGATAGAAAATATAAAGCATACAATAGAGTAAAATACAGGAACTGCTGAAGGAAGATACATGTAGCAAAAGAGATAGTTGTAAAGGAAATATCTACTGTATATAGAGAACTATAAGTGGCAAGTGATGTAGAGCACAAGATAGGCATGTGAATGGCTGAATTTATATATGATTACACTACAGAGTTTGTACATGATTACACTACTTTAGAACTATTCACATGTCCACTTCTACTCCCCCGTTTCCCCAATCAATACACAAGGATCCATTCATGTTACGTTAAGATTCGTGATAAGCCCATAAATGGATGATATGTGAGTGATTCATAAAGATTCATGAAGGCTCGGTGATCATGAGAGTACATGAGTCACTAGCTGATACATGAAGATACATGAAAATAGAAGCATGAGATACATGATGTAAGTAAAACACACGTGACAAAAGTATCTGATGCTTCCGAGGGGGATAACATCTCATGAAAAGATCCATATAGTACCAATCCGTGATAACAATCGTGTCAGCATCAAGTAAAGTAATCTAGAGCAAGAATATAAATCCTGGCAAGTATGAAACGGTCAGAGAATGTACTCGCCTGATAACTGAATGTCTGAAGAGGATATACTGCCTGAGGAGAGGTGTATGGCTCCTAATCAGAGCAATACAAGTCACAATGTATCCACAATGGTAAAAATAAAGTATACAATGCATACTACATGATTCTAGGTCAATCTGGTCAAAAGTCAACTCTTGGTCAACTCAACAGTCAAACTAGGTCACAGGAAGTCATACTAGGTCACAGAAAATCAAACTAAGTCAATTAGAGTCAAACAAGGTCAAACAAGTCAAGGTTAGTCAAATCTAGGTCAAACTTAGACCAACTAAGGTTTTGGTCAAACAAAGACTAGTCAGTAAGGTAATTAGGTTAAACAAAGACTAGTCAACAAGGTAATTGGGTCAAACATGGTCAGACTAGTTAAACTAGTCACTTTTAGGTCAATTAGGTCATGGTTTGACCAATAGTTGACTTTAGTCAACCATGGTCAACAAGGCTACCTAGGTCAACCATTCAAGAGCCAATTAGGCCAAGTATAGGGCAACCCCATATTAGCCATAGGCTAGTATTATATAGGTATCTATTTCTATATAATATATATATATATACACACATATATATAACCTAGATATATATATATATATATATATATATATATATATATATATATATATATATATATACACATATAACATAACCACATAGGCCTATAGGCTATGTGTCACTAGATACCATGTATAGGTATCTCATATAGGTGTATAGCCATACATCTATACAATATATATCTAATACCATATATTCTCACCTATATATAACCTACATATATATCCAACTATATATATAATGCCCACACATATACATATATATAGATAGCTAACCTACACATATATATATATATATATATATATATATATATATATATATATATATATATATATATATACCCCAAAAAAAAAAACAAAATATATATATACTATATGGATCTCTACATGCGTATTTACTTGTTATAGACTAGTTTACTTGTTGCTGACATGATGTTATCACGGATTAATACTATATGGATTTCTACATGCGATGTTGTCCCCCTCGGGAGCATCGGGTACTCATGTCATGTGCGTTTCACTTACATCATGTACTCAATGCTTTTATTTATCATGTGCACTCATGTGATCATGTACTCTCGTGTTCGCTGAGGCCCTTATGTTTATTATTTATGTGCACTCAGCTAGTTAGCTTCATATGGAATCATGTACAATAACATAACTTGTCTAGATCCTTGTGTATTGATTGGGGTACGGGGGAGTAGAAGTGGTTATGTGATCAATCACCAAACTGTATCCATGTGCAACCCCATAGTTATTCATGTAAACTCAAGCTGTTTACATAACCATCTTATGCTCTAAATCACTAGTCACTGATAGTTCTCTATTTATAGTAGATATTTCATTATGGTTCTCTCTTTTCTTCATATACATTTCTTTACAGCAGTTCACATATATTATTCTATAGCTCGTTTCATATTTCCTTCATGTTATGACTTGTGTGAGAGACATGTGCTCGTTCCTGTCCTGATTGGACCCGTTGATAAAATTTTATAGGTACTTGGAGTTCACAGTTAGCCTAGAGGACACTGGTAGAGCTTGGAGTATTTACCTAGAGTTTGTTCATTTTCTTTATTATTTGTCTTAGAGTTGTATTTGAAATCTTGTGTTTGTTTAATAGAACTATTTTATTATCACTCCTGGTTCTCTCTCTTGTGGATTATCTTATCTATTTTATCGTGCTGTTATCTATCTTTAGAGTTGTGATTGAGATAGTATCCTTATGTGTTTGTCTTCCGTCTGGAGAGTATAGCATATTGTTTTAGATGTGACTATGACCTAGAACAGCGTTCTACTGCCGACACTGCGGCGTAGGCTGGACGTACCCACGTCTCGTGCCCTAACGCTAGGGTACGGGTTGTGGCACGTTTTTAGTGGTGGCCCATGCAGGTCGAGATTCGTATTTGTGCGATTTTGTAGTAGCACGACGACTTAGTTGTACTGCTACGAGCCTGCTATAGAGTATAAGAAATAAGGTGTTAGAATTAGAGATACTCAATCACATTTTGGATCCTTTAAGAGATTCCTGGGACGACCATTGAGAATCTCATTACGAATTTCGATTTGAATTTCTTTTCCTCTTGAATTTGATCTTGATTGGTTCATCTCTTTTGAGCGGATCTTCATTATTCCTTCCTTACCATTATTTCTTGTATTCCTATTTTCTTAAACTCTGTCGTACCTGCATACTTTGTAACCCTTGAGTCTTCGTATTTTTTCATGAAAAAGGTTGAGGAAGTGTCGTAAATCATGTAGCTCGAAAATGATTGAACTGGTTATCGTGTGATAATTTTGTAGGAATCAAAAAGGTTGGATGTTAACATTGAAACTTGAGAATGATATGTGGTAAAGGTCTAGGATGAAATCAAGAGATGTATACTACCAGTCTGGAAACAAACCACACTTAGAGAAAACTTGGTATAAAAAATTCGTAAGTGTATTTCAAAACTGATGAGGATATTCAAGGTCAACTTAGTTTGAGAACTTCAAAATTTTGGTTATTGATTCTCGGGCAGTTTTACCCAAAGGCTTTAAAGAAGGTTAGTAATGGAAAAGAGAATTAAATTGTATTCAATAAAGATATGAAATTGAACAAGATATTGCAAGAAAATGGCTAGGGATAGAGAGGACACAAGGCTATAGAAATTTGAACATTGTTGTGAAATTTTTAAAAAAAATTAAGGATAATTTAATATCATAGGTGTATGTCGAAGAAAATATGAAGGTTGATTCTACGATGGAAAATAAGTTGTAAGGCCTAGAGGTTTTGGGAATTGAATGATGCGAGAAAATAATTTAAACAGTTTAAAGATCTCATAAACTTGAGTTAGAGATTTCGGATCTAAATTGGGACAATGTGAAGAAATATGGAAATTGATTTAAAATGAATAGTATTGATTCTTAATAAGGAGGGGCATGCTTCATGAGAAATATTTTGAAAATTTAGAATCATGCCTATGATGATCATGGTAAGGATTTAGATAACGGAAGGTTGTAAAATCTGGATGGTAAACATATGAGGATTGAATTATCATAGGGAGACTAGTAAGGTAAAGATACGATTGGCAATTATGATCAGATGAACTTCAGGGTTTCAGAGGCAAATGATACTTGACTTTCCTCAAATCTAGATCTTTTATTGTGACTCTCTAACCATTCGTAATATTTGAATAATGATTTGATCGTTCCTTAACAGTATTCTCTCTCTAGAACTGTATCCCTAAATTATTTTATTCTGTAACTGATTTTATTTCGTGCTTCAACTTGACCTCCTTTACTTTGTGCATTAATTGTCACATCTTGAACTTCCATTTTCTATTTTGGATCCTTGACATTTCTTACCATGACTTTGATATTCGGAGTGTAATACTAGATGTTACCCTCCAATAAATTATGTACAAGGCCCAGACGAGTCCATCTTCATGTGGGTATATCGTGTCCCATTAAACTCATCTCCTTGTATACTATCCTTTTGATATGACTTTCGAGTCGAAATGACTAACTATGATCTATACCATAATACCAACTATTTTCGATTTCAATTAGAAATCCAACTTGACTCACTTCTTTTGACCCGACATGTGTTGGTGTTCTGCTTGATTCTTTAAATGCTCAAATTTGTACTTTATCTTGATGGCTTGACCCGTTGTTCCATCACCCTATTAGTTTAACTCTTTTAAGGTGGGTAGAATGTCTCACTACCCAGCAAATCCTAGTCATTGTGAACCACATTGATAAGTTCACTTAGACTATTTAACTTCTTTCATCATTATCCTTACTTATATTTTGACTACCTTATGTTGCTAATTTAGAACCAGTTTTGCAAGCTTATCTTCTTTTCGAGCTTGATCATGACATATTATTGGGGGTCGACACCTACTAACATATTGTCTAATCAGAACTGGTGCAAGATGGTCTGATCAACCTATTGCACTTTGGTTCGCTTTTCATATATTATTCTACGTGGATGGAGACATAGTTAAACTTGCCCTAGAGTCTCATCCGCGACAGCCTTGACAATTCCCCTTTGAACTATTTTGTCGTCTTTGAGCCACGTATTGTAGTCAATAGCATCGCCTTTGAACTCTTTATTGTCTGCCTTTCACATATTTCAGAAATATAAGACACTATACTTATTAGACAGACCCGAGGTATCACATATAGTTTCCCTATCCAAAGGAGGAAATTGATTCAATTCTATATCCTTGCATCATCCTTTAAATTCTAATTCCTTTGACCGACCAGTTGACTTGGTCATCCTTCTTATCATCCAATATATTGGGATCTTATTCAATTGAATTAAACCAATTGTGACATGGATTTCAAATCTTGGATACTCGTGCTCAGACTTCAATAACCTCGTTCTCTATCTTGCCCAAACATCAATTCATCCTGATTGATCAACTTAGATCGTATTGGGACTAAAATTTTCTTCTTTTTTTAGTGTGCTTGGATTTTGTGCTATTGATAAGTCGTGATTTGAACTTTGATTTTCTTGATTATATATGGAATTAGTAACCCTTCAGAGTTAGTTACTAGTTATGTTCTTTGATAGTTGCCAATTTCATAAAGGTTGGTAGACTGCCCTACGGCCTTGATGATTGGCGTTCCCTTATCTTTCCAATTGGACTCCCTGGATTGTTTGTAAGTTTTATACCCGATGACTGGCTTGATCTAGTATGACTTATACACCTAGGTGAGACATTCAACTCCTATGATTTGACCATGATCCTGTATATGTTATTCTTCCTAAGGGTATGATTAAGAATTTTTTTCTTAGAGACTTTGATTGTTGGGTATTGACCTAGAAGGAGTACGACCGACCTAAATTTCGAGGACGAAATTTTTGTAAGGTGAGTAGGATGTGAGCACCCTGATTTTTGGGTTGATTTTTTTAATTTTCTGATGGAATTATTTCAATAAATTATTTCATCGTGGTTATTTTATTCTTAATTGTACTTCTCTGTGCCTTTGATTTTTGGAGCGTCAGAGATGTCCATCTCTGGAAACTTTCTTCTTGAGTTTTGTAGTGGACAAGATTATCTTCATTTTGATATATAATGTCCCACTCAAACTTGTTCCCTTGTGCTCTTTTTGCTTCACGTAACTTCGGGTCAATTTAGACCATTTAATTTATAAATTACTTTTTCCACTCTTTTATTTGATCGTAATTTGCAAGTTGTCGTGTCCTTTGATTTCGGAGCACAAGACTAGTCGTTTTCTCAAAACCAACTCCTCATGCATGATCTACTCGAGACACCCTACATCCATGACCTTCGTGTCCCACTCAGACACACCTCCTCGTACTCTGTTTGCTTCGCAAAACTTTGGGGTCAATTTAGGCCAATTAATTATTTTCTGTGAATTATGACTTGACTTCCAATTCAATTTCGGGACCCAACATCGACCCAACCCTCTCAACCCAAAATGTGGACATAACCCTCATAAAGCCTACTACCCGTCCGACACTTGTGTCCCATTTATTTGAGTTCCTACATGCTACTTATTTACCCATGATCATAAATACCTATTTTTATCTATTTATCGCATCATGTCCGTGTTGACCCGACCCGGCTCGACCGAACCAAGCCCCGGCCCATGTAGACAGGTAGCACGACCATACAAATGTATTTATTTGCTGTAATTATATATTCATGTGTTGGTATATTATATTAGTACTTTAATATTTAAATATACTAAATATGTCATGATTATTTAAATAATATATTTTATGGATTGTATTTATATTTATTGCATGCGTATACATAATATTATATGAGAATATATAGGTACATATGTAGGGAGCTACTTAAATTCTATCTATGGTAATATATATCCATGTATATATTATATACCTATATATAGTTAGAGAGATAGCGCTATATATATATATATATATATATATATATATATATATATATATATATATATATATATATATATATATATATATTTATATATATATATATATATATATATATATATATATATATATATATATATATACATATATAGGCTATATAGAACCCTACATATCTATTCTCTTCTTCCCTCACGAGCAATAGCCGCAGCCATACCCATAGGTGGTCGAACCCGCACCCATGGCCAACCCGCTTGGCCACCCCATCCTGAGAGCTTCCTTAACTCCTTCTCCCTTCTTTTCTTCTCATTCTCCTCCTCCTTCTCCAACATCATCATCTTCATCATCATCATATCCAATCACCACCACCTTAACCCACCACAACCGACAGCCACCCTGGCCATCGTCGTGCCTCCCTCCTATCCACCGTCGTGTACTGTTCCGCCACAGTCGCAGCAGCAGCAAGGCTGCAGCGCCGTGCAACAGCTACAGCGGCAGCGGACGCTGCCACGAACAGCAGCGGCAGCACTGCATGCAGCAGCCAACCGCGCCAGCAGTCGCGGGCCAGACGTACGGCAGCACAACCGTGATCGTCGGCCACCGGCGAGCCCCCCATATGCGCACAACCACGGGCACCCCCTGGGTGGCGGCCACCGTCCTCCAGGACGCGCCGTCAAGGCGATTCGTGCGTTTCGCACGAAGTTTCGTCGTGACGCGCGCGGGATCGATCCAGAATTTATGTTCCGTCGTAGCCACTTTGTGCATATTTTCCCGGAAATCTGACCGTTGGATCGTAGATCTGTTTCTTTCGTTACAATCTCGGTACGTAGCCCTTCATGCCTGTCAAGTTTCATCTGTTGATTCGATCGTTTGATAGATCAAAACTGGCCACCAAGTTGACCATTTATTTTTGTACTATTTTTGGACAGTTTTGTGACGTCAACTTCGTCGGCTTGTATCTCCGCCGTCGCAGCTTAGTTTTGTGCACCTTTGGTTCCGGTGCACAGCTGGTATGACCCTCTTTCTACCCCCTTCAGATTTTGTTTTATTTTAGACACATTAGGATGGTTGAATTTGACGCCAAAGTTGGTTGTCCAAATTCATAATTCCAAACTTGTAAAATTCAAATTTTGAAACCGGGACTCCGAATTTCAATTCGAACACCACCACTAGACTCGTGACATCGTTCTAGCACGGTTTCATATAAAGTTTGCTAGATTTGGAGGATGTGGGCCTTGTCACGCATTTCGGTACAAAATGGGCCCTACCGTCCGAGTCAACGGCTCAATTTGAGATCGGCCCTTCGAAATCCAATTCCGGATATACCATTGAGTTCGTATCGTCGTTCTGGACTTGTTGACATATAATTTAATTAGTTTTGCAGACGTTGGCTCCGACACACTTTTCCGTACAAATTAGAGTTTTCAATGTCCAATCGACGGACCATTTTGAGATCGGGTCCACAGAAGCCAAAATTGGATATACCGTTGGAATCATCTCGTCAAAGCAAACCCGAAGACATGTAGTTTGACGACTTTAGAGACCTTTAACCTTGGCACGCTCTTCGGTACATAGTGGACCCAACGGCGGACTCCATTTTGGCCCAAAATTTCCTTTTTGTCCCTGTGTCCAAATTGGACTTATGGATAGGCTATCCTAGCTGATTTGATACTCCTGGACACGTTGGTGATATTTGTTTTATCATCCGACAATGCTTGTGGATGGTTCTCTATGTGTCACCATTAGTTATTTATTCTTATTTTATTTTTATTTTACTTGTCCGTAATTCGGAATTAGTACAACCTCATAGTTTAATACTTAGAGACTAGAGTTGATCCCCTTTGACCAGGTTGACTATATTAACCAAAAGTCAACTATAGGTCAACCATTGGCTTAGTTTGACCCGGATTGAACTAGAACTTGACTAGTTGACTTTAGTTTGACTCTAATTTGACTTTAGTTGACCTAGTGGACTTGTTGACCAGACTTTGACCTAGAAGGACCTAGAACTATCTAGAATGTACTGTAGATTACTCTTATTTCATGTTAGACTCTTTTGTGACTTGTGATTGCTCTAAATAGGACACTGTGACTCCAGTTGGACATCTACATTTATCAGCGGCTTGGAATACCAGGCGAGTACATTCTCTGACCATTTCATACTTGTTTGGACGTATTTACTTGTTATAGACTAGTTTACTTGTTGCTGACACGATGTTATCACGGATTAATACTATATGGATCTCTACATGCGATGTTATCCCCCTCGGGAGCATCGGGTACTCATGCCATGTGCGTTTTACTTACATCATGTACTCAATGCTTTCATTTATCATGTGCACTCATGTGATCATGTACTCTCGTGTTCACTGAGGCTCTCATGTTTATTATCTATGTGCACTCAGCTAGTGAGCTTCATGTAGAATTATGTACAATAACATAACTTGTTTAGATCCTTGTGTATTGATTGGGGTACGGGGGAGTAGAAGTGGTTATATGATCAATCACCAAACAGTATCCATGTGCAACCCCATATTTTATTCATGTACAAACCCAAGATGTTTACATAACCATCTTGTGCTCTAAATCACTAGTCACTGATAGTTCTCTATTTATAGTAGATATTTTATTACAGTTCTCTCTTTTCTTCATGTACATTTCTTTACAGCAGTTTATGTATATTATTTTATAGCTCGTTTTATATTTCCTTCATGTTATAACTTGTGTGAGAGACATGTGCTCGTTCCTGTCCTGATTAGACCCGTTGATAAAAATTTACAGGTACTTGGAGTTCACAGTTAGCCTAGAGGACACTGGTAGAGCTTGGAGTATTTACCTAGAGTTTGTTCATTTTCTTTATTGTTTGTCTTAGAGTTGTATTTGAAATCTTGTGTTTGTTTAATAGAACTATTTTACTATCACTCCTGGTTCTCTCTCTTGTAGATTATCTTATCTATTTCATCGTATTGTTATCTATCTTTAGAGTTGTGATTGAGATAGTATCCTTATGTGTTTGTCCTTCGTCTGGAGAGTATAGCATATTCTTTTAGATGTGACTATGACCTAGAACAGCGTTCTACCGTCGACACTGCGGCGTAGGCTGGACGTACCAACGTCTCGTGCCCTAACGCTAGGGTGCGGATCGTGACAGAACATATGTTTGAAGCCGACGAAGGAATAGATGCAGTTATCCGGCAAGTTGCGGTACCAATCGAATGCGACCCCCTCTAATACCCCCAATGAACAACCTCGTTTGGATGGCATCGTCATGCGGCAGATGGTCTATTGTGACCTCGAAGTAGGTCATGTACCGGCTCGCAGATGTCGTTCTGTCATATGGATTGATGTTGAATGGTTTGTATCATGGAGGGAAGGGGACATCTCTCCATGCAGAGGGATACGAATGTCGTATCCTAAGGTCCTGAGAGGTTTCTCGGGTGTAAAATATTGCACGAAGCTCCTGGACTTCTCTTCTCGCCTCCCTAGCCTCTTCTGCAGCAGTGGAAGCCGATATTCTGGGTGGATTGTCGCCCGGGGTTGGTGCAGTCATGTTTGAGTCCGCATTGGCGGCGGGACCCAAGCTTATTTGACCAGGTATCCTTGTTTGTAGGGCCGGTAGGACCGCCTTGATCTCGTCCACTGACTTAACCAAGGTAAAAAGTATGGCCTCAAGAGTGTCGAGGCATTGTCGATCACTGGGACCGACTTGATCATTCTCAGTCATGAATACTGTCTTCACGTAAGAAAAAGTGGAAGGCACTGTAGAAGATGTGCCCTCCGAATCATACCCTCGTATAGAGAAGTCGTCGGGGTATGTGGGAATGTTCTCCTCTGGTTCGGACTCGGAGAAAGTGCCACCCCCTGCATAGGAGGTTGCCTCGTCTTGGGACTTGTGGACGTTTTCAGGGACGTCAGAATCTGCTGTATCTGTTGGGGGATTGTTTCCCCAGGTTCATCTTCTTGAAACACTAAATTGTTGTGGATGTTCCGAGGAGTGCTACCCCCAGCTTTAACTACCCCCAGGGATGTAGATGACGAATCTCCAAGTGTTGAAGATTTCGTCTCTGAGCGGGTACCCTGATAAACTCCTCCTGTGACGGCTGTGGACAACCGCTTAGATAAGAGTTTCTTGGTCGTGCTGGTTGAGATTGTCGGGTTGGAGGTATTTATTTTCTTCCCTCCCTTGCCGGTAGGGACCTTCCGGGCATAATTACAGGAGGCGAAAGGAAGCGCCTCATCTCCCGAGCTTTGTTGTAGGACCGGTCCTAGCTGCTGCAGTCGTTGAAAGACGGACTGCCGGTCCTCTTGTACTGCTATCTTATTGTAGCAGCAGTTGACAATGACTTGAGTGCAGTAATGTCCATGGAAGGACTCTTTGCACACCAAGGATTTTTCTCTTTCCTTGCGCTTGTGAAGAATCATATCTCGCAAGTCAAGTACATCTCGATCAACCTTTACACTCATTTTGTGGACCCGGGAATCCCGAGCGCACAAGTGTGTTTGTATCATGTTTGCTCCCTGATGCGGGGCTAGTAAAAGCACTTGCCCTCGATCATTGTTGGGAGACTCTTGGGAACCACCCGGTCCGTTTGCCGCCGGGGGCTGGACACGGGCGGTTCTGTACAACTTTCCATCAGAGGCCCGTATAATAGTTAGCGGGACTCTCTGATGGTCAGAGGTTGGGACAACTGACTGAGCTCGAGGAGCCCGCGCTGTCCTAGACTTCTTTGCTCTAGCACCCAAGGGCGCATAGTAGGAAGAGTCAAAATTGTGCTACGTAGAATCTGGCACATCCTCATTGGAGCTTCTGATGTCAGGACTGCATGAGAGGCGGTCGAAGACTGAACCCGAGCCGCATAAAGCAGATAGTCGGCGGCTGGGATTGGGTGCCGCATAGGCCATTTCCCTGCGGCTGGAATTGCTGGCCGCATAGGCATTCTGGATGCGGCTGGAATAGGTGGCCGCATGAGCCTTCTGCATGCGGCTAGGATTGGTGGCCACATGAGCCTTCTATATGCGACTGGTACCCTTATGCGGCTTCTTCTTGGACCGTATAGAGTTCCCTTTTGCCCCCACAAGTCTAGCATCGGAGTATTTTCCTTTGCCGGACTTGAGGACAGCAGGGTCCTCTGCGGCCTGAAGTGGGGCCACATGTGAGTCTTCTTCGCCGTCTTGGGCAGCAGAGAACACTTCTTCCAAAGCTTGGAGAGGGGCAACGGCTTTGGACCTCCACTCCCTGCGGGCCTTTTTTGTGCCAGCTCGCTTCTGGATCGGGCTAGCGCTCCCCTTGGAGAGCATCTCTTCAAAAGCTTGCTGGTCGAAGCGAACAACCAGCATCTGTTGCGTGGAGCCTAGTTTGGTTGTGTACGATTGCGTCACCAACTTCTCAGCAGCGGAGAAGTTAGTCTCCATTAGTTGCCATTGATTGTTATAGAACAGAACAGTTTTATAGGAGGACTGAACGTTGACTCACAATTACAAACTCGCTTGTACAAAAGAGAGCCTAGGAACAAAAACTAGGAAAAGTAATCTAAGTACAATTGTTTAGTATAGATTTTGGAGGGTGACGGTAGAGGCTCGGGAAAGTGTTATCAACTCTGCCTTACTCCTTGGACGATTGAACGCAACCTCGGCTCCGATGAAGAAATGCTCTCTCTCTGCCTGGGTGTGTGTATTTCTCTCTGTCTGTGTACAAGGGAATAGCACTTTGCTATTTATAGGAATTTATGAGTAATGGGGTGTACAGCCACGTGGCTAACTTTGGGCCACATCCTTATAAATGTATCTCGAGAAGTGGGTAGCTGGGGATTGGTTAAGATTGATCATGATCAGTTTGTTGCACTAAATCCGAACTGTCAAGACTTGGTCAATTTCTGCCATATGTCTCAACTGCTACTCTGTGGCGAGCTGCATAAATGATGCATCTTGGCTGAGCCGCATGAAGGATTGTCCCATAGCCGAGCTGCATGAAGAGTGTCTCATGACCGGGCCGCATGAAGGTTATCTCATAACCGAGCCGCATGAAGGACATCTCATAACTGAGCCGCATGAGAGTTGTCTCATGACCGAGCTGCATGAAGGTTGTCTCATAACTGAGCCGCATGAAGGATGTCTCATAACTGAGCCGCATGAGAGTTGTCTCATGACCGAGCCGCATGAGAGTTGTCCCATGACCGAGCCGCATGAAGGACGTCTCATAACTGAGCCGCATGAGAGTTGTCTCATGACCGAGCCGCATGAGAGTTATCCCATGATCGAGCCGCATGAGAGTGGTCTCATGACTGAGCCGCATGAGAGATGATCCATGCTCGAGCCGCATGAGAGTTGTCTCATGACTGAGCCGCATAAAATGTGTCTCATAGGTGATCCGCATAAAGAGTCTTTTTTGGAACTGTGCACTGTGTCGGATATCATGATAATTTTCTCGTCTTTTTAGGAGCATGTCACGTTTTGTCTTTATGTCAGAGCCATCATCTCTGTCAGAGCTGTAGTGTTTATGTCATAGTAATTATGGCCAGCTGCTTAGGCTGATTTTGAACCGCATAAGGCTTCCTGCTATTTGTGGGCGGTATGAAGCTTTCTAAGTCGCATGAAGCTCCCAGGGATTTTGAGCCGCATGAAACTCCCCAGGTTTTGAGTCGCATGAAGTTTTATGTTGATTTTGGGCCGCATAGAGAATCCCCTTCTTTTCTTACGCTTTGTGAAGGATCACATCTCACAAGTCAAGGACATCTCAGTCAACCTTTGCACTCGCTTTGTGGGCCCGGGTATCCCGAGCACACGAGTGCGTAGGTATCATGTTTGCTCCCTGATGCGGGGCTAGTAAAAGCACTTGCCCTCGATCTTTGTTGGGAGACTCTTGAGAACTACCATGTCCGTTTGCCGTCGGGGGCTGGACACGGGCGGTTCTGTACAACTTTCCATCAGAGGCCCGCTTAACAGTTAGCGGGACTCTCTGATGGTCAGAGGTGGGGACAGTTGACTGAGCTCGACGAGCCTGCGCTATCCTAGACTTCTTCGCTCTAGCACCCGAAGGTGCGTAGTAGGAAGAGTCCAAGTTGGAAGGAGGGAAGGAAAGTTGGTGCCCTTTTCAAAGGAGGCAAGGGAGCTCTATTTATAGAATGGAGTGAGCCCTTTTTCTTCTCATTTTTGATGTGGGACTAAAATCAATATTTTCCATGCTTCTACACATCTAAACCAACTCTAGTCCAAGATGGTTTGTATTGCCAGTGACCTTCACATATATACACTGTTTACCATATGATTTCTGGTTGACAGGGAAGAACATATGGTAAGCTTTATACAGGTGCCAAGACTATGTCGTGGGTAAAATTCAACGTAGTTTAATTTGTTACGCCTATCAATAGCTCATATTAAATTAACTATGATGGCTAGAAAGATTACTAAAATGTTGCATACTTCACATAATTTATTTATCAACGGGGATATTGGGATTTTAATTAGTCATTCACCAGTACACGATAATATACTGACCCTTGTCTCCATAGGTGTCACGGACTAGGGTAGCGTGCCAAGGAACAAAAGTTGACACTTGAACATTTTGAAGTCTTGCTCTTGTGCGAAGGCGGATTCCTACCATTTTGAAGACTCCGCTCTAGTCTTGCTGCAATGACTAAAAAATTAGGTGTTGCATAATTTTGGTTGTATAAAAGGATGTAAATTATGGGACAACTATCTCATTAGCGTCCATTTTATAATCCCGAGTGAGAACTCTCTACTTGTATTTGCGTCTATGTAAATGTTGTTCATTATCAATAAAGGAAATTGTTCTTCTGTGCAAATGTGTTGTTCTATTATTTGTGTACACTATTGTTGTTGTATTTTAAATAACTTTATAATCCTGTCTTGTGCGAGCACAACTTAGGTTCACACGACATCACGCCCGGGGGACAACTATTGATTCTACAGAATCGGGGCATGATATATTAGTATCAGAGCACGGGTATACATCCTTTGGCTTTCCGTCTTGAGCCTCGTACCTTTAAACCCGTGTCGATGAGGTGAGTTGTTCTATATGGTTAGTCCGTAATAATTTTTTGGACTAACGTGAGTTGCCTTCTTTTCATAGAGACGGTCAGCGCGGATGATTCTAGCACTTTGAGTGGTTCTAGCAGCTTGAAGGCCAAACCTTCGAATGATCTAATAGAGTGGATATCGCGTATGATGGAAGCATAACAAAAGTAAGCCGATGTATGACAAACTCAGTTCGAGAACCAATTCGAGGCTCAGTTTAAGGTACAACAGAAGCAGCTTGATACCTTGCAACAAATTGTCTAGACGATCGTGGTCAACAACCACCACTCTGCGAGTACACTTGTTTTAATTGAGCCTATGAACCAATGCAGCGAAGTCGACCCTGAAGAGCCTCAGTCTGCACCAGTAAAGTATTTTACCTCTGAAATTATAACGCCTCAGTCCCAATATTCGTAGGACTAGGAATACGTAACATGCCAGCCGTATATATATAAGTAAGCTATAAAATTGTAGTTTTATTACAAATAGATATTTCATAGTCATGGCACCTTATATCTCATCCGCAGAAATGAAAGAAATCTCAATCAAAATAAATCAACTTAATTGATATATGAGTATTTAAGGAAAATAATAGCTGGGTGGAGACAAATTCACTACGGAACGAGAAATAGAGAGACATAAAATAACCAAGTAACATATCTGCTGAAGGAACCAAAGGTTATCAAAAAGATGAATCCGGTCTTGGCCCGTACTTCTGTAGAATATCTTAATCATACACCAGGAGATATCACAAGGTCTTCAGAGGGACGTAACAAGGTACATATAACATGCCAATAATAATTGAATTTGTAAATACAATACTACAGGTCTTCCTAATGGTCTATGTGAGATTGCACTTTCAGGACAACGTTCCACGCAAAGACTTTAAGATCAAATAGTAAATGCATGACACGTTAGCGTTTTGATCGAGTCACTATTAACATCTAGAGAAAAAGTAAAATACATGGCACACTAGTGTTTCAGTCGTGTCACTAATGGTATCTAGAGGAAAAGTAAAGGTGACAGTAAGTAGCGCTCATCCGAGTCACTATCGGCCCATAAGTTTGTGTAAAAAAATAAATAACTAGTTACCCCTATGCTAACAGTTGTCCCCTCCCTACTGTTACGACCCGCACCCTGTGTAGGGGCACGAGAAGTGGGTACGTCCAGCCTACGCCGCAGTGTCGGCGGTAGAACGCTGTTCTAGGTCACTATCTAACCAACAAATCACGCAATTATAAAATGTACTTGTCAAAATATCAACTCCGAACGGAGGTCCAGTATAAATATGATATAATCTCAATCACAGTCTAAGCACGATATGATAACACAGAAGATTATAACTAAGACTAAATAACAGCAATAAACCAACTACTAAATAATATAATCTCAGACAATCTCAAACTACATAACTCAACTTAATTACAACTCAAGTTCTAAAGCATGAAAACTAAAAAAGACAACTAGCTAAGCCATCTCCTGGTCCATAATATGTAGGGCATGTGTCCTCAGGGCAATCATCTGTAAAATTTACAACAGATCCAGTCAGGACAGGAACGAGTACAACTCATCAAGAAAACCCAAGTAAATGACAGGGAACTATAAAGCAGTTATAGGCAGTTTTATTTATGAACATGGTGGTTTATATGCAGGTGATGGTATAGAGAAACAGATAAGATACAAGGAAAGTAAGTAACTAAAACAAGAGCAGAATCATGGCAATGAAGACTGTAAAATAAATCTAGTTGAAGTAGAGTAATATGACAAGTCTAGACAGTAATGTAAACAAGTGTAATCCTATGTAAATCCAGTACGGGACGAATCTAATACAAGATGAATCCAGTACAAGACGATTCTAGTCAGTGATCAAGAATCCAGGTGAGACCAGCTATAATTTAATAGTGTGTTTTAAAATATTAAGACCGACATGTAAACGGCTGTAGGTATCAGGTATATCTCTCACTGATCAGGCGAGAGACGGCTATGCTTCTAGTAGATTCCAGTAGGAAGATTCCGGATTTGGGGTATGTCTACATGTCTTACTCAATATTTCTTCGCCCCACAATACAAGTGAATCCAGTACAAGACATGAGAATCGAGAGAGTCCAGCCAAACACGATACTAGTAATGATTCCAGAATGATTCCAGTAATAGAGGCCAGACAATATGGTAAGTGTGTCGCATACATGAATCCAGAATATCCATACGTGTGGTAACAGAAAATCACATAAAACTAATTAGAATTGAAATACAGTAACTGACAAATAAATGAGAGAATTATCAGAGAATATACTCGTCTACTACTCTGAAAAGAGTAGTGTAATATCAGATGTCTGCACCGAAGTCACAATGTCCTAAACAGAGGAATACAGGTTATAATGTGTTTTAAAAAAAGATAAATGGAGTATACAATACAAACTACATGATTCTAGGTCAAAGTCAACACTTGGTCAACTCTCAGTTAACATGGTCAAACTTGGTCAATAAGTCTATATTAGGCCTATTGGTCCAATCTAAGTTATTCTATAGGGTTAACTCAAGTATTGGCTAAGGTACCCTATCTATGCATCAAAAGGCTACACCCACACTCACCTACTACATCTCTAGGGTTAACAATAAGTCAACTCTACCCAAGCTAATCTCATAAGCTAACCAAACTATAACTTATATCATATACTTAAGGTATATTACCTATATATGGTATGGCATCAACCTAAATCCTACATTAACTAAACTCACAACCTCTAGCTCAAGCATAAACCATCTCATGAATCCTATGTATCATATATCTATACCTATATAAGTACAATATCAACTAATCCATATCATGTTCTATGGTACCCGCAGCCCTCCATTGTATAGGGTATCACACATAACCCCAATATCTTGCCCTCAATACACATTCACATACATGGTGTATATAAGGGATAAATCATCCTGTATGCCCTGCTCTAATATATACTAGTACTCAATATAACACATAATACTCATATCACATTTATATAGAAGGTATGTCACATACATAATGCATGATATAGCTGACCAATCAATTGGGGACTGAACCAAACCCAAAGAGACAGAACATGCAAATGATGGGAAGAGGAATGGCCAAGGAATTGAAGACTAATACATGTTCTATAGTTTTACACAGGTAAGTCTAATGAATAATGTAAGTTAGACTGAACATCATATAAGGATATGGACAAAATAATGAAATAGGACAGATTTATAGCTCATGCACAATGTGCCAACTGGTACAAGCATAGGAGTGGACTGACTTGAACCAAGGCTAGCATATTCTAACTGGAAAAGGACCTAGTATGGGAAATAGGTCTGTAATTACCTATCCTATACTAAGAACTCTGTTAACCTCATCATTGGTACCTGTTGTATTAATGATATAGGCTACATAGGAGATGCAATAAAGTCTCTGATAGCAGGATATGCAAAAACGAATTGCAGTTGGCTTATTAGTATGCAGGGCATCTAAGTGATTTGTATTTTGCAATATATGCAGTGATCTAAGGATGCAAAACAGAATTAATCGTGTGCAGTGAAAGGGGAATACAAGAAATAAATGTATATGAACAGGTAATGAGATGGACAGACACGTAGTGTTTCAAAGTGTTCTGTCATATGTATGCAGGGCTAATTTCTTAGAATGCAGTGAGCTATTTAGGGTGCAGCACATCACTTAGATAGCATGACTGATGTAAAATAAATGAAGTGGCAGTATATTATGATGAAGATGTAGAACAAGGTATTATATGTATGAACTTATTTGAAATCGAATTGAATCCTTGAAAACAAAAAACAGTAAACAATGAATCAGTGTATCAGAATTATTATGCTTGACACATTCTCAACCAAAATCGAATCCACACCCCAATCAAACAGCAAAAGTTTAAGGTACAGATGTGAGCCACCATGCATACGTGTCAAGGGTGCTAATCGTGTCCACAACTGTGTCCAATGTGTGGACACAAAGTGTCAAAAAGAAGGAACCCGACAGTGATAGAACTGTCAGTTAAAGATGTCTCGTGCAGCCATGTCGTGTCCGATTGGACATGACTCAGTGCTCGAGACAAGCCGTGCTCTTGCACAGCGACAGGTGGGGTATAGGGCTAGGTTTCTAGTGGCCTGCAACGTGTTCATGTGAACCGTGGTGTCGTGTCGAACCGCGTATCAGTGGCTCGTACGTGCGCGTGTGCGCGTGTGGTCGAGACAGTGCAGTCGAGATTTCTCCCAATCCACTCAACAAAACCATCTCAAATTTTGTGTGCATATTGTCGGTCATTGCTCGCACCCACACACCAATTTTTAGGTGTCGGTTCGTGTCCGCTAGGGCACCCGAGCAGCAGGACACTGCATGAGGCCTGTGTACGGTGTCGTACGTGCGGTGCGTGTCCGATTTAGACACAAAATGTGCACAGAAATGTGCTCAGTCCTTAACAAAATTAATGTACACATCAAGAGCTTCGAAAACATGTAATTAGTTTTGGAAAATACGAAAATTCATTTCATTGCGACATTTCGTCGAACACGTAAGCATACACATCGACACGTGTCCGATACAGACACCAAACGGACACGAAATTCACCCAAATTCTAGGAACAGCTAGGGGACTCCTAGATCTAGCCTAATATGCAAAGAAATCAGAATATTAGCACAATTTGAATAGTTTTACCTATAGATGCAAAAAGTATGAAAAAACTTCAAATAGGGGGTGTTCTTCTTGATGGCCAAATGCTTCAAATTGATCCCAAACTGAAATTAACCTCCAGAAATAATAACCAGACAGAAATTAGGTCCTAATGCAAGAGACTAGGATTAAAAAAGAATTAAAATGAGAAATCTATGGATTGGGAAAGAATGAACAAACCTTTCTTTTCCTATGTGTTGAAATGAAATAAAAGAGGCAAGAACTAATGAATAAGTGTTTATATAGGATGGGGATCCCTATGTGTCTGGTCACTTAGGGTTTGGTTAGGGTTACGGCTTCTAGTTATGGGCCATGGGCCAAGTCACAAGTCATTAAGTCCTTAAATCATAAGTTATTTCATTAAAACCAAAAACCATGAAATAATTTCACTTAAACTAATCCTCTCATTCTAAAACTAATCTCTAATGACTAAAATGAGTTCACTCAAGCTAGAATAGGGTTACCATAGCTAGGGCTAGGTTCTAGGCTAGTCAACTAGGTCTCAACAAGTCAAAGTCAAACTAGAATTCACCAATTCAATAAATCATCAAATAATTAAAATAAGTCAAAATGACCAAATTACCCCTAGGCTAAAAATGATAATTAAATCATCCTAATGACATGGTTAGGCTCTAGGTCATGCAGTCTCTAGGGTTTCACTGGCAGCACATCAAAATCATAAGTCATGACTTAAAGCAGTTTTTAAATAGTTTAAAAATTATTAAAAATCACCAAAAATCATAATGTGTAATAATTATCATTAAATAATAATTATAATTACAAAATTTTAAAATTACCCTCATCTGGAAAACTGGGTGTTACACCTACCCATGTTACTATACATGTGTCATCTCCACAACACACAAACATGCATCGTCTCCATGACACCGTTTATCCCTAATAACTGCCAAGTCTTCTAATAATATATATCTATTGATATTTATCGCCTATCATACGTTTTGTACGCACCGATGATCAGTCGAAACGCAAGTCTGAATATATATGCAATTGTGACTAGTGGCACACATGTGTCAAGGCCAATGAATACAGCACAAATATAGGATAGTCCCTTAACTCTATGTTATTGTTCATAAATAATTAAAATTAAATAAATAACATAAATGCAGCATGCTAAAAAAATCTACAAAATTAAAAATTATGGCAAGGTATACTTGCCTGGTGGTGGTGCGATGATCTGACATTGTTCAGAATAGTCCAAGTAGCCATGATCGATATGTAGACTACCAAAGTCGCAAAGGAAATAAGAAACGGACGATTAGTCACTGTCAAGATTGATAATTTAAGATATTTGTATAAGTAATTACATATAACTATTTTTTAGAAAATATTTATAATATTTAAACTTAGATTTTTATTACTCAAAATATTTTAGACAATGCTTAAAAATCTAGAAAATAGTTTTAGGGCTAAAAACTAATTTTGTCAAAATAAATTTTAGGTCGAAAGATATATTTTTAAATAGGTAAAAATAATATAATAATATATTTAGGGTTTCTAACCAAAATTTGAAATTACATATAGGGCCTAGCCTAATACTATATTTTGTCACAAATATAATTTTTGGAATATTATTATTATTATTATTATTATTATTATTATTATTATATATATATATATATATATATATATATATATATATAGGGAAAATTTATGAAATGCCCAAAAATTGCAAAAGTTTTATGTAAAACCCACAGCAAAATAACATTTCATCGCGTGCACAGAATTATCTATTAATATATAAAAGCGGGTTCCGAATGACCTTTTTGCCCTTCCTTCCTATTTTTTTTCCAAAAAAACCCGAATCCTGCTATTCAAAAACAAAAAGCAAAAAAAACGGTTCGTACTCTCTCTTCTTCGATAAGCCGATCAATTTCTCACCCAAAGTCTAGGGTTTCTCCAAAAATCTTCAATCGTTCCTCCAAAATCTAGGGTTTCTCCTCCAAAAATTTCTAGACGTTCCTCTTATTCGAGATATTCGCATAATGTTGTCACCAGCGAAAACATTATCAAATTAAGAAGCAGATAATCAAAAAGGGAGTGACAGAGAATCACCATCATCAAAGAAATGGATAAGTAAAAAAAATTCATATAAGGAGAAGAAGCCTGCTACCCAAAAAGAAGGTACAATTTTAACTTATTTTCATGATTCGTTGATCATTCTCCGTGTCGATTTAACATGGATAATGTGATTCTCTGTGTCGAATTAAAATGGAGAATGTCATTCTCCTTGTAAATTGACACGGAGAATGTCATTCTCCTTGTAAATTTATAAGGAGAATGTCATTCTTCGTTTTATTTAACACGGAGAATGTCATTCTCCTTGTAAATTTACAAGGAGAATGTCATTCTCCGTGTTAATTCGACACGGAGAATGTTATTCTCTATGTAAATTTACAAAGAGAATGACATTCTCCGTGTCGATTTACAAGGAGAATGTCATTCTCCGTGTTAATTCGACACGGAGAATGACATTCTCCCTGTAAATTTACAAGGAGAATGACATTCTCCGTGTAAATCGACACGGAGAATGACATTCTCCTTGTAAATTGACACGGAGAATGTCATTCTCCTTGTAAATTGACACGGAGAATGTCATTCTCCGTGTAAATAACACGGAGAATGACATTCTCCTTGTAAATTTATATGGAGAATGACATTCTCCGTGTCGATTTAACACGGAGAATGACATTTTGTAAATTTACAAGGAGAATGTCATTCTCCAGATAATGACATTCTCCTTGTAAATTGACACGGAGAATGTCATTCTCCGTGTAAATAACACGGAGAATGTTATTCTTTTTGTAAATTGACACGAAGAATGACATTCTCCTTGTAAATTTATATGGAGAATAACATTCTCCGTGTCGATTTAACACGGAGAATGACATTCTCCTTGTAAATTTACAAGAAGAATGACATTCTCCGTGTTAAATAAAACGGAGAATAACATTCTCCTTGTAAATCGACACGAAGAATGTCATTCTTCGTGTCAATTTACAAGGAGAATGACATTCTCCGTTTTATTTAACACGAAGAATGACATTCTCCTTGTAAATTTACCGAGAGAATGTCATTCTCCGTGTCGATTTACAAGGAGAATGTCGTTCTCCGTGTCGAATTAAAACGGAGAATGTCATTCTCCTTGCAAATTGATACGGAGAATGTCATTCTCCGTGTCGATTTACAAGGAGAATGTCATTCTCCGTTTTATTTAACACGGAGAATGTCATTCTCCTTGTAAATTTACAAGGAGAATGTCATTCTTCGTGTCGATTTACAAGGAAAATGACATTCTTCCTGTGAATTTACAAGAAGAATGACATTCTTTGTGTAAATCAACACGGAGAATGACATTCTCCTTGTAAATTTACAAGGAGAATGACATTCTCCGTGTTAAATAAAACGGAGAATGATATTCTCCTTGTAAATCGACACGAAGAATGTCATTCTCCGTGTCGATTTAACACGGAGAATGACATTCTCCTTCATAACTTACACAGAGAATATCATTCTCCGTTTAAAAGTAAACGAAGAATGGCCATTTTATTCTTATATCAATGGATAACATTTATCATAAACCTATTTATTGTTTATGTTTTTTTTGTATTTTTTTCTTGTTTTGTAGAAAAAACCACTATCAGGAATAAGGATTCTAGAGTTTTTCGTGCTACTTTTAAAACATCTCTAGGACTTATGGAGGTTGTCACTGTAAATGGCGGCTGTTTACCCGTGCCAGTCATTGAATCTTTAAAGAATACCATTTTCTAGAATTTAATTGAGGTATTCTACAAAAGTGGAGTTAAGACAAAGGAATTGGCGAAGACAATAGAAGGTCTCGAGAACTTGATTGGAATCTATAGGGAAGACAAAAAAGGTGTGAATTACTTTCAGTTGAGCAATACTGTCCAAATAGTGCCAAGCGTCGATGATGTAGCAACCATCTTCGGTCTACCGCTTAGGGAAAAGAGCAAGACTGATTTTAACTGTAGAAAATTGATAATGGAGAAACAAAAATAGCCACCAGCACCAAAATCTTATAGCCTGTGTAACACGCATTTTACAAGGTTGCTAGCTAATTCCAAGGGCACACAAGGAAAAGTCACTAACCAGGAAGTGAAAAATAAGTTCTTCCAAGTATTACAGCAACTTCGTAGTGGAGATAAGACTGTTAATCCAGATGAATTGGTCAAGTTACTGATCTTCCACTTGTGCCAAACTGTATTCTTCACTAAATCTGGTGGTTCAAGTTTGTCGTACAAATTCTTCACCTTGGTGGACAGCATAGAAGTTATCAACAGTATATGCTGGCCAAGGTTAATACTGGAATATGTCATGGATAGTATAAAGAGGAGTACAAGTAAATGTGTGGGAGGGGATTACTCCGATATTTACTCCAAAATGGAAGGTTGTACAATATACTTTCTATATTGGTTTGCAGAACATACTACCCTTCTGGAAAGGAAGTTTGAACCAATTACAAATTACCCAAGATTTTTCACATGGGATGGGTAGATAATCTCAACCTTCCTCAGGACCGAATACCCCCAGGAAATCAATTCTCCGTACATATTCAAAAACTTGGTCATATCTGTTGGGCAAGAAGGAGGATACCTGGAAGGTGAGGAACCTCTACAAGAAGAAATTCCACAAGAGAGAAGGGGAGAGACGGGGGAAAAAGGGATACCTGGGGCTGAGGTTGCTGCCGAACAAGTCGAAATCAGCGACACGATTGGTGACTTGGTACTGGAATTGGAGGAATTAAGAAGACATAATTCTGATATTCAGGCACAGAACGAGAAGCTCCTCGAAAATATTAAAGAGCTAGAGGCACAACTCCGTGCAGTCAAAGCTGATATGGAAAGCTCGGCACATGAATCAGAGGAAATCAGAAGACAGAATTCTGATCTGCTTGCACAGAACTGTCTACTTACGGAAAAGCTTCAAAAGCTAAACACACAAGAAGCCCATCAACGTGCAATCAGAAGCACAATGGAAGGTTCAGTGAAGCAATTAGAGGATGTGAGATCACAGAACCTTGAACTTTTAGAAGATAATGCAATGCTCAGCGACAGGGTTAAAGAGCTAAAATCACAAGGTAAAATCTTCTCTTTTTTAAATCTATGATTTGTAATTCTACAAGTTTTATTGCAATAAAATATCATTCTCCGTTTCAATTCAACACGGAGAATGTCATTCTCCGTGTCATTTAATACGGCAATGATATTCTCCGTGTTAAATTAACACGGAGAATGGTATTTTCCATTATTAAATTGAGAATTCTTTACTTTGTTTTTTAATTCACATCATACCTTTCATTCTTGTTTGTTTTATAACAGTGCAAATAATAGAGCAGCTTAGAAAAGCAAATAACAGGCTTGTTGAGGAGAAAAAAAGAGCTTCAAGAGAAGGTTGAATTGTTGAATAAAGAAGCGATTGAAAAGAATGCGGCACAAGGTAAAATCTGCTCTTTTGTATATTTGTGATTTATAATTCTCCATGTTTTATTGCAGTTAAATGGTCATTCTCCGTTTTATGTTGCAGGAGATTGTTTATTCTCCATTTTAAATCTACACAGAGAATGACATTCTCCGTTTTACCGTGTTAATTAAAACAGATAATGTCATTCTCCGTGTATAATTACACGGAGAATGTCATTCTCCTTGTTACATGTAGTAGAATGAACAATTCTTCGTGTATAATTACACAGAGAATGACATTCTCCGTGTTAGATTAAACGGAGAATGTTAAATCCTATTGTCACATGGGCATGATTATTCTCCGTATTAATTACACATGAGATTCTACATTCTCCATGTCATTAGTACAGAAAGAATGACATTCTTCATTTTAATTATCACGGAGAAAGACATTCTCCGTTTTAATTAAAACGGAGAATGTCATTCTCCGTGTACTAATGACACGGAGAATGTCTTTTCCATTGTTAAAACTAAAAATGTTCTTTACTTTTTTCATTGACATCGTACCTTTCATTGATGTTTGTTTTATATCTGTACAAATAACAGAGCAGCTGAGATGAGCAAATAAAAGGCTCGCTGATAAGAAAAACAAGCTTCACGGGGAAGTTGAATTGTTGAGTAAAAAAGCCATTGTAAATGATGCTGAAATCAATAATCAAAAAGCCATAATTGATGCATTGCAGCTTACAGAGCCTCAACAAGTTCCAGAAAAACAACCTGACAAACCTGATGAACCAGAAGTATCCAAAAGAGGATTAGGAAGGGGGGAAAGAGGAGGCCAAAACCATCAGATGTAATAACTAATGATGATTTTACTCCCTTGGGGAAGAATACAACAAAAAGGCAGAAGATTAAGGACGATCCGAAGCCAAAACCTCAACCCAAACCCAGAGCAAAAAAAATAATAAGAAGGATGATTCAGCATCCAACGAAGAAGCCAGAATTGCAGAACTGGAAAAAAATGGCAAAATACTCAGGGAATGCGAGGACCTCAGACTTTGTAATGAGGCAGATAATGAGCTGCAGAAGCTTTACAAGGACCTCGTATTCAAAAACAAGATGAATCCAGGGTATGTATTCTTCTATATTCCTTTCATCTTTTTCACAATTATTTTTGTCCATTTCTATTGATTTAATCTAACTGAACTAAATTTATATGCAGTAATCTTGTATATTATTCTGCTGCAAGTCAAAATAAAGTTAGAATTATCCTGACAGTAATAGACATGCAAGATATATTCAACTATCAAGACATGGAGGCTGGTATACTAAACATAATAATAATGAAGATGAAACAAGAACAAGAAAAATCAAGAAGTGAACCACAATCAAGTTCACAAGAGGTGCAACATAAGTGGTCTGCATTTATGTTGCCCCACACATTGGTAGGAATCAAGACTGAAATATCCCTCCTATTCATGTGTACACCGATGAAACTAACTAATGATATTCTGTCTTTGTTTTTGGGAAACAGTCCATCGTTCGCAATGCTCGTGTTAAAGATGCAAAAAAAGGTACCATTGAAGATTTCAAAACAAAAGTTGAAGACCTAATCATGGGTTTACAGGACAACATAGAGTGGCTATTCATGCATGTCTTCAATGAAGACATAAAATACTATACGCTCCTGACATTCAACTTTAGCTCGTACAATTGGGCACACTACAACTCCTTGGTGCAAAACACGTACGAATCGAACAAGGCAGATACAGAATATATGAGGGAGGTCTTAGAGCATATCATAAGAAGAAAAATTGAGATGATGAGAAAAAAATATAAGGCAATGATGGAGTATGAAAGCACAAATACGGAGTTTCGTTCAAACTGCCCACAACAAAAAGCACCCAACTGCCTCTTGTACACAGCATATTTTATGAAGTGCTTGATGATTCATCCCTTCACAATACCAGTAAGAGGAAATGACGATGACATGATTCACAAGAGGATTACAAAAGTTAGGTTGCAATGGCTTAAGAGGTTACTTAGAAGTCCAAATACAGCAGATGAACACATTATAAAAATGATAATGTACTAAGAAAGAACTGTATATTATATTGTTCTGTATATATGAAAAAGTAGTTATATTCTTCTGTGTCTATGTCGTTTTGTTACATCTGCTCTGTATTATATTACATTTTTCTGTATATATGAAAATGCAGTTATATTCTTCTGTGTCTGCGTCTTTTTGTTACATCTGCTGTCTTGTATTATATTGTTCTATATATATATATATATATATATATATATATATATATATATATCATTTTTCAATGACCATTTTGTGTCAATTTCACAATGAGGAATGACCATTCTGTGTCATTCTTCGTGTAATTTAAAATGGAGAATGTCATTGTCACGACCCGTACCCTAGAGTAAGGGCACGAGATGTGGGTACGTCCAGCCTACGCCGCAGTGTCGGCGGTAGAACGCTGTCCGAGGTCACAACATCTAACAGTTATAGGTAATAAACAGTTATACTCCCCGAATGGGGGTGACATAACAGAATACATATCAATCACAGCTAAGGTAGATCATGAAAGGAAGATAGATAGATAATAAGATGCAAGATCCAATCCACAGGAAAAATACAGATAAATAGAGAGAGCTAAGTGTCTATAATAAACTCCACAACATCCAGACATAATACAGGTCCCAAATGTATATACAACTCAACTGAGCAATGCTATGAAATAAGATAACTAACTATGGAGCAACAGTCTCTACTGCTAAGGGATCCGGCTGGAAGTCCGGATCGTAAGTGTCCTCTAAGGCGGTCCCATAGTAAGTGTCTAGGCAGGCCTCCTCCTCGTCCTCTGTAAAATTGTCAACATGTCCAATCAGGACGGGAACGAGCACATATCTCTCAAATAGTTTATAGCAGGTTAGGAGTATGAAATCATGCAATAGAGTAAAATACAGGAAGTGCTGAAAGAAAGTACAAGTAAAACAGGAGATATTTTGTAACTGAAAGTAAATACATGATAGTAAAGAATGTAAGTGGCTACGTGATTTAGAGTACAATATGGTTATGTAAACGACTTAGGAGCACATGAATACAACTAAGAAGCACATGAATACCTACTGGGGATAGTGTCCACATAACCAATTCTACTCACCCCGCCCTAATCAATATACAAGGATCCATTCAAGTTACGTTATAGGCACATGAATACAGCTAAGATACGTGAACTCATGTAATGAGTAGTACATGAGACACATCATAAAGCACATGAAAGCACATGAGAACATGTAAAAATATGAACTAGTACGAGTACAAGGAGTACCTGATGCACATGATAAAGTACATGAACATGAAATACCCGATGCACCCGTGGAGGGATAACATCTCAGGAAAGGATCCATATAGTACTAATCCATGAAAATACGTGTCAGCATCATGTAAAGTAATCTAGAGCAAGAGTATAGTCCAAACAAGTATAAAAAGATCAGAGAATGTACTCGCCTGCTAACTGAATGTCCAAGACGAAAGTACTGTCCGAGGAGTGGTGTCTGGCTCCTATTAGAACAGCACAAGTCACAACAAGTCCAGAATAGTAATAAGATGCACTATGATGCATACTACATGAATCTAGATCAATCTAGACCAAAGTCAACTCTTGGTCAACTCTGGTCAACCCTAGAAGTCAAACTAGGTCAATCAAGTCAAACCTAAGTCAAACTAGTCTAACTAGTCTAACAAGGCTATTCTAAGTCTAACTAGACTAAACAAGTCTAATCTAGGCTCTATACTGACAAGCAGGCACAACCATTGTAACACCCAATTTTTTTCAAATGAGGGTAATTTTGAAATTTTGTATTTTAATTTATTCAATTATGGTATTTAAAATTTTCTATGATTTTTATTGATTTTTAATCATTTTAAAACTATTTTAAATTATGACTTATGATTTGGTGTCTTGCTAGTGTAACCCTAGAGCCTAGCCATGTGATTAGGATATTTCATTTATCATTTCTAGATTGAGGGGTATTTTAGTCATTTTTTATAATTTTGTGAATTATTTGGAATTATTATTAATTATTTAGATTTATTAGAATTAATATGATTTTTAGTGATTTTTAGTATAATTGATTTTGGGCCTATAGTTGACTTTGACTAGTGTTGACTAGGAGACTAACCTAGAGATTAACCTAGGATAAGACCACTTGGTTAGGTTAAGTAACCTTGGATTAACCTAAGTTAGTGAGGTTTAAGTCATTGAAACTTGTTTGGAGAGATTAGGAATTGATTAGGCTAGAATGGCTTATGATTTCATAAGTCATGACTAATGACTTGAGACTTAAAGCCCATAGGTCCACACCATGTAGCTAACCTAATTCTAATCAGCCCATGGCTAGTCATAATGGTCTCTCCCTCTCTATTTAAGCTCCTTGGTATTAGGGCTAGCCTCCTTAGAATAGTTTTGGCAAGTTTTAGAAAGAGGTAATTCTCCATCTTCAATAAATCTTATAAAATTCATTTTAATTCCTTTTTAACCCAAACCAATTGCAATAGGTTCTAAATTTTCTCTACTTGCAGTTGGTAATGAGTATTCTCAGCTTGGGAGCACATTGGAGGAGTTTGGCCATCAAGAGGAGCACCTCTCTTTGAAGCTTTTTGAGGATTTTGATACTCATAGGTAATTTTCTTTCCACACCATAGAATTCCGAAATTCTTGCATATTTAGGGAGCCCTAGACCTAACCTAACTATAGGAATAGGAAACCCTAAGATTTGTGTCCATTTTGTGTCCTAATTGGACACGTATCAGTGTCTAGTTATAGGTGTTTGATGAAATGCCCCAATAGGCATTTCGTGTGAATTTTGCAATTGTATTTGAATAGGAAATTAGGGTTTGACCTCGCTTATAGGTTTCCTATGTCCATGTGTTATTTTTGTGCCGTGTCGAGTCTGCACAGACACGTGTATATGTGGTCGCGTGCGCGCGTGCACAGGCACTGTATGTGCCCTGCTGCTCGGGCGCGATTGCGACACGGACACGCCTCCTCGACATACCAAATTTGACGTGTAGTACGGAGCCGACACTGACATGGGGCTCCCCAATTCTTAGAGCCCCACGTGTCCTGTCGGACACGCACGAGCGCGTGCACCATTCTTGTACTGCACAGTTTTCTGTTGAAAATGACCACTGACATGCGTGTCTTGTTTCGCGTACACACAACGTGGACACGTCACAGGGTGTCCTATCCCTAGCCCTAGCCTAGGTCGACCCTTGGACACAACCACGTGGGTTGTGTCATGTTGTGTCGTGTGCACGAACACCGTGAACACGTGTATGCTGCCTATTGAACACTGTGTCCTGTGGTTTGCTGTTTTGGTTTTTAGTGATTGGACACGTTTGTGTCCACTTTGGTGGACACAAACACACCACATAACACGTACACATTATGTTTATGCTTTACCAACCATTGAATTACTGTTTAATTCGAATTTTATTGTTCATTTCCTTTTTTTCCCAAATTACTGATACACACATTTCTGTCCATATTTTACAGTTCTTTCCAGATTTTGAATTTGGTTTTTGTCAATCATTTTAACCCATTAAACACTGTTATTTGCATGTTATTAAACCTCTAACTTGTTCACCTATGTATTATCTAAATGTATGAGGAATTTGGGGTCAAATTGATGTGGTATGGATTCAAATTCTGGGATTTCGATTTTAGGACTGTTTTAATAGTTTTTATGTGATAACATGAGTTTGTTGAACTATTGATTCAACATATTATCTGAGTTTGATTAGGAACTATTTTGGTTTAAAATTGGAAATGAAGTTTGGGTTTAAATGGTATTTATTTAAACTGTTTGATTAATATTTAAACTGAGATTGGTATTTGGTTTTGAACTATTTTGGGTTGTGTGGGGAATTCAAAATCTGAGTTTGAATGAGGGGGCTGAACTGAGTGTAATCTCAGTTTTCCTCATGTTTACTGTTAACTATTTTGGGGGGTTTTCTTCTATGTGTTATCTGAGTTATTATGGGACTGTTACACTGGGTTCCTCACTGTTTATTCACTGTTTCATGCTTCACTTCACTCACACACACATAAACACACACATGCCTCACTGCCCTCTACACACATAAGCCTAACACACTCTATCACACATGCATAGCTCACTCATGTTAGCCTAGGTTTCATGTTACACTCATGTCTCCTCTCCACACACCCTCTACACACACACACTTTTATAAATTGCCTCACATCACTCACACTTGAGATCATTCTCATGATACACACACACACTTATGTAAATTGCTCACTATTTTCTCTCAGTTTTCCTCACTGTTTTCATGCATCACACACACACCCCCTAGTGTATTTGCCTCACTGTCCTCTCACAAATTGTCACACACACATGCCTATGTCTCATGACACACACACACACATACACTTGGACATAGCATGTCTCCTCTCTCTATACATATGCATATATATATGTATTAACATATAATGTTGTATGGTATACACATTAGCCTATAGGGTATATTCTAGTTATATTATTTAAATGGATCTATATGTGTATTCCTATATTAGAGTATATAATTATACCCATGTGTACTATATATTAGATATATATATATGTGTGTTATGTGTATAGATGTTTTGTAGGTTGTATAGGCATGGTATTGCCTTAGCCTATTGGCCCATGGCCTAGTCTCTTAGCCTATGGCCTATGATTGTGTTTGCTTAGCTAGTGAGCTTGGTTTAGACCTGTGTAGTCTTGTTAGACTTAGAATAGTCTCGTTAGCCTAGTGTAGACTAGTTTGACTTAGGGTTGACTTGGTTGACCTAGTTGGACTTCTAGGGTTGACCAGAGTTGACCAAGAGTTGACTTTGGTCTAGATTGACCTAGATTCATGTAGTATGCATCGTAGTGCATCTTATTACCATTCTGGACTTGTTGTGACTTGTGTTGCTCTAACTAGGAGTCAGGTGCCTCATCTCGGATAGTACATTTACTTCAGACATTCAGATACCAGACGAGTACATTCTCTGATCATTTCATAACTTGCTTAGAATTATATTCCTGCTCTAGTTTACCTTATTTGATGTTGTCACGATATTATCACGGATTGGTACTATATGGATCCTTGCTTGAGATGTTATCCCCCTCGGGAGCATCGGATACATTGTGCCATGTGTTTCATGTACATCGTGTATTCCTCGCTCTCATGTTATCCATGTTTATCATATATTTCATGCTCGTTCGTGCTTGCTTGTATACTCTCATGTACTATCATGATCAGTCATGTTTCTCATGAATCTCATGTATAACCCATACTTTATGTGCACCCTTCGTGGGCCTTCATGTAGAATTCATGTGCACTCAATTCTCTGAGCCCTCATGTATACTTCATGTACACCTATCTATGGGCTTCATGTGAAAATCATGTACGTAATATAACCTGTCTGGATCCTTGTGTATTGATTGGGGCTTGGGGGAGTATAAATAGTCATGTGAACAATTCCAAAGTAGAATAGCCATGTACACCTCTTTAGTATAGCCATGTACAAATCAAGTCGTTCACATGTCGACTTTGTACTCTAAATCACTAGTCACTAGTAGCTCTCTACTTATAGTAGATATTTCTATTACAGTTCTCTTCCTGTTTACATCATGTATCTTCTTTCAGTTTTATGTATCGTACTCTCTTGCATGTTTATATTCTCTAACCTGTTATGATCTGTGTGAGATGTATTGTGCTCGCTTCCGTCCTGACTGGACCTGTTGAAAATTTTACAAAGGATGACGAGAAACCCTGCACCCCTTACTTTGGAGCTTGCCTAGATGACACTCGCGACCTGGACCCCTAGGGAGGTTCAGGCAGCTGCTGAGGACAATACCTTGCTTAGTATAGATAGCTTAGACTATTTTTCTTTTATGTCTAGTTGTTGTTCTTGATTCAGAGTTTGTATATTTTAGAGATGTTGAGATTTGTTATTCATTTTTGTTGTACCTCAGTTGAAGATTTCTCTTATCTATTTTATCGTGCTACATTCTGCCTTAGATTGTGATTGAGTTTTACCTTTGTGTTGGCCTCCGTATGGAGAGTATTTTATGTTAGTTAGTTATAGTTCATGACCTAGAACAGCATTCTACTGCCGACACTGCGATGTAGGCTGGACGCTGTTACGTACTCGTACCCTCACGGTGGGTACGGGTCGTGACACATTTTTAGTGGTGGCCCATACAGGTCGAGTTTGTGTAGTGGTATTCGAACTAGTGCACCACTAAAGCCTGCAGTAGGATTAGGATTATTTTGAGGTACTCAATCACATTAGAAAAAACTCTTAACTGGATTCCTGCCATCTAAATTCCTATTAAAGACTGCTTCCTTGAATAACTGTCCTCCCTTGAATTATCGTTTCTATTTCAGTATTGTTTCCTTGTTTGATCTGTCTCCAGGATGGTGATCGAGACAAGATCGCATCGTTCTGGCTCAACAGACGCTGGTGAGAGGCCTACCATCCCTCGCCTGATTGTGGATGCTGGGACCACAGTACCCCCTATTTTTGCTCATATAGGAGCTTCTGCAGCTTTTGGGGGCGCACCTCCACCTGTCCGGAGGTCTTCTCCCGTCATTCCAGATATGTACCAGCAGTAGTTACCTTCAGGGACAATAGATGTGGCTCAGATGTTTACTCTCTTCCAACGATTCATGGAGTTTTAGCAGCAGATACAGCAGAGCCAGTCTGCTGATATCTGACAGAGCATACAAGATACTCACCAGTTGGTCAGAACGACAGTAGAGCTGGTGGCTGCTCAGCCACAGGAAGGTCAGATGCAGCCGTATCAGCCAAGGACTCCAAACATCCAATCTTTTAAGAAGATGGGACCCCGAGACTTCAAGGGTACAGAGGGCATCATATACGCTGACGATTGGATAGAGCACATTTAGGAGATATTCTGATTGGCACAGATACCAGCAGGATTATAGATCGAGGCAGCCGCCAGTCAGATGCGGGACTTGGCCCGTACCTGGTACCAGACGGACCCGAGGGTTGGTACAGTCGGTCAGACTTTGGCAGCATTCAAGAAACTGTTCAAGGACAAATTTTTTTCCCGATACCACACTCCGTGCTTTGGAGGCACAGTTCGAGAGTTTGGTTCAGGGGAACCAGACCGTTGAGGAGTACGCTGGAGAGTTCAGTCGTTTGAGCAGATTCATCGAAGATCTTACCGAGGTCGGGAAGGCGAGGAGGTTCCGCAGGGGTTTGATCAAGGATATCAAGTCATATACCAAGAGCGGCCGCGACGCCACTTTCGAGCAGATTCTGGTAGGAGCCATGACAGCGGAGGACGATCTTGGTCTGAAGGAGAAGAGGATACGAGACACTCAGGGAGCCAGTGACAGTGCGGGCCCGGCCAAGAGGCCCTACCTACAGATTCAGCAGCAGTATCCGCATCAGATGCCCCACTTGCATATTCAGCCATAGTATCCACAGCAGATGCTACCTCTACAGTTTCAGCAGCAGTACCAGCAGCCGAGGGTCTACCTTCAGCAGCGGCAGTTTTAAGACTGTGTACCCTTTCAGCAGGTGCAGCAGCCATAGAGGCAGCAGCAGACCCCGGAACAGCAGCTTGTTATCATTTGCCCTTTTTACAAGAGACCAGGGCACGATTGGGGCAAATACCGGAAGAGGCTGGGCAGATGTTTGCTTTGCGGAGGATCTGATCATCGTCTGAGAGAGTGTCCCGAGTCATCGGGACAAACGGTTCATGGAGCAGGAGCTAGGGCTCCGGTAGGCCAGCAGAAGGGATTACCCTTACCGACTCAGCAGCAGAGGTACATGCAACATCAGCAGCAGGCCAAGGGAGGCCAGCAGGAGCGAGCTTTCGTCAGGACAGTCGAGGATGCTCAGGCCGTTGGAGATCTAGTTGCAGGTTCTGTTCTTTTGATTTTATTTCAGCAATTGCCTCTTATAGTTGTCTTGAAATTCGATTCTCCCTGTTCCTTGTTGAATTATCAATTTTGTCATGTTGTTTTTGTGTTATGTTAATTTTCTTCTGAGATAAATCGTATGGGCTAGGTCACCCAGTTATGGAATCTAGAATCTTCGATAGTCGTGTTAGCTGGCATAGTGAGGACATATAGTCAGATTTAGGACGTATTTCTCGGGTGTGGGAATTTAAGGTTTTCGCTGCCAAGCATGTGGCAATGCAAAAATTTTAAATACCATGATTTTAGAGGTATGTGCCTTAGTCGAGGACTCTGTGATTATCGTAGCCTTGCTCACTAGCACGACGAAGATTCTGAGTATCATGATTTTGGACAGACGCATATGATTATCTGACGGTATGTTTGAGACTTTGATTGTGGGGTGTTTGACCTAGAAGGACTGCTACCATCTTAATTTCGAGGACGAAATTTTTATAAGGTGGGTAGGATTGTAACACCCAGTTTTTCTAAATGGGGGTAATTTTGAAATTTTGTATTTTAATTTATTTAATTATGGTATTTAAAATTTTCTATAATTTTTATTGATTTTTAATCATTTTAAAACTATTTTAAATCATGACTTATGATTTGGTGTCTTGCTACTGTAACCCTTGAGCCTAGCCATGTGATTAGGATATTTCATTTATCATTTCTAGATTGAGGGGTATTTTAGTTATCTTTGTAATTTTCTGAATTATTTGGAATTATTATTAATTATTTAGATTTATTAGAATTAATATAATTTTTAGTGATTTTTAGTGATTTTTAGTATAATTGATTTTGGGCCTATAGTTGACTTTGACTAGTATTGACTAGGAGACTAACCTAGAGATTAACCTAGGTTAAGACCACTTAGTTAGGTTAAGTAACCTTAGTTTGACCTAAGTTAGTGAGGTTTAAGTCATTGAAACTCGTTTGGAGAGATTAGGAATTGATTAGGCTAGAATGGCTTATGATTTCATAAGTCATGACTAATGACTTGAGACTTAAAGCCCATAGGCCCACACCATGTAGCTAACCCTAATTCTAATCAGCCCATGGCTGGTCATAATGGTCCCCCCCCTCTCTATTTAAGCTCCTTGGTATTAGGGCTAGCCTCCTTAGAATAGTTTTAGCAAGTTTTAGAAAGAGGTAATTCTCCATCTTCAATAAATCCTATAAAATCCATTTTAATTCCTTTTTAACCCAAACCAATTGCAATAGGTTCTAAATTTTCTCTACTTGCTGTTGGTAATGAGTACTCTCAGCTTGGGAGCACATTGGAGGAGTTTAGGCATCAAGAGGAGCACATCTCTTTAAAGCTTTTTGAGGATTTTGATACTCGTAGGTAATTTCCTTTCCACACCATAGAATTCCAAAATTCTTGCATATTTAGGGAGCCCTAGACCTAACCTAACTGTAGGAATAGGAAACCCTAAGATTTGTGTCCATTTCGTGTCCTAATTGGACACGTATCAGTGTCTAGTTATAGGTGTTTGATGAAATGCTCCAATGGACATTTCGTGTGAATTTTGCAATTGTATTTGAATAGGAAATTAGGGTTTGACCTCGCTTATAGGTTTACTGTGTCCTTGTGTCATTTTTGTGTCATGTCGAGTCTGCACAGACAGGTGTACACGTGGTCGCGCGCGCGTGCACAGGCACTGTGCGTGCCCTGCTGCTCGGGTACGATTGCGACACGGACACGCCTCCTCGACATGCCAAATTTGACGTGTAGTACAGGGCCGACACTGACACAGGGCTCCCTAATTTTTAGAGCCCCACGTGGCATGTCAGACACGTACGAGCGCGTGCACATTCTTACACTGCACAGTTTTCTGTTAAAAATGACCACTGACACGCGTGTCTTGTGTCGTGTACACGCAACGTGGACACGTGACTGGGTGTCCTATCCCTAGCCCTAGTCTAGGTCGACCCTTGGACACAACCACGTGGGTTGTGTCGTGTTGTGTCGTGTGCACGGACACCGTGAACACGTGCACGCTGCCTACTGAACACTGTGTCCTGTGTTTTGCTGTTTTAGTTTTTAGTGATTGGACACATTTGTGTCCACTTTGGTGGACACAAACACACCACATAACACGTACACATTATGTTTATGCTTACCAACTATTGAATTACTGTTTAATTTGAATTTTATTGTTCATTTCCTTTTTTTTCCAAATTACTGATACACACATTTCTGTCCATATTTTACAGTTCTTTCCAGATTTTGAATTTGGTTTTTGTCAATCATTTTAACCTATTAAACACTGTTATTTGCATGTTATTAAACCTCTAACTTGTTCACCTATGTATTATCTAAATGTATAAGGAATTTGGGGTCAAATTGATGTGGTTTGGATTCAAATTCTGGGATTTCGATTTTAGGACTGTTTTAATGGTCTTTATGTGATAACTTGAGTTTGTTGAACTATTGATTCAACATATTATCTGAGTTTGATTAGGAACTGTTTTGGTTTAAAACTGGAAATGAAGTTTGGGTTTAAATGGTATTTATTTGAACTGTTTGATTAATATTTAAACTGAGATTGGTATTTGGTTTTGAACTGTTTTGGGTTGTGTGGGGAATTCAAAATCTGAGTTTGAATAGGGTGCTGAACTGAGTGTAATCTCAGTTTTCCTCATGTTCACTGTTAACTGTTTTGGGGGTTTTTCTTCTATGTGCTATCTGAGTTATTATGGGACTGTTACACTGGGTTCCTCACTGTTTATTCACTGTTTCATGCTTCACTTCACTCACACACACATAAACACACACACGCCTCACTGCCCTCTACACACACAAGCCTAACACACTCTATCACACATGCATAGCTCACTCATGCTAGCCTAGGTTTCATGTTACACTCATGTCTCCTCTCCACACACCCTCTACACACACACACTTTTGTAAATTGCCTCACATCACTCACAATTGAGATCATTCTCATGATACACACACACACTTATGTAAATTGCTCAATGTTTTCTCTCAGTTTTCCTCACTGTTTTCATGCAACAAACACACACACACCCTAGTGTATTTGCCTCACTGTCCTCTCACTAATTGTCACACACACATGCCTATGTCTCATGACACACACACACATACACTTGGACATAGCATGTCTCCTCTCTCTATACATATGCATATATATGTATTAACATATAATGTTGTATGGTATACACATTAGCCTATAGGGTATATTCTAGTTATATTATTTAAATGGATCTATATGTGTATTCCTATATTAGAGTATATAATTATACCCATGTGTACTATATATTAGATATATATATATATATGTGTTATGTGTATAGATGTTTTGTAGGTTGTATAGGCATGGTATTGCCTTAGCCTATTGGCCCATGGCCTAGTCTCTTAGCCTATGGCCTATGATTGTGTTTGCTTAGCTAGTGAGCTTGGTTTAGACCTGTGTAGTCTTGTTAGACTTAGAATAGCCTCGTTAGCCTAGTGTAGACTAGTTTGACTTAGGGTTGACTTGGTTGACCAAGTTGGACTTCTAGGGTTGACCAGAGTTGACCAAGAGTTGACTTTGGCCTAGATTGACCTAGATTCATGTAGTATGCATCGTAGTGCATCTTATTACCATTCTGGACTTGTTGTGACTTGTGTTGCTCTAACTAGGAGTCAGGTGCCTCATCTCGGACAGTACATTACTTCAGACATTCAGATACCAGGCGAGTACATTCTCTGATCATTTCATAACTTGCTTAGAATTATATTCCTGCTCTAGTTTACCTTATTTGATGTTGTCACGATATTATCACGGATTGGTACTATATGGATCCTTGCTTGAGATGTTATCCCCCTCGGGAGCATCGGATACATTCTGCCATGTGTTTCATGTACATCGTGTATTCCTCGCTCTCGTGTTATCCATGTTTATCATGTGTTTCATGCTCGTTCGTGCTTACTTGTGTACTCTCATGTGCTATCATGATCGGTCGTATTTCTCATGAATCTCATGTATAACCCATACTTCATGTGCACCCTTCGTGGGCCTTCATGTGGAATTTATGTGCACTCAGTTCTCTGAGCCCTCATGTATACTTCATGTACACCCATCTATGGGCTTCATGTGAAAATCATGTACGTAACATAACCTGTCTGGATGCTTGTGTATTGATTGGGGCTTGGGGGAGTATAAATAGTCATATGAACAATTCCAAAATAGAATAGCCATGTACACCTCTTTAGTATAGCCATGTGCAAATCAAGCCGTTCACATGTCAACTTTGTAATCTAAATCACTAGTCACTGGTAGCTCTCTACTTATAGTAGATATTTCTATTACAGTTCTCTTCCTGTTTACATCATGTATCTTCTTTCAGTTTCATGTATCGTACTCTCTTGCATGTTTATATTCTCTAACCTGTTATGATCTGTATGAGATGTATTGTGCTTGCTCCCGTCCTGACTGGACCTGTTGAAAATTTTACAGAGGATGATGAGGAACCCTGCACCCCTTACTTTGGAGCTTGCCTAGATGACACTCGCGACCTGGACCCCTGGGGAGGTTCAGGCAGCTGCTAAGGACGATACCTTGCTTAGTATAGATAGCTTAGACTGTTTTCCTTTTATGTCTAGTTGTTGTTCTTGATTCAGAGTTTGTATATTTTAGAGATGTTGAGATTTGTTATTCATTTCTGTTATACCTCAGTTGAGGATTTCTCTTATCTATTTTATCGTGCTATATTCTGCCTTAGATTGTGATTGAGTTGTACCTCTGTATTGGCCTCCGTATGGAGAGTATTTCATGTTAGTTAGTTATAGTTCATGACCTAGAACAACGTTCTACCGCCGACACTGCGGCGTAGGCTGGGCGCTGTTACGTACTCGTACCCTCACGGTGGGTGCGGGTCGTGACAACCATAGGCCATAGGCTAAGTGACTAGGCCATGGGCCAATAGGCTAAGGCAATACCATGCCTATACAACCTACAAAACATCTATACACATAACACACATATATATATATATCTAATATATAGTACACATGGGTATAATTATATACTCTAATATAGGAATACACATATAGATCCATTTAAATAATATAACTAGAATATACCCTATAGGCTAATGTGTATAACATACAACACTATATGTTAATACATATATATATGCATAGGTATAGAGAGGAGGACACATAAACATGTGTCCAAGTGTATGTGTGTGTGTGTATCATGGAAATTGGGTGTGTGTCAAATACAAGAGTGTGTGTCAAATAGTGAGAATGACATATATATATATATATATATATATATATATATATATATATATATATATATATATATATATATATATATATATATATATATATATATATATTAAAAAATATATATATATATATATATATATATATATATATATATATATATATATATATATATATATATATTAGTGTATGTGTGTGTGTCATGAGAGAGTGTGGGATGTAGAGTGTTCTAGTGTGTGTGTATAGAGGATACATGTGAGTGAGTGCCATAAGTGAAGTGAGGGTGTGTAGCACCCAGTTTTCCAAATGAGGATAATTTTAAAATTTCGTGTTTATAATTATTTTAATAATGATATTTAATTCATGATATGATTTTTTGGTGATTTTAAAATCATTTTAAAATTATTTAAATCAATGACTTGTGGTTTTGACGTTTTGCTAGTGAAACCCTAGAGACTGTTTGACCTAGAGCCTAACCATGTGATTATGATATTTTTAATGTCATTTTTGGCCTAAGGATATTTTTGCATTTGACCTCTTTGAATTATTTTGATATTATTTTATTATTTATGATATTGTTTTGGGGTTATTTGAGTCGGGTTCGAATTTCAACTCAATCCGACTTGAAACGGGGACCCGTGGTAGTTTGACTCTAGTGGGACCCACATACTAGTTAGGCATGGCCCACATGATATTAATTTTAGTCCACATGATAGAAATATTTTAGTTAGAGGATAGACTAATTATTATGGATAAGTTTAGTGTGATTAGAGACTTTAGAATGACTAATTTAGCTCCAACCAATTAGCCCTTTCATAATACTCATAGAATAGGTTAGTGGGGGCATTTTGGACCTTACCATAATAGGACAAATAGCCCCATATGGCCAGCCACTTTGGGAGAGGATAGGCTCAAGTTCATTTCATTATTCTCATCCACACTCTCTCTCTCTTGTTCTTCCCCAAATTCCTAGAGAGCAATCCCTAGCAATTTCTCTACCAAATTCTTCCATTTTGCCACCAAACCTTCTTCTTTCCTTCTCCATTCTAGCCAAGAAGGAAGCTACCCAAGTTTGGGATGATTCGGAGCTCGTTCGTGTCCTTTTGGAATCTCTACGTGTCGGTATCGCTCCGGGAAGGCTTTTCTTCGATTCGATCTACCGGGAGGTATAAATCCCTTCTCCTTTTCATTTTTTCATGCATATAGGTCTATTTTGAACCCATAGGAATGACCCCCATGGTTGTATCTCCATTTGTGTCTATTTCGTGTCCATTTGGAGGTCATAAGAGTGTCCTTTGTGTTGTGGTTGTGTCCATGTGGGAAAACCCCAAATTTGGACACACTATGTGTTGTTGTTATGTATGAATGAATTATTACATGTTTAATCTCATATTTTTGTATTGGAGATGTTTTCTATAGTGTCTCATATATATATATATATATATATTTTTATTTTATATATTAGTGTAGAGAGTGAGTTCTTGATATATTATGTTATATACTTGTGTTCTTTTGTCTCAAACTACCCAAATCCGTCATGATTTTTATCCACGTTTTTAATTTCAGCCCTAACTTAAAAATGTCATAACTTCTAGCTCAAAGCTCGGTTTAATCTTCCGTTTTTTTAAAAGAAGCGTATTGAAGTTAGATTTCCAAAAACATATATTAATAGGCCTAATTCTTTATGTAACTTTCTGGAGAATTATTTGAGTGTCAGCTGTACGAAAGACAAACGCGTTCTCGGTGTTTTCGCGATTCCGGGAGTTTTCGGAAACAAAAACGCGATCCGTTTGAAGTTTCGGAAAGCTAACACATAAATCTATAACATACTTTAATCCTAGATTTTCATTCATGCTGAGATGGTCCAGTATTGATTATTAGTAGGAGTTACTATTCGGCATATGTATTTTGTGCACCCTTGTATGTAATATAATGTTCTATTTGATTTTAACCCATGTTAATGTATATACATTATGTAATTAAATAGAGAATACAAGCATGAGTAAATGTTTAAATAAATGATGTATGAGGTATAAGTATCCTATCTAATGTAAGCATGTATAAGTATGGCTTGTAATGAATATGTAGGTTCCATAGTATGTAATGTATGGTGCATATAGTGGTGCAAGAGAATAAATGAATGATGAATGAATGCAAGCATGAATGTAATGTAATAATAGATGTAATGTATGCAATATACAAGTTAATAAGATGTAATATTCTATGTTAACACAAATCCTATATTACCTCATGTACCCCCTTACACTATGTTGACACTATCACACTTGACACATTGTTCACTTACACTTTGACACTCTTTGATATGTATACACTATGTATACCCATTTAACCCTCACTTGCCCCTTTGCCATGTTCACACACACACATAGCCTCTTAAATAAGTATTTATGAATATAGTTAACTTAGCTATGTATGTATATTATATATATGTTAGCATATTGTGTTGTAATATATAAGTTTATATAACCATTTGAAATGCCGTGATTATAGACCTAATGTTGAATACCAATATATACATGTGTATATATGTGTAGACATATATAGCTTAAAGTAATAGATTACCTAGTGTATATCCAATATGAATTATTGCCTATTTGAGTATTGAATAATTGTATGTTATATAGAGTTGGGTGTATGTTGGCTTGTATAGCCTTGTATTGATGTATGCTTGCTAGGATAGTCTTGGTTAGGCCTAGTAAGACTTGCTGGGTTAGGATATGATCTAGTTTGACCTAGTTTGACTAGTACAGTTGACCAGAGTTGACCAAGGGTTGACTTTGGCCTAGTTTGACCTAGATTCATGTAGAATGCATTGTAGTGCTTTATATTACCCTTCTGGACATGTTGTGACTTGTGCTGTTCTAATTAGGAGCCAGACACCTATCCTCGGACAGTATCTTTACCTTGGACATTCAGATATCAGGCGAGTACATTCTCTGATCATTTCATATCCTGTTAGAATTATTTTCCTGCTTTAGATTACTATACTTGATGCTGTCACGTTGGTAACACGGATTAGTACTATATGGATCCTTTCTTGAGATGTTATCCCCTTAGGGAGCATCGTATACTACATGTTCTGTGCGTTTTACTTACATGGTGTATCACTATGCTTCACGGTTCTTCGATCACTTGTGACATGTACTCTCATGATCATAGAGTCTTCCCAGAATCACCCCATTGTGGGCATTCCCAGAATTACCCATTTATGGGCTATCCATGTATCACCCCTTGTGGGCCTTTGCATGAAATCATAACATAACCTGTTTGGATCCTTGTGTATTGATTGGGGGTACGGGAGAGTAGAAATAGCATGTGAATAATTCTAAATAATATAATCTTGAACCACCTCTCATGAATCACCTCTACCTGTTCACATGTCTAGCTTGTACTCTGATTCACTAGTCACTGTTAGTTCTCTACTTATAGTAGATATTTCTATTACAGTTCTCTCTCTCTGTTTACATACTGTATTTCTTTCAGATCTTGTATCTTAATTTACTGTATGATTATATTTTTCTAACCTGCCATGATCTGTTGAGATATATTGTGCTCGCTCCAGTCCTGACTGAAACTGTTGATAAATTTTACAGATAGCCTGGAGGTTGCCTGCTATCCTAGAGGAGACAGTAGAGGTTGCATAGATAGCTAGGGTTTTTGCTTATAGTTTATTTTCAGTCATCTTGAGTTGTATTTATAGATTACTGTATTTGAGTTTTGAGATGTATTCTGAGTTTGTATCTTAGACACTTAGACTTCTATCTGTTGTATCTCTTTTCGATTTCATGTTTTATCTATCTTCCTTTATGCTCTACCTTAGATGTGATTGAGTTTACATTCTGCTATGTCACCCCCATTCAGGGAGTATAAACTGTTTAGTCTTATACTGTTAGATACATTGAGACCTAGGACAGCGTTCTACCGCCGACACTGCGGCGTAGGCTGGGCGTTGTTACGTTCTCGTGCCCTAACTCTAGGGTGCGGGTCGTGACACATTTTTAGTGGTGGCCCATGCAGGTCGAGATTTGCATTAGTGCGATTTCGTAGTAGCGCAACGACTTAGTTGTACTACTACGAGCCTGCTATAGGATATATAAATTAAGGTGTTAGGATAAGAGGATACTCAATCACTGTTAGGATTCCTTGAGAGATTCCTGGGATGACCCTTGAGAATCTTATTTTGAATTCCGATTTAAACTCCTTTTCCTTGTTTTGATTCACCTTTTTCCTTGATTTGAATTTGATTTTGTGGATTCATTGTAGAACTTTGAATCCTGGTATTAGTTGATGATTTTGATAAAATTTTGTAGTTGTTGATTTAATTTTTTTATTTAGATTAATATTTTCAAATCCAAGGTACTCAATCACACTTAGGATTCTTTGAGAGATTTCTGGGACGACCCCTGAGAAACTCATTTTGAACTTCAATTGGAATTCTTTTTCCTCTTGTTTGGATTCACCCTCATTCCTTGCTATTGAATTTAAGCTTGATGGGTTCCTCTCGTTTGAACCGATGAGAAGGAACATATCTTCATTATTCTTTCTCGCCATTATTCCCTTGTATTCTTATTTACCTCTTATCTTAAACTCTATCTTATTACATTAATTACCCATATCTTGTCGTCCCTACCAGATGTACTTCGAAACCCTTGAATCTTCGTATCTTTTGCATGGAGAAGGCCAAGGGAGTGACGTAAATTATGTAGCTCAGAGAAGACGTAACTGGTTATTTTATGATGATCTAAAGGAAATCAAATGTGGAGTGTTCCATATGGAAACTTGAGATAGAAATGTGGTAAAGGTCTCGAATAGAATAAAGAGATGTATACTGCCAATCTGGAAACAATTATATTTAGAGAAATTTTGGGGTTATGCGATAGTTTATAGGTGTATTCAAAACTAATGAGGATATCAGAGGTCAACCTAGTTTTGAGAACTTAGAAAATCTTGCTTATTGATTCTGGGAAAAACTTTTACTCTGAGGCTATGTAGAAGGTTAGTGATGGAAAAGAGAAGTTAATTGTGTTTAATAAGGATATTAAACAAGATGTTGCGAGGAAATTACTAGGGATAGAGAAACACAAAGTTATGGAAGTTTAGAGATTGTTGTGAAATATTTTTAGGAGAATAATATTCAAGGGTATATGTCGAAGAAAATACGGAAGTTGATTTTATGATGGAAGATAAGTTTTGTAAGGCCTAGAGACTTAAATTAAATAATACGAGGAGAACAATTTGAACAAGTTGAAGGAATTCGTAAACGGGATTTAGAGGTTTTGGGTCAAATTTAAAACATGGTGAAAGAACTTGGAAATTTAAATAAATGGTTAATGTTGATTCCTAAATGTGAGGGTTGTGCTTCAAGAGTGATGTTTGGAAATTGAAAATTGCCTACGGTAGTCATGGTAAGGGTTTAAGTAAAGGTTAAATTTTTATATGGAGACTGGTGAGGTAAAGATATGATTGGCAAGTTATTACCAGATGAACTTAAGAGTATTAGAAGCAGATGACTAACTCGATCTTCATTATTTTGTGCATTAATTACCACCTCTTGAACTCCCACTTTCTAATTGAGATCCTTGACGTTGCTTATCGTCACTTTGATATTCGAAATGTAATACTAGCTGTTACCTTCCAACAAATCTTATATGCAAGACCTAGACGAGCTCACCTTCGTGTAGGTATATCATGTCCCACTAAAACTCGTCTTCTTGTACTCTATTTTCTTGATATGATTTTTTGGTCAACTGGCTAAACTATAACCTCTACCATTATACTAAATTTCTTCTTATTTCAATTAGAAATCTAGTCTTGACTCAATTCTTTCGACCCGACATGTGATGGTGTTCTGCTTGTTTCCTTAGATGCTTAACCTTGTACCTTATCTGATTACTTGACCCGTTGATTAAGAAACTTGGACTATGTAATTCCTTTCATCATTACCACCCTTATATCTTGTGCTGCTAAATTAGCCTTAGTTTTGCAAGCTTATCTATTTTCGAGCTTGGTCATGACATATTTTATTGGGTGGCCACCCACTAACATATTGTCTAATCAGAACCGGTACATGATGGTCTGATCAACCTATTGCACTTTGGTTCGCTTTTCATGTATCAATCTGCGAGAATGGAGACATAGTTAAACTTGACCCTAGAGTCTCATTCGCGACAGCCTTGACAATTCTCCTTGAAATCTTTTCATCGCCTATGAACCTCGTATTCGTACTCAGTCGAATTAAATTTAATCATGACCTGAACCTCCATCATTGGATGCTCGTGCTCATACTTTGATTTCATTGATTTCCCTCCTTGCCCAAATCTCGTTTATCCTGAAATTGATCAATTTAGATCGTGTCAAGACAAAAATCTATTTGTGATTTGTTGTGCCTAAATTTTCAATTTTTGTCATTTTATGGAATAGTAACCTTTTAATAATTTCTTAGTTGCTTGTTAATGACCAATTTTTATATAGGATGGTAGACGGCCCTACAATCTTGATGATTGTTGTTCCCTTACCTTCCCAATTAGGACACCCTAGATTGTTTGTGTGTTGATACCATAGTACTGTTTTGACCTAGAATGACCAGTGCACCTAGGTGAGACTTCCAACTGCTACGGTATGCCCTGACCTTGTATATTATTCCTTCAAATTGCATGATTTAGATAAAAAAAAAATAGACCTTGATTGTTGGGAAATAGAGACGTCACCCGATTAGTATCAGTTGTAGATATATATAGGTTAGTCCTTGATGTGGGGATGTGTGTCTCTAAACATGTAGCTTATGAGATTTATAAGAGATTATAGTATCAGCCTTGATAGGATGTACTAGTCTTTTGGTGAGTATAAATGTGTTATGAGAGATAGGGGCCTGTATGTCTTAGTAATGCATCGTTCCTATGGTAATAGAATATATTAATAGATGGTTAATAGGAAGATAATAGTTTGAGCATACCTATAGCCTATGATCAGTTTCTTTTCATCCTTAGTTAAGACCACTTTAAAATAGGTCCAGTCCCTTGGATATAGGTTCCAGTCCATATTTTATTGAAGTTCCATTACCGCCGTACAGTAGAGCAGTATTGGAGGTATTCCTAGATTGATACTATTTAGATGTTCGTTTATTATTCCAGTGTTAGGAAGTGTTACCTTAGATATTGGGTAGGTTAGAGGCTCTAGAAGGAGTACTATCGATCTTAAATTTCGAGGACGAAATTTTTCTAAGGTGGGTAGAGTTGTAGCACCCAGTTTTCCAAATAAGGATAATTTTGAAATTTCGTGTTTATAATTATTTTAATAATGATATTTAAATCATGATATGATTTTTTGGTGATTTTAAAATTATTTAAATCAATGACTTGTGGTTTCGACGTTTTGCTAGTGAAACCCTAGAGACTGTTTAACCTAGAGCCTAACCATATGATTATGATATTTTTAATGTCATTTTTGGCCTAAGAATATTTTTGCATTTGACCTCTTTGAATTATTTTGATATTATTTTATTATTTATGATATTGTTTTGGGGTTATTTGAGTCGGGTTCGAATTTCAACTCAATCCGACTTGAAACGGGGACCCGGGGGTAGTTTGACTCTAGTGGGACCCACACACTAGTTAGGCATGGCCCACATGATATTAATTTTAGTCCATATGATAGAAATATTTTAGTTAGAGGATAGACTAATTATTATGGATAAGATTAGTGTGATTAGAGACTTTAGAATAACTAATTTAGCCCCAACCAATTAGCCCTTTCCTAATACTCATAGAATAGGTTAGTGGAGGCATTTTGGACCTTACCATAATAGGACAAATAGCCCCATATGGCCAGCCACTTTGGGAGAGGATAGGCTCAAGTTTATTTCATTATTCTCGTCCACACTCTCTCTCTTGTTCTTCCCCAAATTCCTAGAGAGCAATCCCTAGCAATTTCTCCACCAAATCCTTCCATTTTGCCACCAAATCTTCTTCTTTCCTTCTCCATTCTAGCCAAGGAGGAAGCTACCCAAGTTTGGGAGGATTTGGAGCTCATTCCTGTCCTTTTGGAATCTCTACGTGTTGGTGTCGCTCCGGAAAGGCTTTTCTTCGATTCGATCTACCGGGAGGTATAAATCCCTTCTCCTTTTTATTTCTTCATGCATATAGGTCTATTTTGAACCCATAGGAATGACCCCCATGGTTGTATCTCTATTTGTGTCCATTTCGTGTCCATTTGGAGGTCATAGGAGTGTCCTTTGTGTAGTGGTTGTGTCCGTGTGGGAAAACCCCAAATTTGGACACACTATGTGTTGTTGTTATGTATGAATGAATTATTACATGTTTAATCTCATATTTTTGTATTGGAGATGTGTTCTGTAGTGTCTCATACATATATATATATATATATATATATATATATATATATATATATATATATATATATATATATATATATATATTTTTATATATATATATATATATATATATATATATATATATATATTAGTGTAGAGTGTGAGTTCTTGATATATTATGTTATATACTTGTGTTCTTTTGTCTCAAACTACCCAAATCCGTCATGATTTTTATCCACGTTTTTAATTTCAGTCCTAACTTAGAAATGTCATAACTTCTAGCTCAAAATTCGGTTTAATCTCCCATTTTTTATAAAAGAAGCGTATTGAAGTTAGCTTTCCAAAAACATGTATTAATAGGCCTAATTCGTTTTGTAACTTTCTGGAGAATTATTTGAGTGTCAGCTGTACGAAAGACAAACGCGTTCTCGGTGTTTTCGCGATTCCGGGAGTTTTCGTAAACAAAAACGCGATCCGTTTAAAGTTTCGGAAAGCTAACACATAGATCTATAACATACTTTAATCCTAGATTTTAATTCATGCTGAGATGGTACAGTATTGATTATTAGTAGAAGTTACTATTCGGCATATGCATTTTGTGCACCCTTGTGTGTAATATAATATTCTATTTGATTTTAACCCATGTTAATGTATATACATTATGTAATTAAATAGAGAATGCAAGCATGAGTAAATGTTTAAATAAAGATGTATGAGGTGTAAGTATCCTATCTAATGTAAGCATGTATAAGTATGGCTTGTAATGAATATGTAGGTTCCATAGTATGTAATGTATGGTGCATATAGTGGTGCAAGAGAATAAATGAATGATGAATGAATGCAAGCATGAATGTAATGTAATAATAGATGTAATGTATGCAATATACAAGTTAATAAGATGTAATATTCTATGTTAACACAAATCCTATATTACCTCATGTACCCCCTTACACTATGTTGACACTATCACACTTGACACATTATTCACTTACACTTTGACACTCTTTGATATGTATACACTATGTATGCCCATTTAACCCTCACTTGCCCCTTTGCCATGTTACATACACACACATAGCCTCTTAAATAAGTATTTATGAATGTAGTTAACTTAGCTATGTATGTATATTATATATATGTTAGCATATTGTGTTGTAATATATAAGTTTATATAACCATTTGAAATGCCATGATTATAGACCTAATGTTGAATACCAATATATGCATGTGTATATATGTGTAGACATATATAGCTTAAAGTAATAGATTACCTAGTGTATATCCAATGTGAATTCTTACCTATTTGAGTATTGAATAATTGCATGCTATATAGAGTTGGGTGTATGTTGGCTTGTAAAGCCTTGCTTGATGTGCGCTTGCTAGGATAGTCTTGGTTAGGCCTAGTAAGACTTGCTGGGTTAGGACATGACCTAGTTTGACTAGTGCAGTTGACCAGAGTTGACCAAGGGTTGACTTTGGCCTAGTTTGACCTAGATTCATGTAGAATGCATTGTAGTGCTTTATATTACCCTTCTGGACATGTTGTGACTTGTGCTGTTCTAATTAGGAGCCAGACACCTCTCCTCGGACAGTATCTTTACCTTGGACATTCAGATATCAGGCGAGTACATTCTCTGATCATTTCATATCATGTTAGAATTATTTTTCTGCTTTAGATTACTATACTTGATGCTGTCACGTTGGTAACACAGGTTAGTACTATATGGATCCTTTCTTGAGATGTTATCCCCTTAGGGAGCATTGTATACTACATGTTCTGTGCGTTTCACTTACATGGTGTATCACTATGCTTTACGGTTCTTCGATCACTTGTGACATGTACTCTCATGATCACAGAGTCTTTCCAGAATCACCCCATTGTGGGCATTCCCAGAATCACCCATTTATGGGCTATCCATGTATCACCCCTTGTGGGCCTTTACATGGAATCATAACATAACCTGGTTGGATCCTTGTGTATTGATTGGGGGTACGGGGGAGTAGAAATAGCATGTGAATAATTCCAAATAATATAATCTTGAACCACCTCTCATGAATCACCTCTACCTGTTCACATGTCTAGCTTGTACTCTGATTCACTAGTCACTGTTAGTTCTCTACTTATAGTAGATATTTCTATTACAGTTCTCTCTCTCTGTTTACATATTGTATTTCTTTCAGATCTTGTATCTTAATTTACTGCATGATTATATTTTTCTAACCTGCCATGATCCGTTGAGATGTATTATGCTCGCTCCAGTCCTGACTGGACCTGTTGATAAATTTTACAGATAGCCTGGAGGTTGCCTGCTATCCTAGAGGAGACAGTAGAGGTTGCATAGATAGCTAGGGTTTTTGCTTATAGTTTATTTTCAGTCATCTTGAGTTGTATTTATAGAATACTGTATTTGAGTTTTGAGATGTATTCTGAGGTTGTATCTTAGACACTTAGACTTCTATCTGTTGTATCTCTTTTCGATTTCATGTTTTATCTATCTTCCTTTATGCTCTACCTTAGATGTGATTGAGTTTACATTCTGCTATGTCACCCCCATTCAGGGAGTATAAACTGTTTAGTCTTATACTGTTAGATGCATTGAGACCTAGGACAGCGTTCTACCGCCGACATTGCGGCGTAGTGTAATGCCCATATCTCGTATTACGTATTGGGAATACGTGTACGTATTTCGGGCTCGTATTTTTGGTTTGTCATAAATAGTTAGCCTTGGGTTTTATTTTGCATGTTGCATTAGCATGGTTCATCATGGCATTGCATTGGCTTGGTTTGGTTCGGTTTAGTGTGTTGGCTTGGTTTAGTTTTATGTGGACCACTCCCACCTACCACCACTCCCACCATAAATATCTATCCCACTCTCTCTCTCTTCCATTATTACTCATTACTCATTTTTTCTTCTCCATCTTTACTTCTCCACCTACCAGGAGAGAGGGAGAGCTTAGGCAAATGCACCTTGCTTCATGGAGGAAGTCCATTTTTATTGTTCCATTATCTTTCTCATGTGTTTCTAAACCACTTTAGTACTTGGCATTTTTCATTTCCATGGTTAAATTTTGTAGATCAAGTTTTATGGTATTTTCGGTTTCCATGGTTTTTGATCTATCAAACTTGCATATTTTGCTAAGTTGGTGATCCCATGTTGCAGAGAATTTCGTTTGGTCCAGATTTGACCTATAAAATTTTGCTCAGCCGCATGGCCTATAAATGCAATAGCCAGCATTTATTTTTGCATGCATCATTTAATGCAATACAATCAGTGAGCCGCATAGACACCACTATTTAATGAATTAAGAATGAAATGCATCAGCACCCACTGTGCCGCATAGGCAATTATTAGTAATGCATTGTTAATGCATTTTTCTAGAGTGAACCGCATAGGAAAAAGCATTAGCCCATGTGCACCAGTACGTGAATTATTCTGCAAATGCCTTAGCATTTATTGCACTTCTTATGTGCATTATTCCTTTTTGCATGGCATCAGCTAGTGGCCGCATGGGTCTCTTTAGCAAGCATGCTTGCTTATTAAACAAGCATGGCTGCATGCCGCATGGGTCTCTTTAGCAGCCGCATATGAATGCATAATGCATGGTTAATGCATTATAATATAATGCATGGTTCATACTTTCCTTTGGAAAGCTAGCCGCATTGTTCAATAATGCTTGGATTAATGCTTTCCTTTGGAAAGCACTACGATATAATATAATGCTTGGATTATACTATGATATAATATAATGCTTGGATTATATTATGATATAATATAATGCTTGGACTATGATATAATATAATGCTTTCCTTTGGAATGCTTGGTTAATGCACTGTTATGAAATACATTATTTAAGAATGCATTTAAATGTATTTTCTTTAAATACATTTTCTAATGCATTTTACCACCTTAATGCATTTCCTAACACTTTTTCAAACCTAGCCGCATGCATTGGCAATACATGCCAGCCGCATGGCCATTATTTCTTTATTATTTGTTTGTCTTTCATGCAAATAATGTGAGGGTGAGCCGCATGGATATTTATAACATCCATAATTGCTTGATGCAGAGCCGCATGGCCTTGGCCATTTAATATTATTATATTTTGCATGGAATCCAAGGTGAGCCGCATAGGCTCCCTTCTTCCACTATCTAATATTTTGGCCACGTGAGCCACCCATTTTCTGGCAATCATTATTCTATTGTTTGGCCACGTGCCCCTTTCCTTTGTTTAAGTGGAAGCTCGCATTTATTGTCTTCCCACTCTCTGTCTTTCTGACTGCATGAATATTACTTGTTAGCAATTACTCTTGGCCGCATGTCCCCCTTCAACTATTTTATGGCCGCATATGCTTTGGCTGACCGCATGGGTGGCCTCCCACTCTCTTTGACTGCATGTTTGTTCTCCCACTTTTGGACCGCATGGGTCCCATTTTGATTGTTTAAATGTCTTATTTGCGTGAATTGTGGTCCGAATTTCTTCCCACTCCCAACATGAAAGCTGTAGAGTTTCTCCTTGGCTTCAAGAATATATATAATATTAATATATTATTATTTAATTGTGCAAGTTTCTCTCCTCCTTGATAATTGGCATGACTTGATAGTGGCCCACCGTGGCGCACTCTTGACATGATAAACCTGGCATGATATTCCTTAAAATGTTGTTGCGACGGCTAACACGACATGACAAGATTGAATGAACTGGACACCGTGGACGATTGTGCTTGTGCAAATGAACCCGTCTTGTCTTGCATCATGTCTAGGATGGGGATCCCTGAGTACCACGGTCAGGGGTACCCACTGAAATCGACTAAGGGTAATCACTAGAATAAATCCAGTAGTCATGAAGAGATTTTCCAGCTACAGGCAATCCCGTTATCTGGGCGCCCCACTTGGGATCTGTAGCCTGCCGTCGAGTAGGGCACATTTCCAGCACACTGTCATGTGTTGCACCCTCTAAGTCACCTAAGGGTACATGCGTTTCCTGGACGATGTACCCACTTGAATTCAACTCTAATTGCGTTCGGATAGCCTGGATGGTCTGCAGGGCTTGTGGCTGTGGAACAATCTCACTGCATCTTGCTAGTAACTAGGCCTGTGATAACCCTAGTTAGCTAAAGTATCAAGTCGTACTTATTGCTTGGCCGTGAAATGTTGGATGAGGTTTACTAGTCTATTCTTGTCTTGATTCTGTACAAGACTGTTACATGACCTGTTTTCTTATTTTATCTTGCCGATAAATGGTGGGAGAAACCAAGTTCGGTTCAGGCGAAGGGTTACAACCCCGGTCCTTGTTTGGTTTACGGGTTGTAACCTGGTTATCTAAATAGTCTAATGGTTATCTCATCGTATATCACCTGTCCTGTTTTTCTTTAATTACTGTATTATATATATTTTACTCTTGTGCTAATTGTTGGTTTTAGTTCCTAAGTGAAGCCTCCTTTGTGGCACTTGCTCTTTCTGGGGTCTGACCCAGCTGGTTTTGTATGGCCAGATACCAGAGCAGCTCCAGAGGATCTACCGAATCTCCAGCCACATGGTGACCACTAGAAGGAATCCTTGCAACGAGTGGGTTATTTTGGCTCCCCCACTCTATTGTAAAATTATTCTTTTGAGGTGTTTAGCCGAGCAAGTGTTAGCTCGTGTACATTTTTACTTACTGTCTGCCTACGGGCTGTAACATGATTGGCAACCTAGGGTTGATCATGTATGACTAAACTCTTGCTAGTCCTCACATTTTGTAACGACTAGCTTCATAATTAGCTGAATATGTAATGTTTGGGACGCCTTACTATTGTATATTTGGTGATCTTACACCTTGTAACATCCAATTACTTGCTTGTGATTGAGATACTAGGCTTGTTATTGACCTTAAGAGACTGATGGCTTGTAGATAAACCCTCATATATCAAGACAGCCGTGACCGTATAGTGGGGTGGATCCTATTTCATTATACGTAGCTGGCTATGTCTGCCCCCGCTCTTCAGTATTCTGGTTCTGGGGCGTGACATGGTTTAAGTGGTGGCCCATGCAGGTCTTGTAAATCAAGATATGTGAGGATTTACCGAATAGATGTCTCAATCAGTCCTCGCCCTTGAATCTCTGCTCGTATCCTCTTGATTCCTGAAATTCTTGTCCTGATCACATGCTTGTAATCGTTGATCTGTCCTGGTCCTTCCTTATTGTTCCCATGTCGTCTTCTTCAGCGGCATTGAACCTGGACCTGCCGATCAGCAAGGCGGATCACCTCCCGTGGACCAGCAGCAACCAGAAGATCAGGCCCAGCACTCAGGAGCAGCCTCCCGAGTCGTACCTACTGGAGGAGAGCCGCCAGTTCAGCCAGTCCAGCCTGCAGAGCCTGATAATGACACTTTGGTGGGTCTCATCAGATCATTGTTAGCTTTCCAAGATCGCCGAGGAGATGCCTTACAACAGGCGATGGCAGATGCTCTGAACAGAGACGGTCATCCAAGAAATAGTGCAGCAAACAGCTTCAAGCGCCTGAACCCTCCATTCTTCGATGGTAGCGAAGATGCTATTGCTACTGATGCATGGCTCCTGGATACTGAAGTCAATCTAGAGGCAGCCAAGACCCCAGAAGATGAGAAAGTGGCCGTGATGCGTCTACAGTTATTGGATCTTGCCCGCAGCTGGTGGGCAACACAAGCCGTAGGATTAGTGGCCCCTATCCCATGGGCACTATTCAGAAAGAGATTCCAGACTAAGTACTTCGATGCGGTGGCTCGGTACGATCTACAGACCAAGTTCACCAACCTGAAGTAAGGAGGCAGGACGGTCGATGGATATGCGGCCGAGTTCTCCAGGCTTAGTCGGTTTGCTCCCACTTTGGTGGTGACCGAGTTTGATAGAGCCCAGCGGTTCCAGCAAGGGCTCTACCTCAAGATTTTATTGGCAGTGGAACAGTTTAAGCATCAGACTTTTGATGCAGTGTTGAGGGCAGCTAGGAGGCACGAGTATACCTCCCACAGGATAGTAGACAGGACCGGAGGTCGGAAGCGATCTCACGGCCAGATGACCCAGTCGACAGCACCATCCCCAGCAGTCAGGGCCTTGACAATTGGAACTCCGAGGCAGGCGGCCTCAGTGACGTCAGTCACGTCCCCTCCGTAACAGAAGCAGAAGCAGAAGCAGTCTTCCGCAATGGGCTGCACTCATTGTGGGAAGCCAGGACACGTTGTTTCAGAGTGTCGCAGAGCACAGGGATTGTGCTTGGCTTGTGGAGCACCGGACCACAAGATAGGGTCCTGTCCGAATAGGGCCAGTTCGTCATCGACCCAGACTAGTCCTTCGGTAAGGAGACCAGCCCCAGTCCAGCAGCAGCAGCAGTATCCATTGTCGAGGCCATTGCCGCCTCAGGCCCAAGTGTTTCAGCAGCAGTACCAGCCTCCGAGGCCATTGCCGCCTCAGGCCCTAGCCTTCCAGCTACAAAGACCCCAGTAATATGCCCAGGTCCAAGATCAGATCCAAAACCGGCAACGAGGTTCCTAGCAGGATATTTTTCCTCTTTCTCGTGCCTTCGATTTCCTTGCTTACATACATGTTTGCATGATTGATTGCTTAGTATAGCTTGCCTGTGATTAGTATAGCTTGTCCTTGCCACTCTAGCCTCTTGATTAAATTCCGAGGACGGAATTCTTTTAAGGAGGGTAGAGTTGTAATGCCCATATCTCGTATTACGTATTGGGAATACGTGTAGGTATTTCGGGTTCGTATTTTTGGTTTGTCATAATTAGTTAGCCTTGGGTTTTATTTTGCATGTTACATTAGCATGGTTCATCATGGCATTGCATTGGCTTGGTTTTGTTCGGTTTAGTGTGTTGGCTTGGTTTGGTTTTATGTGGACCACTCCCACCTACCACCACTCCCACCATAAATATCTATCCCACTCTCTCTTTCTTCCATTATTACTCATTACTCATTTCTTCTTCTCCATCTTTACTTCTCCACCTACCAGGAGAGAGGAAGAGCTTAGGCAAGTGCACCTTGCTTCATGGAGGAAGTCCATTTTTATTGTTCCATTATCTTTCTCATGTGTTTCTAAACCACTTTAGTACTTGGCATTTTTTATTTCCATGGTTAAATTTTGTAGATCTAGTTTTGTAGTATTTTCGGTTTCCATGGTTTTTGATCTATCAAACTTGCATATTTTGCTAAGTTGGTGATCCCATGTTGCAGAGAATTTCGTTTGGTCCAGATTTGACCTATGAAATTTTGCTCAGCCGCATGGCCTATAAATGCAATAGCCAGCATTTATTTTTGCATGCATCATTTAATGCAATACAATCAGTGAGCCGCATAGACACCACTATTTAATGAATTAAGAATGAAATGCATCAGCACCCACTGTGCCGCATAGGCAATTATTAGTAATGCATTGTTAATGCATTTTTCCAGAGTGAACCGCATAGGAAAAATCATTAGCCCATGTGCACCAGCACGTGAATTATTCTGCAAATGCCTTAGCATTTATTGCACTTCTTATGTGCATTATTTTTTTTGCATGGCATCAGCTAGTGGCCGCATGGGTCTCTTTAGCAAGCTTGCTTGCTTATTAAACAAGCATGGCCGCATGCCGCATGGGTCTCTTTAGCAGCCGCATATGAATGCATAATGCATGGTTAATGCATTATAATATAATGCATGGTTCATACTTTCCTTTGGAAAGCTAGCCGCATTGTTCAATAATGCTTGGATTAATGCTTTCCTTTGGAAAGCACTACGATATAATATAATGCTTGGATTATACTATGATATAATATAATGCTTGGATTATATTATGATATAATATAATGCTTTCCTTTGGAATGCTTGGTTAATGCACTGTTATGAAATACATTATTTAAGAATGCATTTAAATGCATTTTCTTTAAATACATTTTCTAATGCATTTTCCCACCTTAATGCATTTCCTAACACTTTTTCAAACCTAGCCGCATGCATTGGCAATACATGCCAGCCGCATGGCCATTATTTCTTTATTATTTGTTTATCTTTCATGCAAATAATGTGAGGGTGAGCCGCATGGATATTTATAACATCCATAATTGCTTGATGCAGAGCCACATGGCCTTGGCCATTTAATATTATTATATTTTACATGGAATCCAAGGTGAGCCGCATAGGCTCCCTTCTCCCACTATCTAATATTTTGGCCACGTGAGCCACCCTTTTTCTGGCAATTATTATTCTATTGTTTGGCCACGTGCCCCTTTCCTTTGTTTAAGTGAAAGCTCGCATTTATTGTTTTCCCACTCTCTGTCTTTCTGACTGCATGAATATTACTTGTTAGCAATTACTCTTGGCCGCATGGCCCCCTTCAACAATTTTCTGGCCGCATATGCTTTGGCTGACCGCATGGGTGGCCTCCCACTCTCTTTGACCGCATGTTTGTTCTCCCACTTTTGGACCGCATGGGTCCCACTTTGATTGTTTAAATGTCTTATTTGCGTGAATTATGGTCCGAATTTCTTTCCACTCCCAACATAAAAGTTGTAGAGTTTCTCCTTAGCTTCAGGAATATATATAATATTAATATATTATTATTTAATTGTGCAAGTTTCTCTCCTCCTTGATAATTAGCATGACTTGATAGTGGCCCGCCGTGGCGCACTCTTGACATGATAAACCTGGCATGATATTCCTTGAAATACTGTTGCGACGGCTAACACGACATGACAAGATTGAATGAACTGGACACCATGGACGATTGTGCTTGTGCAAATGAACCCGTCTTGTCTTGCATCATGTCTAGGATGGGGATCCCTGAGTACCACTGTCAGGGGTACCCACTGAAATCGACTAAGGATAATCACTAAATAAATCCAGTAGTCATGAAGAGATTTTCCAGCTACAGGCAATCCCGTTATCTGGGCGCCCCACTTGGGATCTGTAGCCTGCCGTCGAGTAGGGCACATTTCCAGCACACTGTCATGTGTTGCACCCTCTAAGTCACCTAAGGGTACATTCATTTCCTGGACGATGTACCCACTTGAATTCAACTCTAATTGCGTTCGGATAGCCTGGATGGTCTGCAGGGCTTGTGGCTGTGGAACAATCTCACTGCATCTTGCTAGTAACTAGGCCTGTGATAACCCTAGTTAGCTAAAGCATCAAGCCGTACTTATTGCTTGGCCGTGAAATGTTGGATGAGGTTTACTAGTCTATTCTTGTCTTGATTCTGTACAAGACTGTTATATGACCTGTTTTCTTATTTTATCTTGCCGATAAATGGTGGGAGAAACCAAGTTCGGTTCAGACGAAGGGTTACAACCCCGGTCCTTGTTTGGTTTACGGGTTGTAACCTGGTTATCTGAATAGTCCAATGGTTATCTCATCGTATATCACCTGTCCTGCTTTTCTTTAATTACTGTATTATATATATTTTACTCTTGTGCTAATTGTTGGTTTTAGTTTCTAAGTGAAGCCTCCTTTGTGGCACTTGCTCTTTCTGGGGTCTGACCCAGCTAGTTTTGTATGGCCAGATACCAGAGCAGCTCCAGAGGATCTACCGAATCTCCAGCCACATGGTGACCACTAGAAGGAATCCTGGCAATGAGTGGGTTATTTTGGCTCTCCCACTCTATTATAAAATTATTCTTTTGAGGCGTTAGCCGTCGAGCAAGTGTTAGCTCGTGTACATTTTTACTTACTGTCTGCCTACGGGCTGTAACATGATTGGCAACCTAGGGTTGATCATGTATGACTAAACTCTTGCTAGTCCTCACATTTTGTAACGACTAGCTTCATGATCAGCTGAATATGTAATGTTTGGGACGCCTTACTATTGTATATATGGTGATCTTACATCTTGTAACATCCACTTACTTGCTTGTGATTGAGACACTAGGCTTGTTATTGACCTTAAGAGACTGATGGCTTGTAGATAAACCCTCATATATCTAGACAGCCGTGACCGTATAGTGGGGTGGATCCCATTTCATTATACGTAGCTGGCTATGTCTGCCCCCGCTCTTCAGTATTCTGGTTCTGGGGCGTGACACGTAGGTTGGGCGTTGTTACGTTCTCGTGCCCTAACTCTAGGGTGCGGGTCGTGACAGGGTGTGTGTGAGTGTTAGGCTAGAGTGTGTGATATGAGTGAGAGGCAACACAGTGAATAATCGGTGAGGAACCCAGTGTAACAGTGTGCAGTCCCATAATCTCAGTAAAACAGTGATACCAATCTCAGTGAAAGAGGGGAAAACAGTGAGACAAACTCAGATTTAAGTATTAAACAATTCTCCCCCAATCAAACTCAGATTGCAGTTCACAAACTCATGTTTAAATACCCCAATCTCAGTTTAAAACAGTCCAAACACCTTCAGTTTCAATACAACCCCAATCAGTTGTGGTCTCAAACAACCCCAGGTCAGTTGTGGTCTCATTCCATTTCAGTTCATCAATGAAGGAACATAATAATCAGTTATCAAACTCAGATATCACATAAACCATTTGTAACGGTCCCCAAATTTTAAATCTCAGGTTTTGAACAAAATCCTCATCCAAACAACCCAAATTTCAACATACATTTAGAAATCAACTAGGTGAACAAGTTAGAGGTTTAATAACATGAAATTAACATTGTTTAATGGGTTAAAATGATTGACAAAAATGACTTTCAAAATCTTAAAAAAATAGTAAAATAGAGACTGAAACTTAGGATATCAGAAATTTGGGAAATGAGAAATGAACAATGAAAATTGATTTAAAACTCAAATACAGTGGTTGGTAAAGCATAACCACAAAGTGTACGTGTTATGTGAAGTGTTTGTGTCCACAAAAGTGGACACAAATGTGTCCAACCACTTTAAATACGAAAACAGGAAAAACACAGTGCAACACAGGCCAAATCGTCGTGCACGTGTTCACGGTGTCCGTGCACACGACACAACCCACGTGATTGTGTCCACGTGTCAACCTAGACTAGGGCTAGGGCTAGGACACCCTGTCACGTGTCCACGTCGTGTGTACGCGATACGAGACTAGCGTATCAGTGTCCAAAAAGTCAACCGACTGTGCAGTGCACAGATCGGTGCACGCATTCGTGCGTGTCCGACACGACACGTGGGGCTCTAAAACTTGGGGAGCCCCGTGTTAGTGTTGGCCCCGTGCTACACGTCGAGTCTCACGTGTCGAAGTATCGTATCCTAGGCGATGTGTCCCCCGAAGTGCAGGACAAGCACAGTGCCCGTGCACGCGCGCGCGCGGTCACGTGTTCGCGTGTCCGACACGACTCGACACGATGCTAAGACTCCACAAAAACTCCAGAAACGTGTAAGCGAGACCTAAAACTAATTTCCTATTCAAACACAATCTCAAAAATCACACAAAATGCCCATTGGGGCATTTCATCAAACACTAACAACTAGACACTGATACGTGTCCAATTAGGACACGAAATGGACACAAATTTTGGGGATTCCTATTCCTACAGTTAGGTTAGGTCTAGGGCTCCCTAAATATGAAATAAAATCAGGATTCTATGGAGGGAAATGAAAGTTACCTATATGTGTCAAAATCCTCAAAAAGCTTCAAAGAGAGGTGCTCCTCTTGATGGCCAAACTCCTCCAAAGTGCTCCCAAGCTGAGAATACTTGTAACCAACAGCAAGAGGAGTAAAATTAGAACTCAATGCAATTGGTTTGGGTGAAAAAGGATTTAAAATGGATTTACTATGATTTATTGAAGATGGGGGCTTACCTCTTTCTAAAACTTGGCAAAAATCCTAATGGAGGCTAGCCCTAACTTTGAGGGGTATCAAATAGGATGGGGGAGACTATCATGTCTAGCCATGGGCTGATTAGAATTTGGGTTAGCTACATGGTGTGGGCCTATGGGCTTTAAATCTCAAGTCATTAGTCATGACTTATGAAATCATAAGCCATTCTAGCCTAATCAATTCCTAATCTCTCCAAACAAGTTCCAATGACTTAAACCTCACTAACTTAGGTCAAACCAAGGTTACTTAACCTAACCAAGTGGTCTTAACCTAGGTTAATCTCTAGGTTAGTCTTCTAGTCAACACTAGTCAAAGTCAACTATAGGGCCAAAATCAATTATACTAAAAATCTCTAAAAATTACATTAATTATAATAAATCTAAATAATTAATAATAATTCCAAATAATTCACAAAATTTCAAAAATGACCAAAATGACCAAAATACCCCCAAGCTAGAAAAGTAGTAGTGACAAATCTACCCTCCTTAAAATAATTTCGTCATCGAAGTTAAAGGCGAAACTAAACTGCTGAAAAGGATAGAAAAATATACCTCAAGGTCCAAAAAGATAGGGGTACCGCTCGCGCATCTCATCCTCCCGCTCCCAGGTCGACTCTCCTGGAGAATGATGCCTCCATGCGACGCGTACCAAAGGTATCACCTGGTTCCTCAGTACCTTCTCTCGGCGCTCCAGAATCTCCACAGGCTGCTCTGGATAACTGAGAGTAGGCCCAACCTCAATCTCTGAATGATCGAGCACATGGCTAGGGTCAGCTACGTACCATCTCAACTGTGACACGTGGAATACGTTGTGAACTCCCACTAGTGCAGGTGGCAAGTCTAGCCTGTATGCCACGTCACCGACTCTCCCACTGATAACGAAAGGGCCGATGAAGCACGGGCTAAGCTTTCCACCTCCACCAAAACGTATCGTACCACGAGTCGGAGATATCCGCAAAAAAACTATGTCTCCAACCTAATCACATGCAAGGTCTCAAGTTACTAAAAAATCAAACATGATCAATCAAACAAAACAAAAAAATATAACCTACTTCTAATCCTATCTCTAAATCTGTACCTCAAACTCCAACGGCCTCCGGTGGCTATCGGCCCAGTACCGATGCCTGTCCTGCGCCACACGAAGTCTGTCCCTGATGAGCTTTACCTTTTCGGCTGCGTCAACAACCATCTCTGGTCCCAATAAAGATCGCTCTCCAACATCATCCCAAGACAAGGGTGTACGACACCTACGCCCGTACAGGGCCTCAAACAGTGACATCTCAATGTTGGCCTGAAAACTGTTGTTGTAAGCAAACTCCACCAAATATAGGTGATCCTCCCTAGAACCTCCAAAATCCAGGACGCATGTCCGCAGCATATCCTCAAGTGTCTGAATAGTCCTCTCTGACTGTCCGTCCGTCTGGGGATGGTATGTAATACTAAACTTGAGCTGAGTGCCCAAACTAGTCTGCAGACTCCTCCAGAAATGGGAAGTAAAGCGGCTATCCCAATCTGAGACTATGCTGACGGGAACTTCGTGAATCCTGACTATCTGCCTCATATACAACTCCGCGAGCCTCTCTGTAGACGTACCCACCTTGAATGGCAAGAAGTGGGCCAATTTGGTCAACCTGTTAACGATGACCCAAATCGCGTCTTTTCCTCCTGGTGTACGCGGCAACCCAGATACGAAATCCATGGTGATATGTTTCCACTTCCACTCTGGAATGGGCAACGGCTGCAATAATCCTCCGGGCCTCTGCCTCTCTGCCTTGACCTGCTGACAGACCAAGCATCTAGCTACGAAGTGGGACACCTTCCTCTTCATCCTGTACCACCAGACATGCTCCCGCAGATCCCTGTACATCTTGTTGGCACCAGGATGTATATAGTACTACGATCTATGAGCCTCTTGCATAATCTGCTCTCTGAGCTCCCCGCTGGGCACACATAACCGGGAACCTTGCCTCAGGGCACCATCCTCTGCAAGTGAGAACTCATCATCCTCCAATCCTGTACTGATCTGCTCTCGGATACACCGCAGAGCCACATCTTCGAACTGTGTCGCCTTGATCCTGTCCATCAAGTCCGACTGTATCTGAAGGCCCCATAACTGCATCTGCACTCCCGGCACGATCACCTCAATCCCAAGGCTCTCCAAGTCTGCAAGCAAGTGCCGATCCATAGTCAAACACATGGCTGTCGGATACCTACTCAAGGCATCGGCAACCACGTTGGCCTTCCCCGGGTGATACTGAAGTGAGATGTCAAAGTCCTTCATCAACTCTAGCCATCTGCGCTGCTTCATGTTGAGCTCTTTTTGTGTAAACACATACTTTAAGCTCTTGTGATCTGTGAAAATCTCCACCCTCTCGCCATACAGATAGTGCTTCCACAACTTCAAAGCAAAAATCACCGCCGCCAGCTCCAGGTCATGGGTAGGGTAGTTCTTCTCATGGGGACGCAATTGCCTGGAAGCATAGGCAATCACCTTCCCATGCTGCTGCAAGACACAACCCAGCCCCTTCCCTGAAGCATCACTATAAATAGTGAATCCACCTGATCCTGAAGACGATGTCAGAATCGGAGCTGTCATAAGCCGCTTCTTCAACTCATCAAAAGCTGCCTGACACTCCTCTGACCAAATATACTCAGCATCCTTCCAGGTCAACCGTGTCAACGGCTCTGCAACCCGAGAGAAATCATACACAAATCTCCTATAGTATCCTGCCAGCCCCAGGAAACTCCTGATCTCTGCCACTGAAGTCGGCGTTGTCCAAGCCTCAACTGCTACAATCTTCTTGGGGTCAACTGAGATACCATCTCCAGTCACCACATGCCCCAAGAAGTCCACCCATCCTCCCCCTTCACCTTCAACTGGTGATAACCCGACCTCAAATCAATCTTGGAGAACACTCGAGCTCCGCTCAACTGATCAAACAGATCATCAATCCGCGGCAGTGGGTATCTGTTCTTGTTTGTCAGGTTGTTAAGTGCTCTGTAGTCGATACACATCCGTACCGACCCATCCTTCTTGGACACGAAGAGTACCGGTGCCCCCCAAGGTGAAGAACTAGATCGGATGAAGCCCTTGTCCTGCAGCTCATCCACCTGCTTCTTCAGCTCTACTAACTCGCTGTTGTTCACTCGATAGACATGCTGGGAGATCGGTTTTGCGCCGGGAACCAAGTCTATCGAGAACTCTACATCTCTGTCCGGTGGAAGCCCTGGCAACTCCTCTGGAAATACGTCCATAAACTCTATGATCAAGGGATGCGGAGCCACCTGCTCCTCAACTGAAGCTCCATAGAAGACTCCGTCGTCCTGCTCTGTCTGCCACCGGGTGTACTCAAACTCTGGCTCTTCTGGCGCCCCGAACAAAACTCTACCTCCACGGCAATCAATGCGGACGTGGTGTCTACTCAGCCAGTCCATACCTAATACTATATCGCAGTTCGGTAATGGCATGACGTGTAAACTCACTCACAACTCTCGGCCTACCAATAAGACGCTCCGCCCTCTGCAAACATCACTCACGAGGATGACCCCACCCCCGGTCGTGATCTTGCAGGTCCTAGGCAAGGGTTCAGAAACCAAACTGTGTCTAATAGCATACGATACTGACACAAAGCTGTGGGAAGCCCCAAAATCGAAGAGTACAAATGCTGGAAGGGAATCGAGAAGAATTGAACCTGCTATCAGCTCTCCGATGGCCTCGACATCCTCAGCTGTCATGGCGAAAGCTCGCCCCTACTGTCCACCTCGTGCCTGCTGCTGGTGCTGCTGGAACCTCTGATGCTGGGTCTGCAGGGCTGGTCCCCTCTGCTGGCCTGCTGGAGCCTTGGCTCCACCTTTCTGAGCTCCTCGCCCAAAAGCTCCAGGGCAATCCCTCAACTGGTGATCTCCCATACCACAAAGAAGGCACTTGCCTAGCTTCTTCCTGCCTTCATGGATCATGTGCCCCAGCTTCTTGCAAAAGGCACAAACTACTACCTGCTGCTGACGGGGTGCCTGCTGCTGATGTCTCTGCTGCTGCTGCACCTGCTGAAAAGGTGCACGACCCTGCTGCTGAAACTGCTGAGCTGGCCTCTGCTGCTGGAAGTGTTGCTGGAAATGAGGCCTCTTGGCCTGCCCCTGACTGCTGCTGCCACCCTGGAAGTCACGATCCCTCTTCAGCTTCAGCCCTAGGTCGTCTTTCGCCGTCATAGCCCCAGAAAATATCTCAGCAAACGTAGCATTTCGGTCGCTCTTAGTCAGCGACCGAACCTCTCTAACCAAGCCCCGGCAAAACTTTTTCGCCTTCATCTTCTCAGTCAAGTCATCTATGAACTGGGCCAATCTGCAGAACTTCCCGGCATACTCAGCTACTGTTTGGTTCCCCTGAACCAGACCCTCGAACTGTGCCTCGATACCTCCCAAGGCCACATCAGGAAAGAACTGTTCCTTGAACAGCTCCTTGAACTGGGCCCAAGTCTGGCCCTCAACTTCTACCCTGGGATCTGCCTGATACCACACATGGGCTAAGTCCTGCATCTGGCTTCCTGCCGCCTCGATCTGGAGTCGATCTGGTATCTCCGCCAGTCGGAAGATCTTCTCAATATGCTCTATCCAGTCGTCTGCAATGTGAATACCCTCTGTGCCGAAGAACTCCCGAGGATGCATCTTCTAGAAGTCCTGAATGTCCTTCTCCCTCCGACGGGGCTGCTGCTGGGCCCCCTGAGCAGTAATCATCTCGACTGTGGTACAAACCAGCTGGTGTGCCTCGTCGATCCCCTAATGGAAATCGGTAGTCTGCCTCGTCTACTGCTGCTGGTGCGACTCCAGAATCCTCTCCACGCAGGAGAAAAGATGTGTAGCATCTACCATCCCTGCAGGCGGAGGATGCTGAAGTGGAAGGATCTCAGGAATCACAGGGTTATGCCTCCTGGCTGCTGGAGGTGCTCCTCCAAAAGTTGCAGAGACGCTGACTCCTGAGGGCTGCACTGGCCCCATGGTACTGGGAACTGGCTAATGGACACGAGAGGTGGCAGACCCCTCTTCAGCCTCTCCCATCGCGGGGCGATGCGATCTCGTCTCAACCATCCTGGAGACACAGATCAAACAAGAAACAATTACTTAGAATGAGTCAAAAATCAAAGGAGGATAGTTTAAAATTCTAAGGAAGACAATAAGCAGCAAAATAGATATACGGAATCTGATAAGAAATTTTTTCTAGTATGATTGAGTACCTTAAAAAATATACTAATTCCTACTGCAGGCTGCAGTGATATTCTAGTTCGAATACCACTACATTTCCAACCAAGACCTGCATGGACCACCACTAAAAACGTGTTACGACCCGCATCCTAGAGTAAGGGCACGAGACGTGGGTACGTCCATCCTACGCTGCAGTGTCGGCGGTAGAACGCTGTCCTAGGTCACAACATCTAACAGTTATAGGTAATAAACAGTTATACTCCCCGAATGGGGGTGACATAACAAAATATATCTCAATCACAGCTAAGGTAGATCATGAAAGGAAGATAGATAGATAATAAGATGCAAGATCCAATCCACAGGAAAAATACAGATAAAGAGAGAGAGCTAAGTGTCTATAATAAACTCCACAACATCCAGACATAATACAGGTCCCAAATGTATATACAACTCAACTGAGCAATACTATTAAATAAGATAACTAACTATGGAGCAACAGTCTCTACTGCTAAGGGATCCGACTGGAAGTCCGGATCGCAAGTGTCCTCTAAGGCTGTCCCATAGTAAGTGTCTAGGCAGGCCTCCTCCCCGTCCTCTGTAAAATTGTTAACATGTCCAATCAGGACGGAAACGAGCATATATCTCTCAAACAGTTCATAGCAGGTTAGGAGTATGAAATCATACAATAGAGTAAACTACAGGAAGTGCTGAAAGGAAGTACAAGTAAAACAGAAAATATTTTGTAACTGAAAGTAAATACATGATAGTAAAGACTGTAAGTGGCTACGTGATTTAGAGTACAATATGGTTATGTAAACGGCTTAGAAGCACATGAATACAACTAAGAAGCACATGAATACCTACTGGGGATAGTGTCCACATAACCAATTCTACTCACCCCGCCCTAATCAATACACAAAGATCCATTCAAGTTACGTTATAGGCACATGAATACGGCTAAGATACGTGAACTCATGTAATGAGTAGTACATGAGACACATGATAAAGCACATAAAAGCACATGAGAACATGTAATAACATGAACTAGTACGAGTACAAGGAGTACCTGATGCACATGATAAAGTACATGAACATGAAATACCCGATGCAACCGTAGAGGGATAACATCTCAGGAAAGGATCCATATAGTACTAATCCGTAAAAATACTTGTCAGCATCATGTAAAGTAATCTAGAGCAAGAGTATAGTCCAGACAGGTATGAAAAGATCAGAGAATGTACTCGCATGCTAACTGAATGTCCAAGACGAAAGTACTGTCCGAGGAGTGGTGTCTGGCTCCTGTTAGAACAGCACAAGCCACAACAAGTCCAGAATAGTAATAAGATGCACTACGATGCATACTACATGAATCTAGGTCAATCTAGACCAAAGTCAACTCTTGGTCAACTCTGGTCAACCCTAGAAGTCAAACTAGGTCAACCAAGTCAAACCTAAGTCAAACTAGTCAAACTAGTCTAACAAGGCTATTCTAAGTCTAACTAGACTAAACAAGTCTAATCTAGGCTCTATACTGACAAGCAGGCACAACCATAGGCCATAGGCTAAGAGACTAGGTCATGGGCCAATAGGCTAAGGCAATACCATGCCTATACAACCTACAAAACATCTATACACATAACACATATATATATATATATCTAATATATAGTACACATGGGTATAATTATATACTCTAATATAGGCATACACATATAGATCCATTTAAATAATATAACTAGAATATACCCTATAGGCTAATGTGTATACCATACAACACTTTATGTTAATACATATATATATGCATAGGTATAGAGAGGGGACACATAAACATGTGTCCAAGTGTATATGTGTGTGTATCATGGAAATTGGGTGTGTGTCAAATACAAGAGTGTGTGTCAAATAGTGAGAGTGAGAGTGACATATATATATATATATATACTAGTGTATGTGTGTGTGTCATGAGAGAGTGTGGGATATAGAGTGTTCAAGTATGTATGTGTAGAGGAGACATGTGAGTGAGTGTCATAAGTGAAGTGAGGGTGTGTGTGAGTGTTAGGCTAGAGTATATGATATGAGTGAGAGGAAACACAGTAAAGAATCAGTGAGGAACCCAGTGTAACAGTGTGCAGTCCCATAATCTCAGTAAAACAGTGATACCAATCTCAGTGAAAGAGGGGAAAACAGTGAGACAAACTCAGATTTAAGTATTAAACAATTCCCCCCAATCAAACTCAGATTGCAGTTCACAAACACATGTTTAAATACCCCAATCTCAGTTTAAAACAGTCCAAACAGCTTCAATTTTAATACAACCCCAATCAGTTGTGGTCTCAAACAACCCCAGGTCAGTTGTGGTCTCATTCCATTTCAGTTCATCAATGAAGGAACATAATATTCAGTTATCAAACTCAGATATCACATAAACCATTTGTAACAGTCCCCAAATATAAATCTCAGGTTTTGAACCAAATCCTCATCCAAACAACCCAAATTTAACATACATTTAGAAATCAACTAGGTGAACAAGTTAGAGGTTTAATAATATGCAATTAACAGTATTTAATGGGTTAAAATGATTGACAAAAATGACTTTCAAAATCTGGAAAAAAAAACAGTAAAATAGAGACTAAAACTTAAGATATCAGAAATTTGGGAAATGAGAAATGAATAATGAAAATTGATTTAAAACTCAAATACAGTGGTAGGTAAAGCATAACCACAAAGTGTACGTGTTATGTGAAGTGTTTGTGTCCACAAAAGTGGACACAAACGTGTCCAACCACTTTAAATACGAAAATAGGAAAAACACAGTGCAACACAGACCAAATCGTCGTGCACGTGTTCACGGTGTCCGTGGACACGACACAACACGACACAACCCACGTGATTGTGTTCATGTGTCAACCTAGACTAGGACTAGGGCTAGGACACCCTGTCACGTGTCCACGTCGTGTGTACGCGATACGAGACTAGCGTATCAGTGTCCAAAAAGTCAGCCGACTGTACAGTGTACAGATCAGTGCACGCGTTCGTGCGTGTCCGACACGACACGTGGGGCTCTGAAAATTGGGGAGCCCCCTGTCAGTGTCGTCCCCGTGCTACACGTCGAGTCTCACATGTCGAAGTGTCGTATCTACGGCGCTGTGTCCCCCGAAGTGCAGGGCATGCACAGTGCCCGTGCACGTGCGCGCGCGACCGCGTGTTCGCATGTTCGACACGACTCGACACGACACTAAGACTCCACAAAAACTCCAGAAACGTGTAAGCGAGACCTAAAACTAATTTCCTATTCAAACACAATCTCAAAAATCACACGAAATGCCCATTGGGGCATTTCATCAAACACTAACAACTAGACACTGATACGTGTCCAATTAGGACACGAAATGGACACAAATTTTAGGGATTACTATTCCTACAGTTAGGTTAGGTCTAGGGCTCCCTAAATATGAAATGAAATTAGGATTCTATGGAGGGAAATGAAAGTTACCTATATGTGTCAAAATCCTCAAAAAGTTTCAAAGAGAGGTGCTCCTCTTGATGGCCAAACTCCTCCAAAGTGCTCCCAAGATGAGAATTCTTGTAACCAACAGCAAGAGGAGTAAAATTAGAACTCAATGCAATTGGTTTGGGGGGAAAAGGATTTAAAATGGATTTACTATGATTTATTGAAGATGGGGGCTTACCTCTTTCTAAAACTTGGCAAAAATCCTAATGGAGGCTAGCCCTAACTTTGAGGGGTATTAAATAGGATGGGGGAGACTATCATGTCCAGCCATGGGCTGATTAGAATTTGGGTTAGTTACATGGTGTGGGCCTATGGGCTTTAAATCTCAAGTCATTAGTCATGACTTATGAAATCATAAGCCATTCTAGCCTAATCAATTCCTAATCTCTCCAAACAAGTTCCAATGACTTAAACCTCACTAACTTAGGTCAAACCAAGATTACTTAACCTAACCAAGTGGTCTTAACCTAGGTTAATCTCTAGGTTAGTCTTCTAGTCAACACTAGTCAAAGTCAACTATAGGGCCAAAATCAATTATACTAAAAAGCTCTAAAAATTACATTAATTATAATAAATCTAAATAATTAATAATAATTCCAAATAATTCACAAAATTTCAAAAATGACCAAAATGACCAAAATACCCCCAAGCTAGAAAAGTAGTAGTGACAGTCATTCTCCGTGTTAAAATACAGGGAGAATGGCCATTCTCCGTGTTAATGAACACGAAGAATGTTCTTTCTCTATTGCACTTATAGGAGAATGAATGTTCTCCATGCCAAATAATACGAAAAATGGTCATTCCAGTTTTAAAACGAAAGAGGATGACCATTCTCTGTGTTAAAATAAAATGGAGAATATCAATCTCCGTGTTAAAAATGCACAAGGATGGACATTCTCCGTTTAAAAACACAGAAATGTCATTCTCCGTCATACTTAACACAGAGAATCCATTCTCCGTTTTAAGTACGACGGAGAATGCCATTCTCCGTGTTTTTAAATGGAGAATGTTCATTTTAGTTTTAAAACACTGAAATGGTGATTCTCCGTGTTATTTACCACGGAGAATGTCATTCTCCGTATCATTTAATACGGAGAATGGTCATTCAATGCATGATAGACCATTGATCGTTTTAAATTACACTTGTAACAACTATTAAATGCCACCTTCTTTATTGGGGGGTGGGAAGTTGAGTAGTTTGCGGAATGAACCTATTAAATGAGATTCATTATGCTGACTATTAGGTTCATCTGTATTTATTGGACAGTATGTCCTATATAAAGGGCTTTCTTGAGGAGCAAACTCTATCATCTTCATAGCATTTCCATTATGCACGACCCTGACTGTGAAACCCATATCCTGTGAATATTTAATTAATTAAATGGTGTTTTATCATTATTATTATTAGTAAAATTATTATTATTATTAATATTATTATTAAATATCTTTGAGTGAAAAAGGATTTCGAAAATAATTTAAAACATGGCTTTTAGAATTCAGACCCAGACCCGAGTCCGAACCCAGACCCAGGCCTGAGCCCAAACCCAAATCCCTTTCTTTTAAATCTGATTTTTGGACTTGGTTGGTTATTAAAAATATATATATATATATATATATATATAATACACGTTGGCTGGTCCCGTAGGACCAGCACCCCACTTGTAGACTCTTTCTCCTACTCCCTATTCTCATTCCCCATTTTCTCCTCTGGACCACACACCATTCCCACCTTTTCCCCAACGTTCATCACCACTCCCCTTTAATATCACTTTCCCCCCCACTCCTCATCCTCCTCACAGAAAGAAAACTCTCATTTTCACCAAACTCATCTCTCCACTCTCTTTCTCACAGAGAGAACTCTCTCAAACCCCTTCACTTCATCTTCCCCAACTCTCCCTAACTCCGCCACTCACCCCTTCGCCCTGGTCTGTCGACCGCCGACCATCATCCGGCGACCCCGACCAGCGTGCTAGCCCCCGCGCCGTGCCCCTCTCTTTCGGCGCTAAGCCCCGACCGCCGACCGCCCTAGCCGCAGTTCCCGCCGGCGCCCCCGCTCTCCGCGAGCACCAAACCCGCCGGTGCCCCCTTTCGGCGCCGCCCCTCCGTTGGCTCCCCGGCCGACCGCAGCCCTTGCGCGGCCGCGTGACTCCCTCCGACGCCGACGCCAGCACACCCCGCCGACAGCGCCGCCCCGTCGGCTCTCCGTCGCGGCCACCTTCGCGGCCGAGCCCTCTGGCCGCGCCCCGCACGACCCACTCCCTGCCGATCCAAGTCAAAATTCGCGAATCCACCCCGTTGGCCGGTCCCTCTCTGGCCAGCACTCCTGTCGTGCCCTAGTTCTGCTCTCTTCGACATTTCTTTCTACGACGTTGCTATTCAGCGTTGTTTTCGGGAAGTTGTTTGCTGTTCGGAGTTATTTTCTTTCTATTATTCATCTGAGAGCACTAGCCGAGCAATCCGAGGTATAACCCCCTGTCCCGCTATTTTTATTATCTTAGTCGATAATGAAATGGTCCCCGATTCCCTTTGGGAATTCGGTTTTAGCGACGTCGTAATTTTTTGGGACTTTCAGAAAGGTCCTGTGAGTTATTTTGAATTCCCGGAATATTTCGGGAATGGATTTTTGGTATGTGTTGGCTTTCCGGATTTTTCCGGGAACGTTCTGTGATTTGTGGAATTGGAATCGGATTTTCGAAGTTATTTCGGGTCGTCCCGATTATGCTGTGGATTGGTTGTGGATATTTTATATATATAAATTCGGGTTTTTCCCTGGTTTGGGACTTGCAGGAATTATCGGTACCATTTTCCCAGTTTTTGGGTTGACCAAAAACAGAGGAGATGCTGCCCGATTTTTCCGTAAATCCTGAATTATTTTTAAAATGAATTTAAAATGATTTTCGGAATTTATTCGATATTTTGATTTTGGGTGACGATCGTGTCGGTCAATAGACCCGGCTAAGTGCAAACGAAACCGGCCCCGCCCGGACGTTGAGGCAATTAGCCAAAATGAGGATCGAACCATATCTGAGACTTATGATTTACTTTATTTTTATATTTATTTCTGTTTAAATATTATTTAATATTTCAGTTTAGGACTGACGTCAGTCTTATCTTTTTTCAATTTATGTAAATAAATTGTAATGGGCATAAGCCCAGCTGGCTGGTCTGTGACTGTAATAGCTTAGAATTTTCCTGTTATTTTCTGGTTTTCGAGTTTTTGATATTTAACGATTAAAATAATTAAAAAGTATTTTCGTATAAAATTAATTAATATTTTCTCACTTAAAATTGACGAGTTTATTAATAGTTAAAAAGTCACGTATTTCTCACTAAAATAAGAAAAAATAGCTTTATATTTATATTTATAAAAATTACCAAGTTTTCCTAACAATCTGGCATCTACGATATTTCCTGAATTCAAAGTTAAAAATGATCATTTTTCCCTCGTATTAAATCAACGCACAATAAATCGTGTTTTCTGTGTTTGGTTAATTAAAGAACTAAAATGGACTAGGACGCAAATAGAGATTACAACTAGCCTAGCTAAGTTGGTAAACCTAATGCTGAGTCAATCTCTCGAATGTAGGAATTCGAGGACGACTCTAACTTCCCGTCTCGAAGTCTTCTACCTCTCCAGTCATTTCCTTGAGGCAAGTATAGTTTATGTTAGTTTACAGTTATTTATTTAATCGCTTTACTGCATGTCTAAACCATGATGCAAACACGAAACTCTCTCCGAGAGTACTGTACTGTAACTACTGGGGACTGGGGAATAGCGTAATAATTATGACCACTACTGTAACAAAAACCCCTTATCCTTCCTGTAACAAACCTAAGCCGGTCATATTTCATTGCCTGTTCAAATCACTGTTTTTACTGTAACAAACTGTTCATGTTTTAAAACTGTTTAGAACTGCATGATTCTATTACTTACTTAACTGTTTAAAAATTAGCATGAATTGTACTTTGCTCCCTCCTGACTGGAGATATATTTTTAGGGGATATTGAGGATACAGATCGGTTTTACAACAGCTACTACGACCTGTGTTGTACCCGGTTGTGCTGCCAGAGTCCCCACAGGAGGACGTTGGGACTGAGGCCGATGATCAGGCTGATAGATAGATTTTCCTTTTTTCTGCATTTTGTTATTTCAAATTCTGTATTTCATTTCAGAACAATTTCATTTGTATTTAAATTCAGTTTAATAAAGTTTATTTTCGAAGTTGAGTTGTAACAAATAGTTGTGTTGTTGTATGGTTACCTGCTACTGAACCGCTTACTGCCGCCGTCTCAACAACGGTGCAGGCTGGGCATGATCCGACTAGACCCAGATTATTGGGAGGTCGTGACATGTTTTCAGTGGTGGCCCATGCAGGTCGTACAACAACTTAGGAAAACATACTTAGAAATAATTAGAACACTAGAACATTGATTTGCCACGACATAGGACCGAATTATATAAATAAATATTTTTGTTTGAATATAGACTGGTAGGATACCTTGCTTATGTATGTACCCTAAACCTTCCAGATCATGGCCAAAGGAAAGACTACCCGATCCGGCCCTGCTGACGACGAGGTGTCATCAACTGATCATACCCCTTCTCAAGCACGCCGGGACCCACCTCCCTTGCAGCTGACAGACCGTCCCCAGGCTGCACCAGCTCCCCGGCCCGTTTACGCTTCCACAGCGCAAGCGGCAGAACCGGCACTTTTTCGGGCTGAGCCGCAGACCCCTGCGGTAGTGCCCACACCAGCTGCTCCACCAGTGCCCGTGGATCCCACTGACCTAGTGGGAATGCTACGAGGAGTGCTTGAAGCACAGAGAGCTCAAGCAGAAGCCCACAGAGAGCAGACTGCTGCCCAAGCTGAAGCCCATCGCGAGCAGACCGCGATCATGAGAGAAGGCATGGAGAATGCCTACAACGTGGCCATGGCTGCCCTCGAGAGAGGAGGAACCACTTCATCAGGGCTACGACCTGCCAAGGTAAGCATGATTCAGGAGTTAAGTTATATTTCTTTAAAGGCCATTCTTTTGATTAGAGGCGTATTTTTGCATGAAGGTTGGAGATATAGAAAGCTTTAAGAAGCAAGACCCTCGACCTTTCAAAGGAACCGAGGGTATCATCTACGCCGATGAATGGCTAGACCATATGGAGCATCTCTTGAGCGTCGCTCGACTCCCGGAGGACCTCAAGGCTGAAGCTGTAGGACTCCAACTACAGGATGTGGCGAGCACCTGGTATCGGAATGAACCCCGACTCCAGGACAAGTAGCTCGACTGGGACACCTTCAAGAAGCTGTTCCGCAGGAAGTTCTTTCCGACATCGGAGATACGGGAAATGGAGAGACAATTCCAGAACTTGAAGCAGGGTAACATGACGGTCAGCGAGTATGCGGCAGAGTTCGACCGACTAAGCCGCTTTGCCCAGAACCTGGTAGCTGACCCCAAGGATCGTGCTGAGCGATTCAGGTATGGCTTACGAGAAGAGATTCGCACCCCTGTGATCGCAGGTGGCGCTAAGACCTATGAGAGGATCCTGATCCGAGCTCAGGACGTGGAGAAGAGCCAGCCTTCTCGATCCAAGAGGGAGTACCCTGGAACTAGCAACTTCCAGGGTAATCAGAAGAGGCCCAACAACAACAACAACAACAGGCCCTCGCACCACCAGCAGCAGCATCATCAGGCGAGGACCAATGACAGAGCACACCAGAAGCATATCTCTGTCTGCGACTATTGCAAGAGGCCAGGGCATCAGTCGAACATCTGCAGGAAGAGGCTAGGACACTGCCTAGTCTGTGGGTCTGCCACCCACCAAGTGAAGGACTGCCCTATGTCAGGCCATCGGCCAGGAACCAACCAGCAGAGAGCTCCTCTGCCTACTCAGCAACAACAATTTGGACAGCACCAACAGAAGACTGGGCGAGCTTTTGCCCTAGCAGCTGATGAGCAGGAGCCAGAGCAGGAACCCACCGCAGATGTCATCACAGGTTCCATTTATGTGTTTTCACATCCTGCTCTAGCATTATTTGATTCGGGTGCATCACATAGTTTCATATCATCCAAGTTTATATCTGCACACCACATAGATTTGGGACTTAGCAAAGTGATTAGTAGGGTTATGACCGGTGGTGGACCCATACCCATCACTGAGGCTTGTAATTGTCCCATAACCATCTCTGACCATCAGTTCTCAACACCTTTACTAGTGATGCCCCTGTCCAACTATGATGTAGTCCTAGGGATGGACTGGTTAAGTAAATAGCATGCGCTGATAGATTGTCACCGAGGATGTGTAATCTTCAGCCCACCAGGAGAACCGGAGTTTGTAATCTCTAGGGCTCCGAAAGATATGAAGAGTATCACCTACTCCTCAATCATCGAAGAACCCGGGCCTCCTCACCCTATCATTGCAGAATTTATGGATGTCTTTCCAGATAATCTTCCAGGATTGCCGCCGGATCGAGGTGTGGAATTTACTATCGATCTTGTACCCGGCTCTTCCCCTATTTCTCGGGGATGCTACAGAGTCAACCCTAAGGAGGCTAAGGAGATGAAGGATCAGATCAATGAGCTGAAGTCGCAAAGATTTATCAGAGACGGGGCTTCACCCTGGGGAGCACCAGTTTTGTTCGTGCCCAAGAAGGATGGAACCGTGTGAATATGTATTGACTACCGGACGCTGAACAACATTACCATCAAGAACAAGTACCCCCTGCCCCGGATCGACGACCTGTTTGATCAACTGAGCGGAGCCAAGGTATTTTCAAAGATAGATCTCAGATCAGGCTACCATCAAATCAAGGTCAGGAAGGAGGATATTCCCAAGACGACGTTCAACACCAAGTATGGACAATTTGAATTCTTGGTCATGCCGTTTGGACTGACAAATGCTCCTGCGGTATTCATGAACCTCATGAACAAGATTTTCCATAAATATCTGGATCAGTTTGTTGTTGTCTTTATCGACGACATACTGATCTACTCGAAGACGGAGGAAAAGCATGAAGAGCACTTGAGGAAAGTGCTGAGTACATTGAGGAAGGAGAAGCTCTATGGTAAGCTATCCAAATGCGAATTCTTTTTAGACAAAGTGGAATTTTTGGGCCATGTTGTCACAGGAAAAGGAATTTCGGTGGGTCCAAAGAAGATAGCTGTTATTGAGAAGTGGACTGCACCAAGCTCGGTTGCAGAAATCAGGAGCTTTTTGGGACTAGCTGGCTACTACCGGAAGTTCGTGAAGGATTTCTCCAAGATTGCGGAGCCAATGACGAAGCTTACCAGGAAGAATGAAGAGTTCATATGGTCTGAAGCATGCCAGTCAGCTTTTGAGGAACTGAAGAAGAGGCTCACAACTGCACCGATACTTACGCTACCCGCAGGTACTGGCAGTTTCTCAATCTATAGTGATGCTTCCGGAAAAGGACTGGGCTGCGTTCTTCAACAACACGGGAAAGTGATTGCCTATGCATCTAGACAATTGCGGACTCATGAGAAGAACTACCCCACACATGACTTGGAGCTTACAGCGGTGATATTTGCCTTGAAGCTATGGAAGCACTACCTGTATGGAGAGAGAGTGGAAATATTTACGGACCACAAAAGTCTGAAATATGTTTTCACTCAGAAGGAGCTGAACATGAGACAAAGACGATGGCTGGAGCTAATGAAGGATTTTGATATCAACCTGCAGTACCATCCGGGTAAGGCTAATGTTGTTGCAGATGCACTTAGTCGATACCCAATGGCGATGTTCTTGACCCAGGAGCGCCATTTGCTGGAGGACATGGAGAAGCTTAGATTGGAAATGGTACTGCCCGAGGAGGAAATGAAGAAGCTTGGAAGAGAAGCCATCGTACCAGGAGATGAATCATCATTGATGCAGTTGCAAGTGCGTTCGAGTCTTATGGACAGGATCAAGGAGACACAATTCCAAGACGAGACGCTTTGCAAACTCAGAGACCAAGTACTGGCAGGAACACTTGAAGGATTCTCAATCGCCAGCGACGGAGCATTGAAGAATGGTACGAGGCTGTGCGTACCAACTGGCAAACTGAGGAACGAGCTGATGCAAGAAGCACACCAGTCGCAGTATTCCATACACCTTGGAGCCAACAAGATATACCGGGATATGCGAACTATAGTATGGTGGTACAGAATGAAGGACGTATCCAGGTATGTGGCTAGATATTTAATTTGTCAGCAAGTTAAAGCCAGCAGGCAGAGACCAGCAGGATTATTGCAGCCGCTTGACATTCCGGAGTGGAAATGGGAGCACATAACGATGGATTTTGTATCGGGACTACCTCGATCCCAATGAGGGAAGGATGCCATTTGGGTTATAGTGGACCGACTGACGAAGTCAGCTCACTTTATCCCCTTCAAGGTTGGTTTATCCACCGAGAAGTTGGCAGCACTGTACATGCAGCACATCTACCGGATTCATGGAGTTCCGGTAAGTATCGTATCTGACAGAGATACCAGATTTATATCTCACTTTTGGAAGAGTTTGCATGACAGCTTGGGAACCCAACTGAAGTTCAGCACCGCCTACCACCCTCAGACTGATGGGCAATCAGAGAGAACCATCCAGATGCTAGAAGATATGCTGAGATCCTACGTCCTAGAATTTGGAGGATCTTGGGAAGACCATTTACACTTGATAGAGTTCTCTTACAACAACAGCTACCAAGCTAGCATCGGGATGACACTGTTCGAGGCACTCTATGGACATCGTTACCGCACCCCTCTTGCCTGGGACGACGTCGGAGAACGAGTGTTGCATGGACCAGAGATGGTGACCGAAGCAGCAGAGAAGGTGAGAATGATCAGAGACAAGCTCCGGATAGCCCAAGACAGACAGAAGCATTGGGCCGATTGTAGCAGACGGCCTTTGGAGTTTAAAGCAGGCGACAGTGTGTTTGTGAAGATCTCGCCTACCAGAGGAACAATCCGTTTTGGCAGAGCAGGAAAGTTGAGCCCCAGGTATATTGGTCCATTTGAAATACTTAACAGGATTGGAGAAGTGGCTTATCGGGTGGCTCTACCCCCAAGTCTCGAAGGCGTCCACAACGTCTTCCACGTCTCACAGCTGAGATGCTACATCCCAGACCCGAGCCATATCTTGGACCATTCAGAGCTGGAGATTGGACCAAGCCTCACAGTACCGGAGAAACCAGTGGCAATTTTGGACCGAGGCGAGAAGAGGACCAGGAACACTGTGACGCCAATAGTCAGAGTGATGTGGCGGCACAACTCACCAGGCGAGTCGACCTGGGAGCGAGAAGACCAGATACGGGAGCAGTACCCGTACCTGTTTGAGACTTGAGGTAATTCCTAACCTTACTTTAATTTCGAGGACAAAATTTTCTAAGGAGGGAAGATTGTGAAACCCATATCCTGTGAATATTTAATTAATTAAATAGTGTTTTATCATTATTATTATTAGTAAAATTATTAATAATATTAATATTATTATTAAATATCTTTGAGTGAAAAAGGATTTCGAAAATAATTTACAACATGGCTTTTTGAGTTCAGACCCAGACCCGAGTCCGAACCCAGACCCAGGCCTGAGCCCAAACCCAAATCCCTTTCTTTTAAATCTGATTTTTGGACTTGGTTGGTTATTAAAAAAATATATATATATAATACACGTTGGCTGGTCCCGTAGGACCAGCACCCCACTTGTAGACTCTTTCTCCCACTCCCTATTCTCATTCCCCATTTTCTTCTCTGGACCACACACCATCCCCACCTTTTCCCCAACGTTCATCACCACTCCCCCTTAATATCACTTTCCCCCCCACTCCTCATCCTCCTCACAGAAAGAAAACTCTCATTTTCACCAAACTCATCTCTCCACTCTCTTTCTCACAGAGAGAACTCTCTAAAACACTTTCACTTCATCTCCCCCAACTCTCCCTCACTCCGCCACTCACCCTTGCGCCCTGGTCTGTCGACCGCCGACCATCATTTGGCGACCCCGACCAGCGCGCTAGCCCCCGTGCCGTGCCCCTCCCTTTCGGCGCCAAGCCCCGACCGCCGACCGCCCTAGCCGCGGTTCCCGTCGGCGCCCCCGCTCCCCGCGAGCACCAGACCCGCCGGCGCCCCCTTTCGGTGCCGCCCCTCCGTTGGCTCTCCGGCCGACCGCAGCCCTTGCGCGGCCGCGTGACTCCCTCCGACGCCGACGCCAGCACACCCCGCCGACAGCACCGTCCTGTCGGCTCTCCGCCGCGGCCACCTTCGCGACCGAGCCCTCTGGCCGCGCCCCGTGCGACCCACTCCCTGCCGATCCAAGTCAGAATTCGCGAATCTACCCCGTTGGCCGGTCCCTCTCTGGCCAGCACTCCTGTCGTGCCCTAGTTCTGCTCTCTTCGGCATTTCTTTCGACGATGTTGCTATTCAGCGCTGTTTTCGGGAAGTTGTTCGCTGTTCGGAGTTATTTTTTTCTATTATTCATCTGAGAGCTCTAGCCGAGCAATCCGAGGTATAACCCCCTGTCCCGCTATTTTTATTATCTTAGTCGATGATGAAATGGTCCCCGATTCCCTTTGGAAATTCGGTTTTAGCGACGTCGTAATTTTTCGGGACTTTCGGAAAGGTCCTGTGAGTTATTTTGAATTTCCGGAATATTTCGGGAATGGATTTTTGGTATGTGTTGGCTTTCCGAATTTTTTCGGGAACGTTCTGTGATTTGTGGAATTGGAATCGGATTTCCGAAGTTATTTCGGGTCGTCCCGGTTATGCTGTGGATTGGTTGTGGATATTTTATATATATAAATTTGGGTTTTTCCCTGGTTTGGGACTTGCAGGAATTATCGGCGCCATTTTCCCAGTTTTTGGGTTGACCAAAAACAGAGGAGATGCTGCCCGATTTTTTCGTAAATCCTGAATTATTTTTAAAATAAATTTAAAATAATTTTCGGAATTTATTCGATATTTTGATTTTGGGTGACGACCGTGTCGGTCAATGGACCCGGCTAAGTGCAAACGAAACCGGCCCCGCCCGGACGTTGAGGCAATTAACCAAAATGAGGATCGGACCATATCTGAGACTTATGATTTACTTTATTTTTATATTTTTTTCTGTTTAAATATTATTTAATACTTCAGTTTAGGACTGACGTCAGTCTTATCTTATTTCAATTTATGTAAATAAATTGTAATGGGCATAAGCCCAGATGGCTGGTCTGTGACTGTAATAGCTTAGAATTTTCCTGTCATTTTTTGGTTTTTCGAGTTTTTGATATTTAACGATTAAAATGATTAAAAAGTATTTTCGTATAAAATTAATTAATATTTTCTCACTTAAAATTGACGAGTTTATTAATAGTTAAAAAGTCACGTATTTCTCACTAAAATAAGAAAAATTAGCTTTATATTTATATTTATAAAAATTACCAAGTTTTCCTAACAATCTGGCATCTACGATATTTCCCGAATTCAAAGTTAAAAATGATCATTTTTCCCTCGTATTAAATCAACGCACAATAAATCGTATTTTCTGTGTTTGGTTAATTAAAGAACTAAAATGGACTAGGACGCAAATAGAGATTACAACTAGCCTAGCTAAGTTGGTAAACCTAATGCTGAGTCAATCTCTCGAATGTAGGAATTCGAGGACGACTCTAACTTCCCGTCTCGAAGTCTTCTACCGCTCTAGTCATTTCCTTGAGGCAAGTATAGTTTATGTTAGTTTACAGTTATTTATTTAATCGCTTTACTGCATGTCTAAACCACGATGCAAACACGAAACTCTCTCCGAGAGTACTGTACTGTAACTACTGGGGACTGGGGAATAGCGTAATGATTATGACCACTACTGTAACAAAAATCCCTTATCCTTCCTGTAACAAACCTAAGCCGGTCATATTTTATTGTCTGTTCAAATCACTGTTTTTACTGTAACAAACTGTTCATGTTTTAAAACTGTTTAGAACTGCATGATTCTATTACTTACTTAACTGTTTAAAAATTAGCATGAATTGTACTTTGCTCCCTCCTGACTGGAGATATATTTTTAGGGGATATTAAGGATACAGATCGGTTTTACAGCAGCTACTACGACCCTGTGTTATACCCGGTTGTGCTGCCAGAGTCCCCACAGGAGGACGTTGGGATTGAGGCCGATGATCAGGCCGATAGATAGATTTTCCTTTTTTCTGCATTTTGTTATTTCAAATTCTGTATTTCATTTCAGAACAGTTTCATTTGTATTTAAATTCAGTTTAATAAAGTTTATTTCCGAAGTTGAGTTGTGACAAATAGTTGTGTTATTGTATGGTTACCTGCTACTGAACCGCTTACTGCCGCCGTCTCAACAACGGTGCAGGCTGGGCATGATCCGACTAGACCCAGATTATTGGGATCGGATCGTGACACTGACTTAGTTTTGAGAGGAGAATGGCCTGGCATCAGTTGGTTGTTGGTTGTGGATCTCTTCGTTCAAAGTAGTTATGTCCTTGTAGAAGAACACGTTGTAGTGAATCTCGAGATGCATTGGAAGACCTTGTTCGAACCTGAACAACATCTTGGCAGTCCTCGTGCTTTGCCAAAAAGTTGGGGTATCATGCTATGCCCTTCTCAGAATCGGTCTAGCATTTCCTTAGCAGAGCCACCCGTTATTCCGAAAGAGCCACAAGTTATGCTTTGTCCTGCTCATTCCGGCATTCGAGGTTGCGGATACAGGAAAGGAGGAATACGCTTCGATGCTTTCTTCTGTGAAGATAAACCCTCTCGTATGTCCACTAAGATGAATAAGGGTTGCACTTCTGTGAAGATAAACTCGCTTGTATGCTTCTTTAGGCCTTTCTGAATTTGTAATAGATGCTTTCTTTAAGAACAATATGAGTCTTTGTAACAGATCCTTTGTAGAAGAACAGTATGAGTCTTTCTGAATCTGTAATAGATCCTTTGAACACATATTAATAAAAGAACTTCTTTCTATAATTTTTGTTTCAATTTTATTTTTATCTGTCTGTATACTTTGTAACATCTGCGGTGCATTCTATAATAAAATCACAAAGAATATGACATTCACAGTACAAATGAGAATGTTCATTCTCCGTGTTAAATTAAAGTACACATTAGAATATAATATTTTCTGTTTTAATTAAAATGTAAATGTCATTCTCTGTTTAATTCAAGACGGAGAATGTCATTCTCCGTATTGAATTAAACGGAGAATGGCATTTACAGTGTTATAATGCATGAGAATGTTCATTCTCCATATAAGTTAAAACGGATAATGGATTTCCAAGTATTAAAACGAATGAGAATTCCATTCTCCGTGTCACATAACACGGAGAATGATATTCTTTGTGTCACCTAACTCACATAATGTCATTCTTCGTGTCACCTAGCACGGAGAACAACATTCTCCGTGTCACATAACACGGAGAATGACATTCTTTGTGTCACCTAACACACAGAATGTCATTCTCCGTGTTATGTGACATGGAGAATGACATTCTTTGTGCCACCTAACACACAGAATGTCATTCTGCGTGTCACCTGACACGGAGTATGTCATTCTCCGTTTTAAATGGACACGGAGAATGTCATTCTCCGTGTCAGCTAAAACGGAGAATGGCATTATCTGTGTCACCTAACACACAGAGTGTCATTCTCCGTGTTAAATTGAAACGGAGAATGTCATTCTCCGTGTTAACGAATGGAAATTACACGACGAATGACATTCTCATTGTTAGAACAAATGAGAATGCTATTCTCCGTGTAATTTAAAACGGAGAATGGCATTCTCCGTCTAAGAATGACGGAGAATGATCATTATGCATTCAAAAACTATGAAACACTAGATATAACAGACTTCAAAATAGCACCATTAATATCAAAATTGTAAGAAATATATGGAAAAAAATAGTTATATAAAAGGAAGAATATATGTATATGTATTAACGAGGGGGCACTGCCTCCTCGACCACCGTATAAGCACGTGGGGGGAGAGGGCAAGTGCTGCGATTGTGATTACCTAATTCAAGACAATTATGGCACCTAACCTTTCTCTTCTCTTTTCCTTTGTTTTCATAATTGCTCTTATAACGGTCCACCTTTGGTCGGCCGGGATCCCGTTTCGAAAAAGGGGGTTGGACCAAATTAGTTGAATTATTTTCAAACTGTTTTCCAGAATCTGGAACTGGACGAATAGCACAAGAATATAGCTTCTGGTAGAAATCTGATGTCCAATACTGCTCCACAAAATCGTAGACAATTTTGTCTGAACCAAATCTAATGTATTGGATTGCATGGCTGCATGGGAATCCATATATCTTCCATCTACGACAACTACAATGCCAATCAAGAAGATTCACCAAGTGAGAGGAAGTATCTGCCATCACCTCAAACTCGAAATCACCAGACCGATATACCTTATAAGACATGCCATCATCTGTAAGCTACTTCAGCATATTTTCGACGTATGGAGTCAATATTTTATTGAAATCACTTGCATCCTTGTGGCGATCCGAGATCATCTTCATCATCTTTACATGGATGACATTTACAATTGCTGATATAGGTAATTTCTTCTCAGCCTTTATCCATGTATTGAATGACTCTGCACAACTAGAAGCAACCTCACCGTATCTACATCCCCGGAAGAATGCACTTGACCAATTTTCAGGCTTTTGTTTATCCATCCATTTCACAACATGACCACAATTCAGATCATAAATCTTCTTAATTGCTTGTTTATACCCACCTTTATACAGGGGAAAAAGACTAATTAATAAAGATGGAAATCAAGGAATAAGCACATGAAAAACAGGGACCATTATCTGTTTAATTTAACACGGAGAATGTGTATTTTTAAACGGAGAATAACACGGAGAATAGTCATTCCCATTGTTAGAACGTATGAGGATTGTATTCTCCGTTCTAAACTAACGGAGAATGACATTCTCCGTTTTAAATGACACAGAGAATGACATTCTGTGTATAATTTAAAACAGATAATGTCATTCTCCGTTTTAAATCGACACGGAGAATGACATTCTCCGTGTTATTTCCACGGAGAATGTTCATTCTACTTGTTAAAATAAAGAAAAATGCACAGAAAAGCTGCATATATCTGTCTCATTTACACACCTGGAGTTAGAGCATATACTACTTGCCTCCAAGCTTCAAGTACATGCGGATACACTCTTTCATTTCTTTTCTCCTTCAGTGGTATGTTATTCTTTATGTGATAATAGCAATAGCTATGGTAAGCAGTAGGGAACACTTTGAGAACTTCAGAAACTAAACTCGTGCCTTGATCTGAAAGAAAAATGATACGCCTACTACATCCAACAACATTCTTGAGATTTTTAAGGAACCATTCCCAATTGTCACCATCTTCGCCCGAGACTATACCGTAGGCAATAGGGTAGAACTGTTGGTTACCATTCTTTGTTGTAGCAGACATCAAACACCCTCTAAACCTTCCTGTAAGGAAAGTCGCATCCAAATATAGCATCGGGTGACAATATTGAAAGCCTTCGACACAAGCCCCATATGAAAGAAAAAGCCGCTAAAACCTCATTAACGTATCATCTTTCTGAAAGTCGATAACGAAACCAATATTGGTTTCCTTTACCCTTTCGACATACCAACACAAGTTGTTATAAGCTCTAACATCATCTCTATACATTTCTTGGTGCATCAACCTAATGCCATGGTATACCTGCCCGCAGGTTAGGGGTGTGCATCGGTCGGTGGTCGACCTATTTGGTCCCAACCGAAGTTAATCGGTTTGAAAATAAACAAAACCGAACCAAACCAACCAAATGGTCGGTTCGGTTTTGAAACCGACCGACTTGGTTCGGTTTGGATCGGTTCGACTTGGTCGGTTTTGATCACATAAAAAAATAGACTGTATGATCTTTTTTTGTGAAACCTCGGTCAACTTGTACTTTGCAACAGTAAATACAATTCAGCAGCTTCAATTCAACTTGTGCTTTACAGGTGGAGAAAAATGTCAATTATACATATAAAAAAATTATATACATTCAACCAAAAGTCCCTTTCATGTGCACAGAAGCAAGTAGAAAAGAATATGAGCCGCAAGCACTCCTCTTTGAGACTAGAGAGAGAGAGAGAGCTCTTTCAACTTTTACTTGATAAATGACTGTGATGTGAATAAATGAACCAAACCGGTATAATACAACCCAATGAACCTATACCCAACAGGCCAACCCTAATTATTTAACAAGGATTTAGTTCGGTTCGGTTTAGACGATTTTTGGCATAATAAAACCGTGAACCAAACCGAATTGGTCGGTTTTGAAAAAATTGAAGTCGAACCAAACCAACTGAACCATCGATTCGGTTTAAAACCAATCGGTTCGGTTTGGCTTGGTTTGATTTGGTCGGTTTGACTCAATTGTGCACAGCCCTACCGTAGGTAAGAGATTGTCACTCCCCGTTCCCAGAATGCGTATTTTTTATACATGTACAACTCATATATATTTATTTAGTATTTATTATGTATTATCCTGTAATTAAATTTCTTTAATTTCATGTTAATTAATTATCTGCATTTTTCTTCCTGCTTTTATTCTCTGTTTTAGTCTTATGTGGTTCGGCAATGGTTGGTTATTTTTGGGTTCATGGTGGTTCAACATGAACCGAACCCCCACAAACCCCCATAAACCCCCACCTACCACCACCATTTTCCATTTAAAGCCCCAATCCCCTTCTCTCTCTTCATAAACTCTCCTTCACCATTACTTCTTCTTCTTCCTCATCACTCTCTCCACCTACCAACAGTAGGCAAGTGCATCTTGCTTCCACTTGAGAACCATTTTTATGGTTCATTATTCTTCCTCTCATGATTCTAAGAGAGTTTAGTACTTAGTATTTTTTATTTCTTTGGCTCGTTTCTTCTAGATCCAAGTTGTTGTATTCTCGGTTGTCCATGGGTTTTGATCTACCAAACTGGCATATTTTCGAAAATAGATAGTTCTTGTGGTAGAGCTCCTCATTCTACAACATTCTGAACCATGGGAACCTCATTTCTGGCTTGGAACGAAGGTTCCATAAGATTGGAGTTCGGAAGATGTTGTACGCTCACGTTCTTACGTGCCAGCGTGAATTTTGAGTCACGCTCACGTCTTTACGTGCCAGCGTGACATTTGAGTTACGCTCACGTCTTTACGTGCCAGCGTGACATTTGAGTTACGCTCACGTCTTTACGTGCCAGCGTGACATTTGAGTTACGCTCACGTCTTTACGTGCCAACGTGACATTTGAGTTACGCACACGTCTTTGCGTGCGTGCGTGAGTTACTTTTCACGCTCACGCTGTGCGTGCATGAGTTAATTTTCACGCTCACGCTGTGCGTGCGTGAGTTACTTTTCACGATCACGCTGTGCGTGCGTGAATTACTTTCCACGCTCACGCTGTGCGTACCAGCGTGAATCACTTTATACGCTCACTCCTACCTACTAAACTTGGCGTGACTTGTTGGCCTTAGCATAGACTTGGTGTAATCTAACCTGGGTGTTTCTATTTGCTCTATAATTTATTCATTTAATGGTGGCATAATAATTCTCCTATTATATCCTTACGCCTTTTTTTATGAACTCGATAATCTTAGCATGTTAATATTTTTGATACATATGGTTGTGTAGAACGTGTCTTGTGTCTTGACTGGTTTATGGATACCCAGTGAGGCTGGAACATAACCCTAAGAGTTATAGACTCGACCCCATTTAATACTAATTGACTTTCATGCCTTGTCACCATTGATGACGATGGTTATCTTGACTAAAATTGATCATGCGTTCCTAGTTGGAACTAAGAGACTGGCTAGTCGTCTTATTGAATTAAATGAATGAGACACGTTCATGTTATGAACTATTGTAATCGATTAGCCGATCCCGAATATTGACATACAGGCATGTGCAGGCTTCAATTTATTTATTTCTCTACAGAGCAGCATGTGTACTTTATGGTCAAGGCATGATTATTCCGTGGTTAGTTTTAATTGTTGCATTATGCTATGTAAGACCTACAACCTAACCGCACGGGTATTATTGTAGAGTCGGGCATATCGTACTTTGTACGGAAGTACTCATTCTGAATGACCATGATCCACGGCATGGAACTTCACTCAACGTAGAGACTATTAAGTCAAATAAAATAATGATGGCATGGAGAGAATGGATTCCCGAGTTCTTACATGGCAGCCCTCTTCGGGACTGTTAGTGCCCGATAGGCCGGCTGGTTCCCACAGATACTGTAAACCTGCCATATGGGCAGGGAGCGGTATCTTCTTATATTATTATTGTATATTGTATATTGATGACGGGCGTCCCGCTGGGACTCGTCTAATTCATGATTAGCACATTGATTGACTGGATAGACTAGCCTTGCTCGCACATAGTAAGAACTGAGGAATCTTTATTGTATAATTCCAGTATAACTTGGGACTCACAATAGCAAGCCATAGGAGTTGATTGGCCGTTCAAGATAATTTGTTTGTGTACTGTACCTACTCTGTTGCCTAACTGAGATGATCAGAATGTCAGGACATGACGGGCCAACTTCTGTCCTTGTTTGGTTGGGAGGTTGGTTCGAAGTGTCGTGATGTTATGTGAATCCTAGTGGAAAGCAGAGATCTATTATTATATCCTCTTACTTACTGGTTTAATTATTCATATCGTGCTTCCTTGTGGTACTTGCTATTAGAGGTCTAATCTCTCTGGTTTTGTATGGCCAGATTTAGAGCCAGTTCCCGAGGACTCAGCTTACTTCAACCTCCAAGATGGTCAATACTAGAGGAATGATCGCAGGAGGACTAGAGTGGGTTCCTTACTCCACCGCTCATTTTGTTATTTACTTTATACTTAGTCGTTTGGCACCGACATGTTAGTCGGATTGTCTTGTACTTACCTTTACATAATTGTAACTAAGTCAGACTGCAGCTGCTAACAATTGTGTATACTTGCCACATCTTCTGGCTATGTTTTATAAAGCCAGATATCAAGAACATTTTGATTTAAGCGTTTGGGACGCCTTACTGCTTTATCTTACATGTTCTCTATTACTGTTTCTTGTTTGAACGATTGAGACAATAGATGTGAAGTGACCATAGTAAGACTTTCATGTAGTATGCACCCCCTCGTCTGGTTAGACAGCATTGATCGTATTATACGGTATTCATCTACCCGTAATATGTAGCTGGCTGAGTCATTCCCCCGCTCTCCAGTATTCTGGTTCTGGGGCGTGATAAGGTTTTAGTGGTGGCCCATACAGGTCTGATTTCAGACTTGTGGGGTGTTTTGATTTATAGGATGTCTCAATCACACGTGTCCCCCCTTGATCTCATGATTCATTATTTTCAACCCTTGCTTGACATTCTGGTATCCTTTGACTTTATTGATCCTTCATGTCCGGTTGTTTGATTGTTCTCTTGTCCCTTTTCTTAGGGGCACTTCGTCCGTATCGGTCAGAGCTGGACAACAGCAGGGGCAACATGGGCAACATGACCAGGTTGGTCAGCAACAAGGGCCAGTCTCACCTCAGGAGACTATCCAAGAAGAAGTGATAGTAGAACCAGCAGCTGAACCGCAGTATCTGGAAGTTTCAATACCACCCATAGTTCCACCTACCCCAGTGGAAGTGGACACACCAGCCCTTCTGGAGATCATGAGAGGAATGATGGCTACTCAGCAACATCAGATGTTGGCCCAGCAACGCATGCACACTCAGCTACAAGAGCAGAATGTGTTGCTCAACCAAGGATTGCAGACGGCTTTGGAAAGAGGAATGAGGACTGATTCAGGAGCATCAGCCAGGTTTTGTAAGTACAACCCCTGCCGTTTCGAGGGCACGGAGGATGCCATCTCAGCAGATGCATGTCTTAAGGATATTGAGGCTATTCTGACAGCAGCTAAGGTACCGGCAGAAGAACGTGTGGATCTAGTGAAGTTGTTACTTCAGGATCTCACACGTGATTGGTAGGAATCAGAGGAAGTGGGCATCAGACGTCCTGTGGCTTGGGACGATTTCACTGCAAGATTCAAGACCAAGTACTATGGAGTTGTGGCACGGTTTGAGCTACAACAGAAGTTTATCAACCTCAGGCAGGCCGGCAAGACTGTAGATGCTTATGCAGCGAAGTTCTGCAGATTGAGTAGATTCGCCCCAGAGATGGTAGCAACAGAGAGCCAGAGGGCCATGAGGTTTCAGCAAGGGTTTCGTCTTGAACTCTTGCAATTGATAGAGGGGCACAATTACCAAACTTTTGACGAAGTATTGACGGCAACTCGAAGGCATGAGATCACCATTCAGAGGCTTGCGGCAAGGACTGGGGGTCAGAAGAGATCCCACAGTCAGGTTGAAGGAGGAGGGGGAGCAGCGCCCCGAACAACAGCACCATCCACTGGCATTCGTATCCACGATGTGGCGATACGGGGACCAGCACCACCAAGACAGCAGCAACAGCAACAGAGGAAGAACCAGCAATCCCCGATGGGCTGCACTTATTGTGGGAAGGTAGGACACACTAGAGATGTGTGTCGGACATTGAATGGACTGTGTCTGATATGTGGAAATCCAGACCATCGGGTTACCACATGTCCTATGAATTCGAGGTCAGGAGGACCAGGGCAACAGTTTCCTGCTCTGCCAGCACCAGGGGCAGGCCAGTATCGAGGACCAGCGGTGGCAGTAAGGCCGTTGGCACAGCGTCCGTTAATGCCGCAGGCTCAGATGTTTCGGCAGCAGGGGCCGCCGATGCAGCAACACCAGCATAGACCACCCCAGCATCATCAAGGAAGGGGCCAGCAACAACATCAGGCTAGGCCGCAGCATGGAAACCAGCAAGGAGGTCGAGGGCAAGCATTCACTCTGTCCTTGGAGGAGGCATTGGCATCGGGAGATGTTATGGCAGGTAACGTTCTCGTCGCCTCATATCCCGCAGTAGCATTGTTTAATTCGGGAGCATCCCATTCATTTATATCTGCATAATTTACGGCACGACTAGGAATGGAGTTCGAGGCATTGCCAGGGAGGTTGAATATACTCACTGGTAATGGGCTCGTAGGAGTTAGTAGAGTTATTTTAGCATGTAGCGTTGTAGTTTGTGGGCATTCCTTACCCGTCCGGTTGATAGAATTTCCTGTTGGAAATTTCGACGTTAACTTAGGCATGGACTGGCTGAAAGACAGTCATGCGATAATAGATTATCGTAGAGGGAGTGTGTCTTTTGATATTCCAGGCATGAAGCGGTTCACCTTAGTCAGATCAGGGGCAACTCCACAAGAGCAGGGAGTAGTAACGACAATGGAAGAAGTTCAGGTTTCGAAGGTAGTTGAAGAGTTTCTAGACGTATTTCCTGAAGAACTTCCAGGTCTACCACCGGTTAGAGATATTGAGTTCAGTATAGAATTGGCACCTGGAACTAAACCGATATCAGATCGAGTTTACAGAATGGCAGATTTAGAGTAGGCAAGGTATATCAGCACATAGAGGAAGTGAAAGAGAAGAAGTTTATCCAAGCTAGCATATCGCCGTGGGCAGCACCAGTGGTACTTGTGGGGAAGAAGGATGGGTCATCCAGATTGTACATTGACTACAGGAAGCTTAACGCGGCAACAGTGAAGAACAAGTACCCATTATCCAGGATCGACGACTTATTTGATCAGTTGAGCAAAGCTAGAGTTTTCTCCAAGATAGATCTTCGTTCAGGGTACCATCAGGTGAGGGTTCGGAAGGAAGATATTCCCAAGACAGCATTCAGGTCGAAGTATGGGCATTATGAATTCTTAGTAATGCCGTTTGGTTTGACCAATGCTCCAGCAATATTCATGGATTTGATGAATCGCATCTTTATGCCATACTTAGACCAGTTTGTCATTGTATTTCTTGACGACATACTCGTATACTCTGCTAGTGAAGAGGAGCATGAAGACCACCTCAGAAAAGTGTTACAGGTTCTGAGAGAGAACCAGTTGTATGCCAAGCTCAGCAAGTGTGAGTTTTGGTCGGATCATATTTCATTTTTGGGTCACATCATATTAGGAGCTGGAGTAGCAGTAGATCCCAAGAAGATAGAAGCAGTAGAAAGTTGGCCAGTACCCAAGACCGTAGCAGATGTGCGAAGTTTCTTGGGATTGGCAAGATATTACAGAAGGTTTGTGTCAGACTTTGCAAGGCTTTCAGCACCCATGACCCACTTGACCCGGAAGGATGTACCATTCGTTTGGTCGGCAGAATGTCAGGCATCATTCGAGACTTTGAAGCAGAAGTTGATATCAGCACCTATTCTTACATTGCCAGTTGGACCCAGAGGTTTTACAGTATATTGTGATGCGTCAGGTAAAGGACTTGGATGTGTCCTTATGCAACATGGGAAGGTGATAGCATATGCATCTAAGCAGCTTCGGGACCACGAGAAGAATTACCCAACTCATAATTTGGAGTTAGCGACAGTAGTGTTTGCTCTGAAGCTATGGAGGCATTACTTATATGGTGACCGAGTGGACATGTACACAGACCATAAAAGTCTGAAGTACATCTTTACTCAGAAGGAACTAAACATGAGGCAGAGAAGATGGCTGGAGTTGATCAAGGATTATGATGTGGAGCTTCAGTATCATCCAGGCAAGGCTAATGTAGTAGCAGACGCTCTTAGCAGGAGAGGTGGCGCATTTATGTTGACAACACAGAGGCATATCTTAGAAGACCTTCAGGAGATGGGCATCGAAGTTATACTTCCTAGTAATATAGGAGTTCTAACAAGTCTGCAAGTTTAATCTGACTTGGTAGGTAGGATCAAGGCAGCTCAGGCACAAGACCCAAGGATTCGGAAGCTTAGGACAGAATGTGAGTCAGGACTCAGGAAGGAGATGAGAATTCATGAAGATGGTACACTTAGGTTTGGATCACGTCTATGTGTGCCTAGTGGAGATATCAGACAGGAGGTTATGGCAGAAGCTCACAGTTCTCAGTATTCTATTCACCCTGGAGGGACCAAGATGTACCAAGATATCAAGCAGCATTTCTGGTGGAACGGGATGAAGAGGGAGATAGCTAGATTTGTTTCCCGTTGCTTAGTATGTCAGCAAATGAAGGCAGAACAGCAGAGGCCAGCTGGGTTATTGCAACCGCTTCCTATCCCGGAATGGAAATGGAAGCATATTACAATGGACTTTGTGACCGGTTTACCGAGATCACCAAGTGGTAAGGACGCTGTTTGGGTAATAGTGGACCGACTTACAAAGGTAGCACACTTTCTTCTTTTCAGAGTAGGGCAATCTACAGAAAAGTTGGCAGAGTTGTATATGCAACAGATAGTCAAGTAGCATGGAGTCCCTGTCAGTATTGTGTCGGATCGAGATACCCGCTTTACATCACATTTCTGGAAGAGCTTACATCATAGTCTGGGTACTAAGTTAAGATTTAGCACAGCTTACCATCCGTAGACGGATGGGCAATCAGAAAGGACGATTCAGACTTTAGAAGATATGTTACGAGCTTGCACTCTAGATTTTGGAGGGTCTTGGGAGAGTCACCTGCACTTAGTCGAGTTCTCATACAACAATATTATCAAGCCAGTATCCAGATGGCGCCATTCGAAGCACTATATGGTAAGAAGTGCAGGTCGCCGCTTGCATGGGATGATATCGGAGAGAGGAAGATGTTAGGCCCAAAAATGATTATTCAGACGGTTGAAGTGGTTAAGGGAATTAGAGAGCGACTTCGAGTTGCGCAAGACCGGCATCGTCATTGGGCGGACCAGCATCGTAGGCCGTTAGAGTTCTCTGTTGGGGACCACGTATTCTTGCGGATCTCACCTACTCATGGGGTCATTAGATTTGGCCTTCGCGGGAAATTGAGTCCGCGGTACGTGGGCCCATTTGTTATCCTTGATCGGATAGGCGATGTTGCTTATCGTTTATCCCTCCCACCTTCGTTACGAGAGGTACATGACGTATTTTATGTATGTAGGTATGTATCGGACCCAAGCCATATCCTCGATCATTCTGAGCTGGTTGTTGGTACCAACCTGTCTTACGAGGAACAGCCTGTGTCCATTTTGGACCGAAGAGAGAAGATACTTAAGAACCGAACAATTAGTCTTGTCCGTGTTGCTTGGGGTCATCACTCCTTGGGAGAGTCAACGTGGGAACGTGAGGATGATATCCGATCACGATATCCACACCTGTTTGACTCACAAGGTATATCTCTTTCTGTATACCTTGATTGTCCTGATTCTTCATGCTTATCACCTTATGGACAGAGCTACTTGATATCGTGGATTGATGAATTTACATATATAGTACTTGCTTTTGATATGGTAAAAATGATTGCTTGCTCACTAGAATTGCTTGTATTAGTTTAGCTTCGATATTTCTACCTGCTTGGATTTGAAATTCCGAGGACTGAATTTTTCTAAGGTGGGTAGAGATGTCACTCCCCGTTCCCAGAATGCGTATTTTTTATACATGTACAACTCATATATATTTATTTAGTATTTATCATGTATTATCCTGTAATTAAATTTCTTTAATTTCATGTTAATTAATTATCTGCATTTTTCTTCCTGCTTTTATTCTCTGTTTTAGTCTTATGTGGTTCGGCAATGGTTGGTTATTTTTGGGTTCATGGTGGTTCAACATGAACCGAACCTCCACAAACCCCCACAAACCCCCACCTACCACCACCCTTTTCCATTTAAAGTCCCCATCCCCTTCTCTCTCTTCAAAAACTCTCCTTCACCATTACTTCTTCTTCTTCCTCATCACTCTCTCCACCTACCAACAGTAGGCAAGTGTATCTTGCTTCCACTTGAGAACCATTTTTATGGTTCATTATTCTTCCTCTCATGATTCAAAGAGAGTTTAGTACTTAGCATTTTTGATTTCTTTGGCTCGTTTCTTCTAGATCCAAGTTGTTGTATTCTCGGTTGTCCATGGGTTTTGATCTACCAAACTGGCGTGTTTTCAAAAATAGATAGTTCTTGTGGTAGAGCTCCTCATTCTACACCATTCTGAACCATGGGAACCTCATTTCTGGCTTGGAACGAAGGTTCCATAAGATTGGAGTTCGGGAGATGTTGTACGCTCACGTTCTTACGTGCCAGCGTGAATTTTGAGTCACGCTCACGTCTTTACGTGCCAGCGTGACATTTGAGTTACGCTTACGTCTTTACGTGCCAGCGTGATATTTGAGTTACGCTCACGTCTTTACGTGCCAGCGTGACATTTGAGTTACGCACACGTCTTTGCGTGCGTGCGTGAGTTACTTTTCACGCTCACGCTGTGCGTGCGTGAGTTACTTTTTACGCTCACGCTGTGCGTGCGTGAATTACTTTTCACGCTCACACTGTGCGTGCGTGAGTTACTTTTCACGCTCACGCTGTGCGTGCGTGAATTACTTTCCACGCTCACGCTGTGCGTGCGTGAGTTACTCTTCGCGCTCATGCTGTACGTACCAGCGTGAATCACTTTATACGCTCACTCCTACCTACTAAACTTGGCGTGACTTGTTGGCCTTAGCATAGACTTGGTGTAATCTAACCTGGGTGTTTCTATTTGCTCTATAATTTATTCATTTAATGGTGGCATGATAATTCTCCTATTATATCCTTACGCCTTTTTTTATGAACTCGATAATCTTAGCATGTTAATATTTTTGATACATATGGTTGTGTAGAACGTGCCTTGTGTCTTGACTGGTTTATGGATACCCAGTGAGGCTGGAACTTAACCCTGAGAGTTATAGACTCGACCCCATTTAATACTAATTGACTTTCATGCCTTGTCACCATTGATGACGATGGTTATCTTGACTAAAATTGATCATGCGTTCCTAGTTGGAACTAAGAGACTGGCTAGTCGTCTTATTGAATTAAATGAATAAGACACGTTCATGTTATGAACTATTGTAATCGATTAGCCGATCCCGAATATTGACATACAGGCATGTGCAGGCTTCAATTTATTTAGTTCTCTACAGAGCAGCATGTGTACTTTATGGTCAAGGCATGATTATTCCGTGGTTAGTTTTAATTGTTGCATTACGCTATGTAAGACCTACAACCTAACCGCACGGGTATTATTATAGAGTCGGGCATATCGTACTTTGTACGGAAGTACTCATTCTGAATGACCATGATCCACGGCATGGAACTTCACTCAACGTAGAGACTATTAAGTCAAATAAAATAATGATGGCATGGAGAGAATGGATTCCCGAGTTCTTACATGGCAGCCCTCTTCGGGACTGTTAGTGTCCGACAGGCCGGCTGGTTCCCACAGATACTGTAAACCTGCCACACGGGCAGGGAGCGGTATCTGCTTATATTATTATTGTATATTGTATATTGATGACGGACGTCCCGCTAGGACTCGTCTAATTCATGATTGGCACAATTGATTGACTGGATAGACTAGCCTTGCTCGCACATAGTAAGAACTGAGGAATCTTTATTGTATAATTCCAGGATAACTTGGGACTCACAATAGCAAGCCGTAGGAGTTGATTGGCCGTTCAAGATGATTTGTCTGTGTACTGTACCTACTATGTTGCCTAACTGAGATGATCAGAATGTCAGGACATGACGGGCCAACTTCTGTCCTTGTTTGGTTGGGAGGTTGGTTCGAAGTGTCGTGATGTTATGTGAATCCTAGTGGAAAGCAGAGATCTATTATTATATCCTCTTACTTACTGGTTTAATCCTTCATATCGTGCTTCCTTGTGGTACTTGCTATTAGAGGTCTAACCTCTCTGGTTTTGCATGGCCAGATTTAGAGCCGGTTCCCGAGGACTCGGCTTACTTCCACCTCCAAGATGGTCAATACTAGAGGAATGATCGCAGGAGGACTCGAGTGGGTTCCTTACTCCACCGCTCGTTTTGTTATTTACTTTATACTTAGCCGTTTGGCACCGACATATTAGTCGGATTTTCTTGTACTTACCTTTACATAATTGTAACTAAGTCAGACTGCAGCTGCTAACAATTGTGTATACTTGCCACATCTTCTGGCTATATTTTGTAAAGCCAGATATCAAGAACATTGTGATTTAAGCGTTTGGGACGCCTTACTGCTTTATCTTACATGTTCTCTAGTACTGTTTCTTGTTTGAACGATTGAGACAATAGATGTGAAGTGACCATAGTAAGACTTTCATGTAGTATGCACCCCCTCGTCTGGTTAGACAGCATTGATCGTATTATACGGTATTCATCTACCCGTAATACGTAGCTGGCTGAGTCATTCCCCCGCTCTCCAGTATTCTGGTTTTGGGGCGTGACAGAGATAAACCATAGTCAACCTTGAATTCATCAACAACTGATTTTGCCGACTTTTTAGGATCCATCCGAACAATGTCACTAACCAAACTTTTCACAAACTTTGCTGGAACAACTATATTACCTTTATCCATATAGCCAGCTCCACAATTGTTTTCTCCCACATACCTCTTCACCTCAAAAATTTGATTATCTTTCGAAATGGATATAGCATGGAAGCTTCACAAACATGCATGGGTCTTGTAATTCTTGCAGCAAATGGTGTACCTCCCCGGCTCAGATTTTAGATATGGAATGGATGACGAGATTCAAAATATACCTTCCTAACAGCGTGCCTAACTTCTTCAACACCATTTAGGAAAACCTGACCAACGCCTATAATTGATCCAGGCCACATATCTGATTTCCTTTTCTTTACTGTCTTAATTGAGCCCTCATAAAATTCTACTACTCGTTTATCCTTTACAGTAGGAGAACATCTACTACTCAAGGAACTAGAAGAGGAAGACGAAGGTCCCATAGGAATGCTTTGACAAGTAAAAGATGCCGATGAAGAACATGGAGGGTATACTTGCTCCACAAATAGATCAAAGCTCACGTCATGGGTACCATTGAAACCCCCAACCAAGGACCGAAGCCAAAAATCACTGTCAACATACAGTTCAGTCCCATCAGAATGCAAAAACTTGAAACGAAAGGAAAGTGGATCCAAAAAAAGTCCATCGATCACACACTTGATGCTTTAAAAATTCCACGGTACTTTCATGTGTGACACGGCAGAAAACTGTCTTTCTTGAAACAAAGATTAACTAAACAGCTTGAATCCATTCCCTCATGATAACATAAAAATAGAAGAGATCACAAAATAGGACAACACATATTTCTGATATTCTCCGTCTAAAATTGACGAAGAATGATCATTCTCCGTCTAAAACTGACGAAGAATGATCATTCTGAATGGAAAATGGTCATTCTCCGACCAATTCTAACGGATAATGGTCATTCTCTATAATCATTACTCAGTTAATAATCTTCATAACAAATTCAAATTCAGCAAAAAATTTGCGACTAGACGAAGATGATGTATGAATTTCTACATATCTAAACTCTCACCTTGTTTTAAGATCTATAAAAAGAAAAAAAGATGATCTTCTCTCCACAATTGACCTAATTGCCGAAAAACTTCAAATCACTCCACGAAGAAGAAGAAGAAGATGATGATGATAATGATGATGAGCGAAGTTCGACTGAAGAAAATCACAGTGAACAACGAACGATGTTTGCGATCTCTGCTGAAGATGAGAACAATAGAATTCAGATCTCCCGTGAAGAAGAAGAATAATAAAATTGTAATCCAAATCTGAGTTTGTGAAATCAGAATCATAAATATATGACGAAATTTGCGCGAAGGGTATTTTTGGAACTATACAAATGACAATAGAGCATCTAAATGGAATCTTATAATATTTAACGTGAAAATATATAATTCTGGGTATTTCATAAAACCTGCGGGTGGGTTTTTCATAAAGCCCAATCCCGAAATTGGGTTCCATAGCAATTTCCAGTTGATTTAATGATATCTTTATTCCTTTATTTTCTGTGGATGAGATTTTGTGAGCCATGACTATCTATATACTGTGTATACAACTTACGTATATTTATTATATAGCTGGCATGTTACGTTACCTAGTCCTACGTACTTTGGGACTGTGGCGTTACAGAAACCATATCAATCCAGATTTCTATTATGGAGCAATATGCTCTTTACAGTCCTTTTAGATTTGCACATCAAGGGCCTACTCTCATATGTTTTTCGCTGATGACATTCATGTTTGGGGACTATACTATCAATAATTTCCTTTGCATTATAACTATGCTCAAGGAATTTGAACTTATGCCGGGTCTATAAGTCAATTTTCACAAATCTTTAGTTCACTTCTCTAATAGCTTGGATGTTCATATGCGTCAAGTTTTCCTGGATATTCTCCAAGTTCCACTTATGCTCAAAACTGACACTTACCTGGGTCACAAACTACTACTCTCTAAAAAATGACTTAGTACCTATAACAAGCTTATTGATTCTAATGTCCAAAATGGGAGGTTGGAAAGGTAAATGCCTTCTCATTCTGGTAGAAACATCCTCATCAAGTCAACTATGTCGTCTCTACCCACATACTTCATGTTATCCTATCTCCTTCCTAAGCAAGTCACTAAAAAAGTTACCTGTCTTCAAAGGCAATTCTGGTGGGGTGATTCAGAAGGACAAAAGAAACCGCATTTTGCTGCTTGGCATATCTTCACATCGCACGGCTTGGTATTAGGAACCAGAGTATTCAAATTTGGCTTTGGTTATGAAATTGGCTTGGCGATTTCTCACTAATCCAAAGTCGGAATAGGCTATCTTGTTAAAGGATAAGTATCTGAAAGACCACTTCTGGAATGATGAAATCTCTACCTCTGCATCTTGCATTTGGGCTAGCATCTTGCGCAACAGAGTTCATCTCGTCAACAATGTGTATTGGTCTGTTGGGGATGGTTCTTCCATTAACATTTGGTCCGATTCCATTAACATTTGGTCCGATCCACGGATGTCTAGCTTACCTAACTTCAGAGTTCAAGGTCTTGAGGGTGCCAACCAAAGAGTAAACAAAGTAAATGAGCTTATTCTGCAAAATAATTACACGTGGGATATCAAATTATTCTTCAATCTGTTTCCTTCTAATGAAGCTTGTGTTATTGCTCAAATCCCCCTGGCTCCATCTAGTAGTACTGATATATTGGTTTGAAGACACACTGCAACGGGATTCTTCAATATGAAGTCGGCCTATCAGTTGATCCATGAACACATCGAGCCTGCCAATCTTCAATTGGATTCCGATTTTACCAAATTGACAGGGTTGTGTAAACTACATCATATTTGTCCTAGAGTACTTATGTTCATTTGGAGGGCTCTTAGGAATGCATTGCCTATGAGGGATAATATCTGTCGACGAATTAATCACACTAATCAGTTTGCTCACTATGTAAGTTGTAATCTGAAACTGTTGATTATCTATTACTATATTGTTCTACTAGTGGATAACCCGTGCCATAATGGCACGGACACGAACCCGGCCTTCTAGGCGTAGGCGTGCAGGCACCGGGCCAGCGTCAGGGAGTTCCGGACGGAGACGCGGCCTCCGAACCCGGCCTTCTCGACGTAGGCGTGCAGGCTCCGGGCCAGCGCCAGGGACCCGAGTCCGGCGGAGGCGGACACGGCAAAGACCACGGTGGCGGCATTCGGTGCGGCGTGGGGCCTCATGGAGGCAAAGACGCGCAGGGCCGTCGCGGGACGTCCGAGGGCGGCGAGGCCCGAGACTGCGGCGGTCCAGGAGACGACGTCCCTGTGCGGCATTCCGTCGAACACCCGCAGGGCGTGTTCGGCGGAGCTGCGTTGGGAGTAAGCGGTGAGCAGGACGGTCTGCACGAAGGGGTCGGACCGGAATCCGAGGAGGAGGACGTGTGCGTGGAGCGACCTGGCGGCGGCGGCGGCGGTGATGGTACTGTTGAGTAAGGAAGAGAAGGTGTGGAAGTCGGGAGGGACGCGACGACGAAGCATTTGGAAGTAGATGGAGAGTGGGTCGGCGGAGATGGCGATGGCGGTGTTGAAGAAGAAGGGGTTGGGGTTGGTCATGGCGGAGAAGAGGGAGGCGGCGAAGGAAGGGTCGGCGTCAGCGGCGCGGTGGAGGAGGCTGCTTGCGACGAAGGGGTTGCGGAAAAGGCCGGCGATGACGGCGTGGGCGAGGATGGAGCGGAGTCGGCGGAGGGAGGGGCGGTGCAAGAGGAGCTGGAGACGGGGGTGCCGTTGGAACAACCGGTTGGACCGCACCCAACATGAGACCTCCTCCTCTCTTATAGAGAGATGGACAATTTAGTCCTTTCATCATCGTTGAACCAAAGCACATGGGTCGGACCAAAAATCTACTGTGCTTTATATTATAAATAAATGTCAGGTGCAATCTGGAGTAGCTGCATACCATTCCTTCGGATCCTTCTGCCTAATACTACGATCCAAAGCTTTGTTCAAACTCTTCTTTCTGAGGGGGAGCAGGATAATATTGTTAAGAGCTTCTATCTAATGTGGCGTACTTGGAAAGTGAGGATGCTATTATTTTGAACAATTCTACTTTCAATATCCAATCAATCCTTCGAGCTGCATATAGCCTTCATGACAAATATGGATGTGGCAGCCAGATCCTTGATAAAAAAAACTCTTTCCAAGAAGCTTTCTCACATCCAGAGGAATGCTGGACGCCTCCTCTACCTGGCACATGGAAAGCTAACTTTGATGGAGCTCACTTTAATGAGAATATGAGCGGCGCTGCTGTTCTTAGAGATTGGAAAGGTAGATTTCAAGGTGCAATTTATGCTCGCTACTATGGAGGGTCTCCACTGGAGTCCGAAGGAATGGCATTGAAAGTGGCCATGGATCTTTGTAAACTTAAGAACTGCTCGAATGTTATCTTTGAGGTAGATTGAAAGGTATTATTGGATGCCATCAACCACAAACATCTTGATGTCCTCTGGCGTACGTGCTCGCCATACTATCAAAGAAGGCCGAGATATTTTGAAGAATTGAAATACTTCTCTTTTTTCTACATGTAGTGCCAAAATGCGGAATCCGACACTCAGAAATCTGGATTTACTGCTAAAAAAAAAAACGGATCTTGGAAGTTATATGGCAACTTGAGAACTTGCTTATAGTTGTAAATCAATCACACATATACAAGCAATCACTAACACAGAGAATTTACGTGGTTCACCCAAAGGCTACGTCCACGGCCGGCAGAACAATCACTATGAGTTATCAAAGAGTTTACAAAGATTCTCCGATCTTAACTCTCCCTCACTTAACAATGATTATTCTAAAAATTGGAGTACATACGCCAACACCAAAGTCTCTGATGAGAAAGACTTACAGAGAGTTTCCAATCTTCAGGGTGTCCGCCAGAAAACAATCAGGGAGCCTATCTGTTTTCTCAGTTGTGGGGTGTGGAAATGATGTTGGAGGATTTTTTTTGATGATTTTATGATGGCTCTAAAAACTTATATTTATAGCCTTTAGAATCTATTTTTGGGAAGACCCAAAATAAACCTCTTCAAAGAGAAACGCTAGTTCAAAACAACTTCCCAAGGAATAGGGAAGACCCAACTGTCTTTGACTATTTCAAGCCAAGAGTGGCTCCACACATTTGCCTAACAATCTCCCACTTGGAGACATCTCTCCATCCATAAGTCCAACCGGATGCGCGGCTCACATCTGGCCCTTATCTGATATCAAGCTAATCGTCATTATGTTTTGACAGTCTGCCAGTCTGTCCTGTCAGTCTGTCGGTCCAGTCTGCCGGCCCATCTTGGCTGCGCCTGTAAGGCTGCCTACGTACCCGGAGAGGGATCAAGCCAAACGTAGTTCATCCATTTCTACTGTCATCAATCGTCCAGCTGCAGTTGAGCACAACTTCAGCTTCTCCAAAGGAACTCCCTTAGTAAACATGTCTGCTGGGTTTTTCATTCCGGCAATCTTCACTAGCCGTAGTACCTTCTCCTCGAGCAAAGAACGGATAAAATGATACCTGATTTGGATGTGTTTGGTTCTCGAATGAAACACCGGATTATGTGCCAGATGTATCGCACTTTGGCTATCGCTGTGCAGCGTCCCCTTTCCGTATCTCACTCCTAGTTCATCCAGAAAATTCTGTAGCCATATCATTTCTTTACTCGCTTCCGTGATCGCCACGTACTCTGCTTCCGTTGTTGATAATGTAACTATTTTTTGTAACTTAGAAACCCAGCTCACAGCAGTTCCACCAAACGTGTACACATATCCAGTGGTACTCTTCCGCCGATCCAGGTCTCCTCCCATGTCAGCATCCACATAACCATGCAGTTCCATACTGCCAAGTCCGAACACCAGGCACTTCTTTGTAGTCCCGCGTAAGTAGCGCAGAATCCACTTCACAGCTTCCCAATGCATCTTTCCCGGATTGCTCATGTACCGGCTGACAACCCCAATAGCGTGGGCTATGTCAGGCCGCGTGCAAACCATTGCGTACATCAAGCTACCGATCGCTGATGCATAAGGTACACGTGCCATGTACTCACGCTCGGCTTCTGTCGTCGGTGAATGTGACTTCGAAAGTTTAAACTGTCCTCCCAAAGGTGTGGCCACCGGTTTAGCATTAGTCATCTGGAACCGGTCTAGCACCTTTTGAACGTATTCTTCTTGAGACAACTTTAAAGTCTTCAGGTCACGGTTGCGCGTGATCCTCATCCCCAATATTTGGTTGGCAGGACCCAAGTCTTTCATCTCAAAAGCTTTGGACAGCTCTTTCTTCAGCCCGTCGATTTCATGCATATCTGAACCAGCTATCAACATATCATCAACATATAATAATAAAATAAGAAAGTCACCATCCTTCCTACGTACATAGCAGCAATGATCAGTATAGCAACGCTTAAAGTCATTGAGCGTCATGAAATTGTCAAACTTATGGTACCACTGCCTTGGTGCCTGTTTCAGTCCGTACAGGCTTTTTCTAAGCCTGCATACCATTTTCTCCTTACCCTTTACCTCATAGCCCGTAGGTTGCAGCATGTAAATTTCTTCCTCCAAGTCACCATGAAGAAAGGCTGTCTTCACATCCAGCTGCTTAAGGTGTAGGTTCTGCCCGGCTACAATGCCGAGTACTGTCCGGATCGTATGCAACTTCACCACCGGAGAAAAAACATCCGTGAAGTCGATCCCATGTCTCTGCTGAAAACCTTTCACTACCAATCTTGCCTTGTAGCGAATCTTACCATCGCTATCAGTCTTCAGCCGGTAGACCCATTTATTCTGAAGAGCCTTCTTGTTCATTGGAAGCTTGGTCAGTTCCCAAGTACCGTTACGATGAAGAGAGTTCATCTCCTCCTCCATGGCTTGCTCCCACTTGAGCGAGTCATCGGTCTTTATTGCTTCTTCAAAATGCTCGGGTTCACCTCCATCTGTCAATAACAGAAAGTTAAGGTACCTTTGGGTTCTCTTCTTGGCGCGCGCACCCTTTCTGAGTGCTATAGGTTGGTCCAGGTCATTTGTGCTTTCGTCTGCTCCTCCATCGTTATCTGAGTCGCTCCCACTGGAAGTGTCCAAATCGTCAATGATGTCTTCAGGTGTCCTGGTGTCTTCTGCAGTGACATCCGGCTCCACAGGAATAACTGTCTGCATCTCCTTATCTTCCATACCTTCCTTGCCAATTGGCCCATCTCCAGTACCCTTCTCCGCTGCTCTGTCTCCATACATCACCTTTTCATTGAAGGTAACATTGCGGCTTCTCAGGACTTTCCGGTTTTCAGGATCCCAGAACCGGTAGCCCATCTGCTCATTTCCATAGCCAATAAAAACACATTTACGAGACTTCGCCTGCAGCTTGTTCCTGTCATCTGACTCAACAAAAAACGTAAGATAAACAACCGAATATACGAAGGTGAGAGAGCGTCACCTCTTTGCCCCTCCAGGTTTCCTCTGGAATAGCTAGTTGTAGTGGAACAGAGGGACATCGGTTTATCAGATAAGCGGCTGTGTTCACCGCATCATCCCACATCATCTGCGGCAAGCCAGAATGTAGTCGCATACTCCTAGCTCTCTCGCATAGGGTCCTGTTCATTCGCTCTGCAACACCATTGAGCTGCGGTGTCGCTGGAATAGTTTTCTCGAACCGAATTCCATTCCCTGAACAGTACTGCTTGAATCCCTGCGATTCATACTCCCCGCCATTATCTGCCCTTAAGCATTTAAGCTTTAGGCCAGACTCATTTTCCACCAAAGATTTCCATACTTTAAAAGTATCAAACACCTCAGATTTGTGCTTCAGAAAGTATACCCATACCTTCCTGGTGGAGTCGTCAATGAAGGTCACATAATAGAGTGCACCTCCCATGGAAGCCACTGGTGCCGGCCCCCATACGTCGGAGTGAACTAGTTCCAGTTTCTGAGTCTTTACCAATCTTCTGCTATTCCCGAAAGAAATACGCGACTGCTTGCCGAGTATACAACTTTCGCACATTTCTGATCTAATGGACTCCAGACCTGGTAACTTTCCCTTCGACTTCATCACCCGCAGACCCTTCTCGCTGATGTGGCCAAGGCGGCAATGCCATGTCGCCGTGTCCACTGAGCTGTTTGCCACTGCGGCAACCGGTGCATCTGTCAGGTATAGCGTGCTGGTCTTGGCACCTCTAGCGACGACTAGAGCGCCCTTGCACACTTTCCATTTCCCGTCTTCAAAAGTTACACGATGCCCTTCGACATCTAGCTGATGAACAGAAATCAGATTCTTAGTCAATCCAGGTATATGACGTACCTTATTGAGCTTCCACATCGAACCATTCTGTTGTGCGCACATTACCACACCTTTCCCGACGATATCAAGTGAGACTCCATTGGCGAGGTACACCTTGCCAAAGCGACCCTTGACGTAGTCTTGAATTTCTTCCCTGTTGGAAGTGCAGTGAAACGAAGCGCCAGAGTCCAATACCCAGGACTCAACAGAACTTGATACAGAAAGCAACAATACATCACCATCATATGAGGTAGCTGCATTTACCTCAGAACCTTTATCTCGTCAACAATGTGTATTGGTCTGTTGGGGATGGTTCTTCCATTAACATTTGGTCCGATTCCATTAACATTTGGTCCGATCCACGGATATCTAGCTTACCTAACTTCAGAGTTCAAGGTCTTGAGGGTGCCAACCAAAGAGTAAACAAAGTAAATGAGCTTATTCTGCAAAATAATTACACGTGGGATATCAAATTATTCTTCAATCTGTTTCCTTCTAATGAAGCTTGTGTTATTGCTCAAATCCCCCTGGCTCCATCTAGTAGTACTGATATATTGGTTTGAAGACACACTGCAACGGGATTCTTCAATATGAAGTCGGCCTATCAGTTGATCCATGAACACATCGCGCCTGCCAATCTTCAATTGGATTCCGATTTTACCAAATTGACAGGGTTGTGTAAACTACATCATATTTGTCCTAGAGTACTTATGTTCATTTGGAGGGCTCTTAGGAATGCATTGCCTATGAGGGATAATATCTGTCGACGAATTAATCACACTAATCAGTTTGCTCACTATGTAAGTTGTAATCTGAAACTGTTGATTATCTATTACTATATTGTTCTACTAGTGGATAACCCGTGCCATAATGGCACGGACACGAACCCGGCCTTCTAGGCGTAGGCGTTCAGGCACCGGGCCAGCGTCAGGGAGTTCCGGACGGAGACGCGGCCTCCGAACCCGGCCTTCTCGACGTAGGCGTGCAGGCTCCGGGCCAGCGCCAGGGACCCGAGTCCGGCGGAGGCGGACACGGCAAAGACCACGGTGGCGGCATTCGGTGCGGCGTGGGGCCTCATGGAGGCAAAGACGCGCAGGGCCGTCGCGGGACGTCCGAGGGCGGCGAGGCCCGAGACTGCGACGGTCCAGGAGACGACGTCCCTGTGCGGCATTCCGTCGAACACCCGCAGGGCGTGTTCGGCGGAGCTGCGTTGGGAGTAAGCGGTGAGCAGGACGGTCTGCACGAAGGGGTCGGACCGGAATCCGAGGAGGAGGACGTGTGCGTGGAGCGACCTGGCGGCGGCGGCGGCGGTGATGGTACTGTTGAGTAAGGAAGAGAAGGTGTGGAAGTCGGGAGGGACGCGACGACGAAGCATTTGGAAGTAGATGGAGAGTGGGTCGGCGGAGATGGCGATGGCGGTGTTGAAGAAGAAGGGGTTGGGGTTGGTCATGGCGGAGAAGAGGGAGGCGGCGAAGGAAGGGTCGGCGTCAGCGGCGCGGTGGAGGAGGCTGCTTGCGACGAAGGGGTTGCGGAAAAGGCCGGCGATGACGGCGTGGGCGAGGATGGAGCGGAGTCGGCGGAGGGAGGGGCGGTGCAAGAGGAGCTGGAGACGGGGGTGCCGTTGGAACAACCGGTTGGACCGCACCCAACATGAGACCTCCTCCTCTCTTATAGAGAGATGGACAATTTAGTCCTTTCATCATCGTTGAACCAAAGCACATGGGTCGGACCAAAAATCTACTGTGCTTTATATTATAAATAAATGTCAGGTGAAATCTGGAGTAGCTGCATACCATTCCTTCGGATCCTTCTGCCTAATACTACGATCCAAAGCTTTGTTCAAACTCTTCTTTCTGAGGGGGAGCAGGATAATATTGTTAAGAGCTTCTATCTAATGTGGCGTACTTGGAAAGTGAGGATGCTATTATTTTGAACAATTCTACTTTCAATATCCAATCAATCCTTCGAGCTGCATATAGCCTTCATGACAAATATGGATGTGGCAGCCAGATCCTTGATAAAAAAAACTCTTTCCAAGAAGCTTTCTCACATCCAGAGGAACGCTGGACGCCTCCTCTACCTGGCACATGGAAAGCTAACTTTGATGGAGCTCACTTTAATGAGAATATGAGCGGCGCTGCTGTTCTTAGAGATTGGAAAGGTAGATTTCAAGGTGCAATTTATGCTCGCTACTATGGAGGGTCTCCACTGGAGTCCGAAGGAATGGCATTGAAAGTGGCCATGGATCTTTGTAAACTTAAGAACTGCTCGAATGTTATCTTTGAGGTAGATTGAAAGGTATTATTGGATGCCATCAACCACAAACATCTTGATGTCCTCTGGCGTACGTGCTCGCCATACTATCAAAGAAGGCCGAGATATTTTGAAGAATTGAAATACTTCTCTTTTTTCTACATGTAGTGCCAAAATGCGGAATCCGACACTCAGAAATCTGGATTTACTGCTAAAAAAAAAACGGATCTTGGAAGTTATATGGCAACTTGAGAACTTGCTTATAGTTGTAAATCAATCACACATATACAAGCAATCACTAACACAGAGAATTTACGTGGTTCACCCAAAGGCTACGTCCACGGCCGGCAGAACAATCACTATGAGTTATCAAAGAGTTTACAAAGATTCTCCGATCTTAACTCTCCCTCACTTAACAATGATTATTCTAAAAATTGGAGTACATACGCCAACACCAAAGTCTCTGATGAGAAAGACTTACAGAGAGTTTCCAATCTTCAGGGTGTCCGCCAGAAAACAATCAGGGAGCCTATCTGTTTTCTCAGTTGTGGGGTGTGGAAATGATGTTGGAGGATTTTTTTTGATGATTTTATGATGGCTCTAAAAACTTATATTTATAGCCTTTAGAATCTATTTTTGGGAAGACCCAAAATAAACCTCTTCAAAGAGAAACGCTAGTTCAAAACAACTTCCCAAGGAATAGGGAAGACCCAACTGTCTTTGACTATTTCAAGCCAAGAGTGGCTCCACACATTTGCCTAACAATCTCCCACTTGGAGACATCTCTCCATCCATAAGTCCAACCGGATGCGCGGCTCACATCTGGCCCTTATCTGATATCAAGCTAATCGTCATTATGTTTTGACAGTCTGCCAGTCTGTCCTGTCAGTCTGTCGGTCCAGTCTGCCGGCCCATCTTGGCTGCGCCTGTAAGGCTGCCTACGTACCCGGAGAGGGATCAAGCCAAACGTAGTTCATCCATTTCTACTGTCATCAATCGTCCAGCTGCAGTTGAGCACAACTTCAGCTTCTCCAAAGGAACTCCCTTAGTAAACATGTCTGCTGGGTTTTTCATTCCGGCAATCTTCACTAGCCGTAGTACCTTCTCCTCGAGCAAAGAACGGATAAAATGATACCTGATTTGGATGTGTTTGGTTCTCGAATGAAACACCGGATTATGTGCCAGATGTATCGCACTTTGGCTATCGCTGTGCAGCGTCCCCTTTCCGTATCTCACTCCTAGTTCATCCAGAAAATTCTGTAGCCATATCATTTCTTTACTCGCTTCCGTGATCGCCACGTACTCTGCTTCCGTTGTTGATAATGTAACTATTTTTTGTAACTTAGAAACCCAGCTCACAGCAGTTCCACCAAACGTGTACACATATCCAGTGGTACTCTTCCGCCGATCCAGGTCTCCTCCCATGTCAGCATCCACATAACCATGCAGTTCCATACTGCCAAGTCCGAACACCAGGCACTTTTTTGTAGTCCCGCGTAAGTAGCGCAGAATCCACTTCACAGCTTCCCAATGCATCTTTCCCGGATTGCTCATGTACCGGCTGACAACCCCAATAGCGTGGGCTATGTCAGGCCGCGTGCAAACCATTGCGTACATCAAGCTACCGATCGCTGATGCATAAGGTACACGTGCCATGTACTCACGCTCGGCTTCTGTCGTCGGTGAATGTGACTTCGAAAGTTTAAACTGTCCTCCCAAAGGTGTGGCCACCGGTTTAGCATTAGTCATCTGGAACCGGTCTAGCACCTTTTGAACGTATTCTTCTTGAGACAACTTTAAAGTCTTCAGGTCACGGTTGCGCGTGATCCTCATCCCCAATATTTGGTTGGCAGGACCCAAGTCTTTCATCTCAAAAGCTTTGGACAGCTCTTTCTTCAGCCCGTCGATTTCATGCATATCTGAACCAGCTATCAACATATCATCAACATATAATAATAAAATAAGAAAGTCACCATCCTTCCTACGTACATAGCAGCAATGATCAGTATAGCAACGCTTAAAGTCATTGAGCGTCATGAAATTGTCAAACTTATGGTACCACTGCCTTGGTGCCTGTTTCAGTCCGTACAGGCTTTTTCTAAGCCTGCATACCATTTTCTCCTTACCCTTTACCTCATAGCCCGTAGGTTGCAGCATGTAAATTTCTTCCTCCAAGTCACCATGAAGAAAGGCTGTCTTCACATCCAGCTGCTTAAGGTGTAGGTTCTGCCCGGCTACAATGCCGAGTACTGTCCGGATCGTATGCAACTTCACCACCGGAGAAAAAACATCCGTGAAGTCGATCCCATGTCTCTGCTGAAAACCTTTCACTACCAATCTTGCCTTGTAGCGAATCTTACCATCGCTATCAGTCTTCAGCCGGTAGACCCATTTATTCTGAAGAGCCTTCTTGTTCATTGGAAGCTTGGTCAGTTCCCAAGTACCGTTACGATGAAGAGAGTTCATCTCCTCCTCCATGGCTTGCTCCCACTTGAGCGAGTCATCGGTCTTTATTGCTTCTTCAAAATGCTCGGGTTCACCTCCATCTGTCAATAACAGAAAGTTAAGGTACCTTTGGGTTCTCTTCTTGGCGCGCGCACCCTTTCTGAGTGCTATAGGTTGGTCCAGGTCATTTGTGCTTTCGTCTGCTCCTCCATCGTTATCTGAGTCGCTCCCACTGGAAGTGTCCAAATCGTCAATGATGTCTTCAGGTGTCCTGGTGTCTTCTGCAGTGACATCCGGCTCCACAGGAATAACTGTCTGCATCTCCTTATCTTCCATACCTTCCTTGCCAATCGGCCCATCTCCAGTACCCTTCTCCGCTGCTCTGTCTCCATACATCACCTTTTCATTGAAGGTAACATTGCGGCTTCTCAGGACTTTCCGGTTTTCAGGATCCCAGAACCGGTAGCCCATCTGCTCATTTCCATAGCCAATAAAAACACATTTACGAGACTTCGCCTGCAGCTTGTTCCTGTCATCTGACTCAACAAAAACGTAAGATAAACAACCGAATATACGAAGGTGAGAGAGCGTCACCTCTTTGCCCCTCCAGGTTTCCTCTGGAATAGCTAGTTGTAGTGGAACAGAGGGACATCGGTTTATCAGATAAGCGGCTGTGTTCACCGCATCATCCCACATCATCTGCGGCAAGCCAGAATGTAGTCGCATACTCCTAGCTCTCTCGCATAGGGTCCTGTTCATTCGCTCTGCAACACCATTGAGCTGCGGTGTCGCTGGAATAGTTTTCTCGAACCGAATTCCATTCCCTGAACAGTACTGCTTGAATCCCTGCGATTCATACTCCCCGCCATTATCTGCCCTTAAGCATTTAAGCTTTAGGCCAGACTCATTTTCCACCAAAGATTTCCATACTTTAAAAGTATCAAACACCTCAGATTTGTGCTTCAGAAAGTATACCCATACCTTCCTGGTGGAGTCGTCAATGAAGGTCACATAATAGAGTGCACCTCCCATGGAAGCCACTGGTGCCGGCCCCCATACGTCGGAGTGAACTAGTTCCAGTTTCTGAGTCTTTACCAATCTTCTGCTATTCCCGAAAGAAATGCGCGACTGCTTGCCGAGTATACAACTTTCGCACATTTCTGATCTAATGGACTCCAGACCTGGTAACTTTCCCTTCGACTTCATCACCCGCAGACCCTTCTCGCTGATGTGGCCAAGGCGGCAATGCCATGTCGCCGTGTCCACTGAGCTGTTTGCCACTGCGGTAACCGGTGCATCTGTCAGGTATAGCGTGCTGGTCTTGGCACCTCTAGCGACGACTAGAGCGCCCTTGCACACTTTCCATTTCCCGTCTTCAAAAGTTACACGATGCCCTTCGACATCTAGCTGATGAACAGAAATCAGATTCTTAGTCAATCCAGGTATATGACGTACCTTATTGAGCTTCCACATCGAACCATTCTGTTGTGCGCACATTACCACACCTTTCCCGACGATATCAAGTGAGACTCCATTGGCGAGGTACACCTTGCCAAAGCGACCCTTGACGTAGTCTTGAATTTCTTCCCTGTTGGAAGTGCAGTGAAACGAAGCGCCAGAGTCCAATACCCAGGACTCAACAGAACTTGATACAGAAAGCAACAATACATCACCATCATATGAGGTAGCTGCATTTACCTCAGAACCTTTACCAGAACCTTTCTTGCCTTTGAGTTGATTGCACTCCGCTTTTACATGTCCTACCTTCTTGCAGTGCCAGCAAGTAGGACCCCGACCAGACCTCGACTTGCTCCTCCCCTTAGAACCAGATGTACTATGATTGGAAGATCCCTTTGCCATGGACCGCCCTCTCGAATCTACACTCAGGGCAGAATCACCAAATTTGTGCTGACCAGAAGCTTTTCTGGTTATATCCTCCTGAAGTAACTGATCTCGGACATCATTAAAAGACAACTTACTCTTACCAGCAGAGTTGCTAATAGCTGTGCGTGCAACCTGCCAACTGTCAGGCAGTGAACCCAATAAGCATAAAGCATATATTTCATCATCAAAATTTATACCCAGAGACGTCAGCTGGTTCAGGATGCGGTATATATGGTTGACATGCTCAGAGATGTTATCGGACTCTTTCATCTTCATGTTGAACAACTGACAAATTAGATGTACCTTGTTGTTCGCGCTTGGTGCCTCATACCTCATCGCCAGAGCGTTCATTAGCTCCATGGTTGTCTTCACATTGATGACAGTGTGAGCTATACTCTTTGAAAGCGTCAGCCTGACTGCTCCCAAAGCCTCACGATCTGTCGTCTTGTATTTCGCCGCATCCCCATCTTTCGGCATCTCCACCAATGCCGTGTGCAACTTTTTCATCACCAGATAATCCTCTATCTGCATTCGCCAAAAAGCAAAATCTGTGCCGTTAAATTTCTCCACGCCCATTCTTGTTGCATCCTCAGTGGCCATTACTCCCACTCAAGCAGACGTCTCCGCTTGAACCCGAATGCTTTGATACCACTTGTAGTGCCAAAATGCGGAATCCGACACTCAGAAATCTGGATTTACTGCTAAAAAAAAAACGGATCTTGGAAGTTATATGGCAACTTGAGAACTTGCTTATAGTTGTAAATCAATCACACATATACAAGCAATCACTAACACAGAGAATTTACGTGGTTCACCCAAAGGCTACGTCCACGGCCGGCAGAACAATCACTATGAGTTATCAAAGAGTTTACAAAGATTCTCCGATCTTAACTCTCCCTCACTTAACAATGATTATTCTAAAAATTGGAGTACATACGCCAACACCAAAGTCTCTGATGAGAAAGACTTACAGAGAGTTTCCAATCTTCAGGGTGTCCGCCAGAAAACAATCAGGGAGCCTATCTGTTTTCTCAGTTGTGGGGTGTGGAAATGATGTTGGAGGATTTTTTTTGATGATTTTATGATGGCTCTAAAAACTTATATTTATAGCCTTTAGAATCTATTTTTGGGAAGACCCAAAATAAACCTCTTCAAAGAGAAACGCTAGTTCAAAACAACTTCCCAAGGAATAGGGAAGACCCAACTGTCTTTGACTATTTCAAGCCAAGAGTGGCTCCACACATTTGCCTAACACTACACTCTCAGGGCTGCTAAACAATGTCGCTCATCACTTGGCCACCCATGCTCTGGATTCTGTTCAACTTTCTACTAATTGTATTTATGAAGATATTCCATCCTGTATTTTGTCTCATATCAATCGTAATATGAGTAACATTTGCTCTTCAGTTTAATATATGTGCACTTTCATTAGCAAAAAAAGAAAAAGAAAAAATAGATATCAATTTTTTTCATGTTTCTTACATATCATAGTTATAAAGTAGGTAGGTACTATTATCTTTCCTGGATATATCTATACACCAGCTTCTACAGTCGGAATTAATTCAGAACAAGAGGTTGCGCGCTTGTGATGCTGTGCAGAATGAATGTGTATGGTATCGACCTTCGCTTTAATTAGTTAGCTGACATTAGATTTCCTTCCATTCGATGCGTTCGAGTTCCTCGAGCTATCGTATCCAGAGGACTGCATGAGAGGGTCACTCATGACGTCCTGGATTGAGAGTTGGCTTGCCTGGCTGTGCATAGGGGAGCTATGCGTGCTTCTCAGAAGACAGTGTTGCATGTTCTCCTCCCCGAGCTCTCGAAGCCTGTTGAGCTCGGGAAGCACCACCGTTGCCAAATCTGGCCTGTCCTTCCTCCTCAACTCGGCGCACTGGAGGGAGATCTCCGCAAACTTCTGGGCCTCCTCCACCGGCCAGTCGGTCACTGCAGAGTCCAGCATCTCCGCGAACGTCCCCTTCTCGATCGCACGGCCGACGTGATGCGTTAGGCCCATGGGGGGCTTCGCGGTGATGATCTGCAGAAGAAGGATTCCCAAAGAGTAGATGTCGGACTTGACCCCGAGCATGCCGGTCTGCTGGTACTCGGGATCGATGTAACAGAAGGTGCCCGCCGTGGACGTCATACGGTACTGGGTGACCGTGTCCGCGACTGAGGGGGGCACGAGGCGCGCGAGGCCGACGTCGCTGATCTTGCTTATGTAGTTGCGGTCCAGAAGAATGTTGCCCGGCTTCAGGTCACGATGGACGAGGGGTTCCGGCTTCGTCTGGTGGAGGAACAGGAGGCCGGTGGCTATTTCGGCAGCTATACGGAACCGATGCTGCCAGGGGATGACTGGCGTGCCCCCTCGTCGGAACAGGCGGTCGTCTAGGCTGCCGTTGGCCATATATTCGTAGACCAGGCATCCGTACTCAGGGCAGGCACCTAGGAGTAGGACCATGTGCGGATGGCGGATGCAGCTCAGTACTTCCACCTACGTCCACAAGAATAATTCATTCGACACATATAGATAGATATATATATATATATATATATATGGGTCACTGTCACTGTGTCATATCCCAGTCGCTGTGTCCTTGGTGACTGTGTCCGTGAAACGTATAACTATAGTACCTCTTGCTGAAACTGTGATCTCCCTTGAGCAGCATCCGGGCGAAGGACCTTAATAGCGACCGGAGTGTGATCGAGATGGCATCTGTATACAGGACCATACCCTCCCTCGCCGATCTTGCGGTTGTCTGCAAAGTAGTTCGTGGCCTTCTCTATCTCCTCGATCGTGTACCTGCGGTACCGGACGTCGTACGTGCACGTATCCACCTTCTTCCTTTCCTCGGACTCTTTGAGTGCCTTCATCTCTGCGTTGATCCTCTTCTGCGCCTCGATCTCCGCTATCCTCTGGGCGGCCTCGGCTGCCTCTATTGCAGCCCTGCACTTTACCCTCTCTCTTTCAACCATAGCCAAGGCTGCTTCCTCTGAGATCCGAGCTTCTTCTAGCCTCTGCTCTTCTTCCTTCTTCCATCTATGGAGCTCTACTGCCTGTAGCCATAATGGTCAATGACTGACTGTTTGAACCTTACTGCAAATGATTAGTGACAAAATCTAAGAAAGGTTAGTTGGGACCTTTTGTTTAGCTGTTAGAGCCTCTTTGCATGCAGCACTGTACATGTCCATAGTCTGCTTGAGCTCTAGTTTCAGCCTTCTCATCTCTGCCTCAATATCATCCTGCAATTGGAGTTGAAGGATCTTCAATTTACTCTCATAGTCTATATATAATTTCAACATCCTTATAATATACTGATGGGATATTCTAGCTTGCTCACCATATTTTGCGATGACCACGATGTCCCACTAGAGAAGGAATTGAAATCGTTGCCCATAGAGTACGACTCCATGGAGGACCGTAGCGGTGTCTGCACCGACTCGAAGCTCCGGTCAAGAGAGTCCGACACGTTAGAGAGCCTTGGTGGGCGGTCGATGCTTGGTCTGCCGGAGCTCACGAATGATATGTCAGAATCCGGATATGACAATTCTGGGTACAGCTTCGTGTTCAAGACCCCACGACCTTCCCTCAAGAAGGGCGACCTGGAAAACATGCATGATCATATATGTGATTGATGTACGTAGTCCCGAAAAGTACACGAATTTGAGAAGGAAAAAACTTGCTATGTTGGCATTTAGCTTACTTGATGGATTCATGACTGAGCGTCCTAATCTCTGGTGATTGCTCAGATGCTGATAAAAAATATTTAAAGTTTAATTACTTGTCCAATTAAGAAGTAAATGTACGTAGTAATTTGTATTGAACTGTGATCTATGTTGCACTGACACGAGAAAAAGGTGTCAGTATCAATTTGAAAATATGCGTATCGTGTGTATCTGTATCTGTTTTGTGTCCTTATTGTGGTGCTTGTATAATTGCAATATAGATGGATACAAATACTAACACAACACGAAATGAAAACCATAATGGAGATGTGTCGTGTGTCCTAATATTGTAGTGTCTGATACACGTATGAGATGGACACGGTAACCATTTTGGAGGGACAACATACTGTGATGTACATTTAAGGCTAAGAATCAGACCTCTGGGTGTGAACAAGCTGCCGCGGTTGCTACCTGCATCGTGCTTGATGCTAGCAGCTTGGTTCTGTAATTGAGCGCGGAGAGGCGAGATTGTCGGCGCCGCCCTCACAGCATTCCTCATGGAAGACACCTTCCCTTTGGAGATCACGTACACGGTGCAGAAATCCGGCGCCCCTTTAGATATGCTGGAGGATATATCTGTAGTCTTGAATCTTCTGAGAGAAAATGATCATTAAGTAACGGAACAATCATAGAGGTGGAAGAGATTGTGCACCTGATCGAGTTTGTACCTGACAAATCCACCCCGGGATGGAGCACCGAGGACGAGCTTCTCCACCGCAGACTGCGATACGAACTCCACAATCGCTTTAGACACGTCTGTGTCCTCGATCACCACATCTTGACATTGAATCTGAGATATTCATTTACAAGACAATTTCATATATACTTGAATAAGTAAATACTTTGGAGTATATATATATATATATATATATATATATATATATATATATATATATATATATATATATATTTTTTTTTTTTTTTGAATAAGTAAATACTTTGGAGTATATATATATATATATATATATATATATATATATATATATATATATATATATATATGCTCACATCTTTTCTGGTGCAGAAACATCTGAAAGGAAGGAACAAATCTTTCATTTGAGGATCCGTCGCGGCTTTATAGTATTGTCCATCCTCATTGTTTCCTCCTACATTGTGAAAATATCGAAGAGACACAATTACTACGTGCATGCATGCATTATAGGTCGGCCAGATTCCTCGTAAGGAATGCTATTTTGTCCGTGGTCTGTGACTTTATGCCACATGTCACCATCCCATTGACAGGAATTCTGGTGACGGGCCCAAGCAATGGGATTCAGTCACGTGTGCTGCCTGCGGTCACAGCTGGAATTAACTAGGGAGATGAAGGTGTTACCGCTAGAAGTACTTTTGGTGTTGACATGGACTAATGTGAGGCTCTGGCCCTTGGATACGAGATTGTCGATCGCCCATTTGAGTGCACTCTGGCTCCCTTTGTCCTTGTCGATGGCCACCGCCACCATCGGAAATGCGGTGCCATTGCCGTCAGCATTCGACCTCCTATTCATCATCTAGGACCTAAATATATCCTTAACTTTCTTCTTCTTCTTCTTCTTCTTCTTCTTCTTGCTTTGATTCTTGAAACTATTGCTTGCTTCTTCTTTTGTTCTTTCCAAAATTTTATGATTCTCTCTCTCTCTCTCTCTTTGCCCCTTCTCTTTTCCCTCTATATCTGTTTTATTGATTTTGTGATTTTGTGTTGTTCTTCTCTTCGACCTTTGTTTCCTCTGTATCTATGGTTATGCTTCACTTTCGGGTAATATTTTAAGTTTGACCATTAACATTTGACTGTTGTCCTCTTTTAGGAAACCTGGTTCCAAGGCTATTATTCACTCCCTCCTTGACAACCATTTCCCTTAGAAGTTTTTTTGCCCTGACCATGGACATAAATAACATCCAATAAGATATAAATAAGATCCAATAAGATATTGGGGGTTAGAGGTGAACATTATTCACTTTTGTACCGCGAACCGAAGTTTGAAAATAATTCATTTCGTTTTTTATAATACTCAAAAAAATTATTCGGTTCAATTTTCTGTTCATTCCAAAACAAAATAAGACGTATACAATCATTAAATACCCTCATATATATATATATATATATATATATATATATATATATATATATATATATATATATATATATATATATATATATATATATATATATATATATATATATATGTTTTGAAAATAATAATATGTATGTGTTTAAAGTCGAACTTTGATAAATTAACAATTATTCCAACTTTCGGCCCAATTTTGAAATACAACAAACATATGTATAAAAATTATATTTTTTTTAATATAATTTGACCACCATCCCATATTTGGGTCCGACCTATTAAACAATAAAATAGTCCAACCAAACAATTCGAATAAACCGACCAAACCAAATTGTTGTTCGGTTTCAGTTTTATATTTTTAGAATCCTGGTTTATTCGAATTTCACTATTTCGATTCGGTTGAAACAGAACAAACCAAAAACGCTCATCTCAAGTTGGGATTGTGTCACACCCAGTACCGGAATACAAAAATGGCATTTTACATGGGTATCATGCATTAAATTAATCAATCAGTCTACCAACCCTTCCTTAGTTGGCTAGTCCTCATGGGTATTAAGTCAGGAACATGATCACAATACTCTATACCAATCACACGAAACATTGATAGGGCCTACTGGCTCATAGGAATCCTAGTTGACAATTAATAAATCGTGTAATACTAAACGAGATAATAGGTAGCACCTATACAAGGTTAGCAATTGATCAAATACAAGACTAAAAAATAGTAGCAAGTCACTAGGACAAGGCTAGGAAATAACTAAACAACTCCACTGCGCATCGACACGCTAAACAGAAGAAATCCAAAATTGGGGTATCAGACCGATATACCGACGGTACACCTGTACCGATGTGCCGACGGTATGTCGACAAATCGACATATTTAGACAAAATAAAAATATGAGTATCATACCATCAAAGCGATATGCAGTCGATATAGCGACAGTGATATACCGACTGTATGCTGAAAAAAGAAGACTTTTGGGACGACACTATTATATACGCTACTCAAAAAAGTCCCCAAAAAATTAATATTTGTGACGCTTATCTATTTTGTAATAAAAAGTTATATTATTTAGGACATATTCCTAAATGCATAATAATAATGTATCTTTTTTAAGAGTGAATTATTTTCGTCCCAAATAAAATTTCGGTCGTGTAAACACGGGCGGGAAGGAAAAATTGGTGGCCAAAATTTTGGGCCCATCCTATTTATTTTTTATTTTATAATTTTATCTTAACATTATTCTTAACCGTCTGATGTGAACAATTCAATCTGAACCATTACTGTTAGGGATTTTAAGTCCTTTCCTACACCAACACCAACATCACCATCAACATCCGATTCTCTCCTCTCTCTCTCTCTCTCTCTCTCAAAAATTCTGAGTTTGGGAGAATGGAATCTTCGACGTCGTGCCCCCTCCCCCTTGCGTGCCATTTTCTCCCCGCCTCCAGTTCGTCGACTTATTCGGTGGCGACAAAACCTCTACCGCCGACGACAAGGATTTGCCCTAATTTTTGTACATTAATTTTGTTTTGGGTAATATAGATGGACCGTCAGTTTGGGGGAGGCATCAACGGCGGAATCTGACTGGAGCAAGGCTCGATTTTGTGGTTGTCAGACGACAGCGATGGCAGAGGTGCAGGGTTTCGTTCGATGGAGACGAGGAACTTATGTTGGTTTTGTTAAGATTACATCAGGTTTGCTATATATTGCAGCATGTTTTATATTGCCATAATATTCATATGGATTTAGAGCCAAGCCTGAATTTGTTCTTTAAAAAAAATTAAACTTGACATTACCTACCACAGGATGTGAATTCCATTATCTATAACTTTTGCTCCACTCTAGTCTCAGAACTCAAAGAATGTGTGATAAGGAAGCTTACTATAGGAAATAATAATGCCTTGTTCTCATTGCTAGGGTTTGTTACAATATATATAGTGTCTACATTTGGGCTTATGGGACATATTTACATTACAAATATAATCTAATAACCCCCCTCAAGTTGGAACATGCAAGTCACAAATGCCCAACTTGGGAAGGAAAGAATCAAACACATGCTTTCCAAGGGGCTTGGTGAAGATGTCAGCCAGTTGAGAAGACGTAGGAACATGCGAGGCTATTACGGTGCCATCTCTAATAGCATCGCGAACAAAATGCAAATCCACTTCAATATGCTTACTGCGCTCATGAAATACCGGGTTCTGAGCCATGTGCAGGGCTGACTGACTGTCACAATACACCGACATAGCAGACTCCTGGCGAACGCCCAAACACACTAATAACTCCTTCAACCATTTCAACTCACAAACAAGCGCAGCAAGAGATCGGTATTCAGCTTCAGCGGAAGATCGGGAAACAGTTGGTTGCTTCTTGGTCTTCCAAGAAATAGGAGACCCCCCCAGAAACACCAACCAGCCTGTAACAGAGCGGCGAGTCAAGGGACAACTGGCCCAGTCGGAATCACACCAACCAGAAAGACGGAGATCACAATCAGCTTTCAAAAGAATACCCTGTCCCGGTGCATGCTTGAGATATCTGACAACTCTCAAAGCAGCATGCCAATGATCTTGTCGAGGCTCCTGTAAGAATTGACACAAGATATGCACAACATAGGCTAAGTCAGGACGAGTAAACGATAGATAAATCAACCTCCCAACCAGCCTACGATAACTCTCTGCATCCGCCATCTTTGGACTAGTCGATTCTGCCAGCTTGTGATTGGGCTCCATGGGAAAGCCAGCAGGTCGAGACCCCATCAAGCCGCATTCTGAAATGATGTCCAAAGCATACTTTCTTTGACACAAAAAAATTCCTTATGCACTCCGAGCCACCTCTATGCCAAGAAAGTACTTCAACACACCAAGGTCCTTCATGTGAAAGCAAGAACTAAGGTACTTTTTGAAAGCATCTAAAGCACATGTGTCATTACCAGGCACAATCATGTCATCACATAGATCAAAACATGCAACTCTACCTTTCCTTTAAAATAAGAGAAAAGGGAATAATCGGAATGAGATTGTATCAGTGTTCTAAAAGGCGCCATTAGGCGGCGCCTAGGCGGCGCCTAGGCGCTGGGCGGCGCGGTGGCGTCCAGCTTTCAGCCGGAGTCGGCCATTAGGCGGAGGAGCCAAAAAGGCGGGGCCAGGCGGCCGCCTAGGCGGTCGAGGCGGTGGGGCGGCCGCCTAGGCGGACGTGGTCGTGACTAATTCCCCGTCCCCTTTTTCTCCTTCACAATTTTCTTTCTTTCTCTCCCTCTTTCTCGTGACTAATTCCCCGTCCCCTTTTTTTTCCCTGCAAAAATAATGAATAGAAATATATAAAGAATGTTAAAAGTTATGAAACCGAAAAATGTCTAGACAAATTAAATTGCAAATTATATTGCTTGCATTTTATCTTATTTGCTTTCATTTTATATAACATATTTTTATTGCGTGAAATAGAAAAATGTCTGGAAGTGGATCTAATACGGCATCGTCTGACAATGTCAACGTTTCAAGTTCATCGTTGCTTCGGCGTTCCTCTACTGATATTGGATGGGAGTACGGTGCATTGGTTGATCCTACAAATCTAGACAAATTAAAATGCAAATTATGTGGCAAAATTTGTTCTGGAGGGATTTATAGGATCAAACAACATATAGGTCATATTAAGAGAAATGTGGCTTCATGCCCGAGATCTACGAAAGAAGATCAAGATAAATGCAAGGCGGCTATTGAAGCTAGCAAAGTCAAGAAGAAGGAGAAGAGAAAACAATAGGAAAGCATAAGGGAAGAGGTACAAATTGAAGATCAAGATGAGGAAGAAGAAATTGAAATTGTGGGATCAAGAAAAAGACCACATTTTCTTGGAGCTATGGACAAATGGGCTACATCCATCAATCCCGATATTGGGACAAATCCGGCAAAGAGGCTAAGACAACAAAATATGAATGAGGCATTATTTAAAGAAAAGACGGAAGCTGTGCATCAATATTTGGCTAAGTGGGTGTATGAGGCCGGCATACCTTTCCATGCTATTACCCTTGATAGTTTTGATCGGTTTATTGAAGCGGTTGGTCAATTCGGTCCAGGTTATCGGAAGCCAAGCCAATATATGTTGAGGGAACCACTTTTGAAGAAAGAGATGGAGAAAACTAAAGAGTCACTTAAGAAGCATGAAGAAGAATGGACTAAAAGTGGTTGTTCAGTTATGACCGACGCTTGGACCGACCGTAAGAGGAGTGTCATGAACATGTGTGTCAATTGTATTGAAGGTATGATGTTTTTTTTTTACTTAATGGTAAATTTCATATATTTTTTGCTTAATGGTAAAATTCATATATTTTTGTTTAATGGTAAAATTCTTAAATTCATATATTTTTTGCTTAAGGTACAAGTTTTCATTCTTCACAAGAAACTTCAATAGATGCACACACTGGAGAATATATATTCCATTATGTTGACAAGTGCATTGAAGAAATTGGGCCCAAAAATGTAGTTCAAGTTGTGACGGATAATGCGTCGAACAACATGGCGGCCGCCAAGTTATTGAAGGAGAAGAGGCCTACTATTTTCTGGACCTCGTGTGCCACTCACACAATAGATCTTATGCTTGAAGGGATTGCTAAAATTTCGAAGTTCAGAGATGTGATCGACAAAGCAAAGGCATTCACAGTGTTCATTTATTCTCATCATAGGACATTAGCTATGATGAGAAAATATACAAAAAGACGTGACATAGTGAGACCGGGTGTGACTAGATTTGCAACGGCATTCTTGACTTTGCAAAGTATGTTTGAGAAGAAGCATCAATTTCATGCAATGGTGGGTTCTTCGGATTGGGAATCAAGCAAATTGTGTCATGGTACCGCAAAAGGAAAGAAAGCCTATGCTATTGTGGTAAGTGCATGCTTTTGGTCGGGTGTAGCACTATGCTTGCGATTGTTTGCTCCATTAGTCAAGTTACTTAGATTGACCGATGGAGATAAAAAGCCATCAATGGGTTTTATTTACGGGAAGCTCAAGCAAGTAAGAGAACAAGTAAAGATTGTGTTTCAAAACAATGAGATGAGCTATAGGCCGATCATTGAAATCATCGATTCAAAAGCCACCGGCCGTCTTGATAGCCCCTTGCATTTGGCGGGCTACTTACTAAATCCTTATTATGCATATAAGGATACTAGTAGCTTTGATGATCCAACACTTAATGATGGTCTTATACAATGTGTTGAGACTTTCTTCTCCGACGATTTGGACATGCAAGATCGAATCATGAATGAGGAGCTAGGAAGATACAAGATGAGAGAGGGTTCATTTGGAAGAGCCTTAGCACTAAAAGGATGTACAAACAATGATGACAAGTATAATCCAGGTATAATTATTTAAAAATGTTTGTCTTAAGTTTCATTGAAATTTTATTTGCTACTAATTTACTTTGATCAATAGTACTTTGGTGGTCAAACTATGGAGGGTCTACTCCCAACTTGTTGAAAATTGCAAAAAGAATTCTAACTTTAACAACTAGTTCTTCCGGATGTGAGAGAAATTGGAGCACCTTTGAAGGGGTAAGTTTAATATAATTATAATTAGTTCTTTAACAACTAGATCTTTCCTTGCAATATCTAACTTTGTAGTTTATATTTTTTTTTTATGTAGATACATACAAAGAAGAGAAATAGGCTAGATGTGGAAAGGTTGAACAATCTAGTCTATGTGCAATTTAATGCAAAACTTATAAACAAGAAGAAAAGAGAAGTGACAGATGATGTACTACATTCTAGTGAGCCAATCTATACTCAAGGATGGGTTGTAGAGGGTGGAGATGATGATGAAGATGATAGTGGACCACATGAGGGACTTGGGCAATGGTTGGACAAGTATCGGGTGCGGACGACTACTTACAACCTAGAAGAAGTAGCAGAAATGTCGTGCCAGAACAAGTTGAATCAGAAACCGAAGATGAAGGAGATGAGGACATTGAGTGTGAATCTGATGGTCCTTCTATGGCGGTTGTTGATTATGAAAATGAAGAAGTGGGATCCATGTCGACGGACACTTAGAAGAAAGAGAGGAGATATTCTTATTTTGTTGCTGTAATATCGTTAGCTACTTGAATTATGTTGAACTTGTAGTCTTGTCTATGTTATCTTGAACTATGAATTTGATTTTGTTTAGTTATTATGAGAAACTTTAAATTTGGAGTATAATTTTCACTTTAGCATATTTTAATTCCTATGTTTTTTGCGGTGACCGCCTAATATTAGAAGGCCGCCTAGGCCCCGCCTAGGCGGCCTAGGCGCTAGGCGGTAGGTGGCCGCCCGCCTACCGCCTAGCGCCTTTTACAACCTTGGATTGTATAAATCCATAGGATATCAGAGAAGCAGCAAGCTTAGCAAACCAACAACGTGGTGCCTGTTTCAATCCATATAGTGACTTATGCAGGCGACACTTTGTTGGGTTCACTATGCGAAAAATCTAGCGGCAACTTCATATTTACTTCTTCTGTCAGATCTCTATGAAGAAAAGCATTGTGCACATCCATCTGGTGCAAAGTCCAGCCTCTCACAGCTGCAACAGCCAAGAACGCCCGAACTGTAGGCATCTTAGCTACCGGGGCAAATGTCTCGGAATAGTCGATCCCCTCAACCTGATGATTACCGAACACAACCAGCCGTGCCTTTAAGCGTTCAACACTGCCGTCGGATTTGTACTTTATTTTTTACACCCATCTACTTCCTAATGCTTTCTTCCCAGGAGGCAAATCGACAAGACTCCATGTCCCATTATTTTTCAGAGCCTGTATTTCAGTTTGCATAGCCGCGCGCCAGCCCGAATCTCGCGGGGCCTGGCGATATGAAGTAGGCTCAACACCTGCAGTGCTAGCTGCAAGAAAATCTCTGTGTCCAGCAGTAAATATGTCATAACTTAGAAATTGTGTTAGAGGATACGAAGTACCTGAGAAAGTGACGGGAACAGATGAACTGTGGTGAAGGGGGGACTTTTACTTCGAACAACATTCGTCACAAAATCCTGTAACCACACTGGCTGTGATTTCTTTCTCATTACTCTTCCCAATACTACCTCGTCGGGCACCTCTGGCACCACTGGCACTACTGTACCCCTTGTAGCATCAATAGTATCCGCATCACCCCCGGCGGACTCTCCTGTCAATACTTCTGCATCTACCTGTGCATCCTCGTCACTCGGTGCCGAGCCACCAGCAACCACTCCGGCCTCAGCAACCGTAGCTGGCACCGTCCCAAAAGCCTCTATATCGTCTCCCGGCACCTCAATAGATGTATGGCGTGTCGCAGAAGACATCTCGCTAGCAGAGCCACACCCAGGAAATTCTTTTTCATAAAATGTAACATCACGGGACAGAAAAAATTTACCAGTCTCTAAATCATACAGTTTCCATCCCTTTTTATCAAGTGGATACCCAACAAAGATACATTTTCTGTTCTGCTAGCAAATTTATCATGTCGGGATTTTGAATCATACACATAGCACATACAACCAAAAATACGTAGATGATCATACGAAGGAGCCGAACCATATAAAACTTCATAAGGAGACTTAAAATGCAAGATACTAGAAGGGGTTCTATTTATCAAATAACATGCACCCAGAACACATTCCCCCCAAAAATCCACGGAAAGAGAACCCTGAAATCTCAATGCCCTGGCTAGATTTAAAATATGTCGACGTTTTCTTTCCACCCTTCCATTCTGTTGAGGTGTCCCAACACATGATGTTTGGAACAATATACCTTGAGATAAAAAATAATCTCGTAAACAATTAAATTCAGTGTCATTGTCACTCCGCACACGACGTATATCAGCCCCAAACTGACGCTTCACCATAGCAATGAATTTAAGAAACATAGAATAAACATCACACTTATCCGTCAATAAAATAACCCAAACAGCTCTAGAAAAATCATCCACCAAAGTCAAAAAATATCGTGCCCCATTAGATAACGGAACACGATATGGCCCCCACAGATCACAGTGTATAAGTTCAAAGCATCTCAAAGCACGACTACTACTATCAGGAAAGGCATCACGAGTCTGTTTAGCTTGATGACAAATATCACAAGCCTTATGAAAAAACACACTACTACCAGAGAGAAAAGGTAAAGTCTGCATTACTTTATCTGAAGGATGCCCCAGTCTACTATGCCAAATCTCGGAATCACTCTCTTTGCATGCCAGGATCACCGAAGCCAAAGAAGCTGGAACCTCCCCCAAGAAGTAAAGTCCACCCCTTTGTTCACCTGCTCCAATCACCATCCTCGTACTTCGGTCCTGAACAAAACACAAATCAGGAGTAAATAACATATCACAATTTCTGGCACCAATCAATTGGGAGACAGAGATCAAATTGCAAGTCAATGTCGGAACATAAAGAACATCCGTCAACACCAACGAAGCAGTCAAAAATACTTTGTCTCTCAGAACAGCCTTAATAGTGCTCCCATCAGGCAAAATCACAGGACAGACAGGGCCCTCAAAGCAATCAACTAAACAGTCACGAGAGCCTGTCGCATGAAGAGTAGCCCCAGTATCGAATATCCAAGTGACAGAAGAATTCTTACCCATCAGACGATCAGAGTTTGAAGAACCAGGGTTGGAAGAATTGTCGTTATCCAGCAAGCTCATCAGTTTCTGCCATTGTTCACCTAAGAGTGGTGAAGGATACCCTCCATGCATCATATCCGTCGAACTCCTAGCAAGACCAGCAGGGACACCATGACCAGCAGCGACGACATGATGAGCAACTCCTGCGCCACCAGTACCGCGTCTCCCATCACGTCTCTGCTGTGGTGCCGGACCTCTGCTACCGCCAGTACCACGTCCGTCCTCACGCCGAGGACGAGTCTCCCACCACTCTGGATAGCCAATCTTGGCAAAGCAAGTTGCAACATCATGACCTGTTTTCTTGTAATGAGTACATATCATACCTGATTTGTCCCTGGAATCGGAGGTTCTACTATTAGAAGTAGTAGAAAGACGAGGTGAAGTCTTGATATCAGCACCAACACCTCCTCAGCAGCGGATTGGACTTGAGATTTTCGCATATCCTCCTCCTCACGGACTGCCTGGTATGTCCGATCTAAACTTGGTTGAGGATCCTGAGCCAAAAGTTTAGATCGGGTATGACCATACAACTCAGCATTCAACCCATACATAAAGTCCTGAAAGTGGTCTTCATCCCTCATAGCCTGCAGCTTTGCAGCAAGTTCACCACAGGTACAAGAAGACAATGGAAAATAAGCAGCTTGTTCATCCCACAAAGACTGTAAATTTTCAAAGTAGGTTTCCACAGACATCGAAGCCGTTTGTTTACACTCAGCTAAAGCCACCTTAATTTGTTGCTTCCGAGTGCCATTGCTAACAACAAATCTTTTCTCCAACAAGTTCCACAATGGATAAACCTCCTCAAAGTACGGCAAAGATTTTTTCAGAGACGGTTCAATGGTATTAAGAACCCATTGAACCAATAGCGCTTGCACGCATCTCCAATCAAACAATTTACTAGCATCATTAACAGGTTTGACTTCAGTACCTTCCAGGAAAGTGATCTTTCGCCTAGAGATCAGGGAGAGACGTATCGACCGAGACCACTCAGCATAGTTCGGTCCACGGAAAACAATATAAGTAATGATATTTCCTGGTTGATCAGCAGAACTCAGAAAATATGGATCTTTCGGATTAGGATAATTTGGGTTGTGTGTACCGCCACCGTCAGTCGCGACGGAATAGCTGGACGCAGCATCATCTGCCATCGCGGATGTTGTGTGTACAAAATTTTGTACAACGCCAACGAATCAACCGCTGATGGACGGGGTCGGCGGCGAATCGGCCGCGATCAGGGGCGCCGGATCTGGCGCGTAGGGACGGATGTCGGGTGTACAAAATTTTGTACAACGCCGACGAATCAGCCGCTGATGGACGGGGTCGGCGGCGAATCGGCCGCTGAATCGACGAATCCGGCGAATCGGCGCGGATCGGGCGGAAACCTCCAACAGAACGGACGCGGATCGGGCGTTGGCGCGATCAGGCGCGGTCAGGCCGGCGCGGTCGGGCGCGGCTGACTCCCGGTCGGACGCAGGGAGATGGCGCGGTCGGGCGCGGATGACTCCCGGTCGGGTGCGGGGAGATGGCGCGGTCGGGCGCGGCTTACTCCGGTCGGGCGCGGGGAGATGGTGCGGTCGGGCGCGGCTGACTCCCGGTCGGGCGCAGTAAGGAAGACGGCGGTCGGACGCGGTTAGGAAGACGGCGGTCGGGCGCGTTAAGGAAGATGGCGGCTAGGGTTTTTCGGGAGATGGCGGCTAGGATTTTTCGGGAGGCTTTGATACCATGTAGGAAATAATAATGCCTTGTTCTCATTGCTAGGGTTTGTTACAATATATATAGTGTCTACATTTGGACTTATGGGACATATTTGCATTATACATATAATCTAACATAATCTAACACTTAGTCTACCTAGGGTCTGATTTTGTAAGGTTAATGTTGTGGCATACTCTCCCTGTAACTTCATTTATCGAGGACCTCTTTACTACCTTGTACCTAAAAGTGTCTTAATAGGTTCGTTATAGTTCAAGTTTTTCTTAATCATGTATTTGGACTTCAGTTGATGCAACATTCGAGACAGGTGATAGTATCTACTATATAGACCTAAATGAAGTTGGATTGATACTATGAAAAAGGACACAACATTCACTAAGTTAGAGAGATGGCCCTCGGTAGATCCGAATGCAAGAAAAGGATTCAATCGAGCTAACTCCAACAATTTTGGTTTTAGGCTTTGTTTTGTTAATTGTGAGATTGGGACTTTGGGTTTATTATCGAGAGCCAATTCTATCAGTCATAACCTTACTGAGGTTCCAGTTTCATTGACTCTTAAAATGTCTTGTTGCACTTTTTTTTTGTTGAAGTGGCCATTAGCTAAATTCACCGTATTTATGGTGTTCACATGCCATTGTTTGATGGAGTGCTTCATATGTTTGTAGGGGTCATCATTTGTCCAATACTGGCTTATGTAGCAGGAACAATTGTCTGGATTTAGTTTGGCTGGGTGAAAGATAACATCCATGACACCTAGCACTAAAAAGCAATAGTGCAATTTTAATCCAGTAAATATATAGCTTTATTAGTATAGATGGGTGCTCCAATCCATTTCAGAAATGATTTGGGTTTGGTTTAGTTAAGATAATATCCACGATATCTGGATTGACTTCAAACTGGCTCTATTGTCGAAGAGGTCAAACACTAGATGAAGACTGTTAATATCAATTTCATGATGGTAATAAACTCAATCATGTCGCTATGAAGCTTACGCATCTTGGTACAAAACTGATGAAGGCTAGTTTACAAGTTATGTAATTGTTTCACAATCTATTAGAGATGTTATTGGGTAAACATTTCCCGAAAGTCTGATCTACATCTCAAAATTGCCTAGCGTAGTGTTTTTATACTGATTTGACGCTGGGCATGATCTTAGGAACTATATGTATATAGACAATACAAATTCATGGGAAAATAGGCAAACAAAAGCTTTATATTTATGAACAAATATTAGTGTGTAAATTTATCACAATACTGATAACAAATCACATGAAGTTCACAACACTCTACACTTGATGGATATGACATTGTTACGAGAGGGAACCTTGCGATATTTCGAGTTTCCAAGAGTCCTTGTTCAAGGGTTTCCACCATTGTAGCGAGTGGCTGATGTTGAGTCTGTCAGGATTTTCACTTTCCTTTTGGCTTCTAGTTTTTCAAGATTCACTGGTTGGTGAAGTTCTCAAAGGGGAGAATGATGACGGGCCATTATATTGGTTCAATTCAAATCCAAATGGATCTAGTTTGTTGGTAGATACAATTGTTATTATTGATTTAATCTTTTAGTTTTATTCATCATTATTAGTGTCGGTTTCTATTTGAGATGTATACCTATAAATAGGAAAGGTACAACAGATTAGTAATCGATGGATTGATGAGTTGTATTGAGATTTTGTGATATATATGTCATGTTATTTCCAAAATCCTCAATTTTGTTAATTCCGAAGCTCTCTTCTTGTTGCTTGATCAAGGACGTAGTACAACCCTACCTCGGATCGTTGTTTAGTGCCACAAGGAACTCCACACACCAAGCACAGGACTCACACCATCTGACTTTGTTGTTTGAATACGTGAAAGATCCCGAAGCATTCGAACCTGACATCCTATGCCATCATCATCACATCGACCATCCAATTTTTGTATTCTTTGAGAAAAGTTTGATCTTTGTTACCAAACCCACCAAAAACTACTGCCATTGTCGCATCGAACTATTTTGTGCTCGTTCTGTCCAACGTTGTTCCGAAAAGTCGATCAGCTGGTCAATCGGTCCATTGACTGGACAACTGACCCAATAATTGTTAGATACTTTAAGCAGTTCATAGATCCAATTTGATAATGTATTGTCTTGAAGTTTTTTTTGTTAAAGTTTGTAATTTTGTTAGAGTACTTGTGATAGTTGTATGCACTATTGTTACAAAATTAAATCTTACACGCCCTTATACTTAGGGTTCCTTCGGTCCTATCTTGCGTTAGATACGAGGATGACATCTGCTGTCGGGTCGGATCCTGGAGCTTGGGAGGATCTTGTTTCAAAAACTCGATTCGATGTTGACATCTTTGGTTGTGAAGACGGGGGTGATCATCTTCGTTTCTAAACTGTAGATTGAAAGTGAGGAAGTTGTTGTTTTGTTTATCGAATAGTGAAGAAAGTAGATTTTGATTTGATGATTTTGAATAGAACAATAAGCATGCAAGTCTCTCAAAATCTTATTAGTTAATATAGCTCATCAATCAATTATTAATATGCTGTCTGCACGATATTTAAAGTTGACGTCAATGGTTGTGCAAACGAGGGTGATCATTACCGATTGAAAATAGTAGATTGAAGTAAGGAAGGTGTTGTTTTGTTTATCAAATGGCAAAGAAACTAGATTTTGATTTGATGATTTTGAAGAGAACACTAAACAAGACTCTCAAAATCTTGTTAGTTAATATAGCTCGTCAATCAATTATTATATAGTGTATCTATACATATTTATTGGGATTTTTTTCTTTTAAGAATATAACAAAATTAGTTTGTGTTTACTTGTTTAGTGGTATTATCATCTTTGTTTTGTTGCCTTTGCGTACATTTTATATATCTGCTAAACCTTTGTTGTACTAGCAAAATGCTCATCTGGTTATGCTGCATTTTGGTAACAAGCACCATCTAATTATGATATTGACTTGCTGCCTTTTGGCCATTTATATTGAGGTGTTGCTTCGATCGGCAAGTCAGATATTATGCTGTTTCTTTTATCCATTGTTCAATTAGAAATGGTATACCATCATCGAACACGTCTTCTATTCAAGTAACGTTGCTTCACTTTCTCCTTTGGAGAGTGTTATCAACTTTCTTCTTGACAATGTTTTAAATTTCGTTAGGCGGAATAGGGCCACCTAGGCTGCTAGTTGAATATTTTTTTTATATATATATATTTTTAACCTGTATAGATATAAAGATTCATTTTATGTACCATAATGACACAAAGTTGTATTTGTTCTTGTGGCTAGCGGGATGCATTAAAGTTCCTTTGTGTTGTGCTTGGGTGGTAACTGGTTCGAATCCCACCTTGGGATTGATTTTTTTTTTTTCAGCATGTTATGGATGGAGTGATGACAGCTCACTGCCAACTTCTCTTAATTTGAATATTTACTATTTTCTGCTGTGATGGAGTGATGACAGCCCACTAACAACTTCTCCCCTCTTTAGAGCATCTCAACCCTATTGTCTTGTTTTGTGTTGTGAATCCTATGTGACATAAGGCACAAGACAATGTCTTTCCTATGTGGCAAGATGATATTCACACAAGACAATGAGATAAAAATGTGTTCTCCAATGCAAAAGTTTGAGAAGACAATAAAATTATTATTTTTTTTTTCAACTTCTAAAACAACTTTTTCACTTTTTTATATATATATATATTTTTATTCATAATTGATGATGTGGACATAAAGTCATTGTAAAATGCATTGTCTAGATCTAGACAACCAACTTCACATTCTTCTTGCCATGTCATTGCCATGTCAACATCACAATTTATTTCACATTTGCATTGGAGAAGTACTTTTGAAAAAATGGTCGTCATTCCTATGTGGCAACCATTTTTTCCAAGCTCACAATAGGGTTGGAGATGCTCTTACACCAGCTCCCAAAACACAACCAAAACCACTGGAAAAAAACCTTCTCATTCTCAGCAGAAGAGCGACGGTCGGAGCTCGAAAATGAAGATCGTGCACGCTCGGGCCGGCGTCCCGGTCGGTGGAGATGATCGAGAAGCTGCTCCACGCGACGTGGCTGGTTCAACTTCTCCCACTATGCCAACTTTGATCGTGTGCATGCCAGGTTCTTTGTTGATTTGATTTTTTTTTTCCTTTTTCAATTCTTCCGAACCGGCCGAACATATCCGATTAGGTCCGAATAGTCCCGATTAGGTCCGAATAGCTCCGTCTAGCGCCTAATTAAACCGACTAGGGCCTTTTCGTTTCGGTCTAGCGCCGTGGCGGCCGAACAGACCGAAATTTAGAATACTGCTTCTTGGCTTGCCAAGTACCAAATTAAGATCCTTTGGAAGAAATTGCGCTGAAAACTCACTCTCCTACAGCATCTGCTCCAGTAATGGATTTATTAGATGGTTTATCATCCCCGATGCATGTTCAAGGTGAACTTTGTGGCACTATCGTTTGTATTTCATGTTGTCTTGGAGCAAAGTATCGATATATAACTATTTGTTATAAGCAACAGATGAGAACTCTCGTTTCCCATCCATCACTGCTTCAAAAAACATCCAAGAAAACCACAACTTACAGTTATCCAGGCTACTTTCATGGATATGTCATCCGATGCTTGCACTGGTTTTATTTTTCAAGCAGTTGTGCCGAAGGTACTGTGACATGTCTTCTGATTTTCAAGTTATTAATGCTCCAATAGTTCCTCTTACATTAATATACTTAATGTTACTCAGCAATAAGTTCTATGTGAGCTTATCATGAATATTATATATATGTTTTACATGCTTGAGTGATCTCATATAGTTGCTGTTATTGCACTTGACCGCCTTCTTTAATCACTATTGAGCAACACACTGTTGTATACTACTAGAGGATGACTCCAGGCCGTGCAGGTTCTATTTAGGATCGTGTAGAAACAAAACATTTCGGGGGTAATAAACCAGTTGGCAAGACGAGAGGGCCCACTGCCTCGCTATACTGCTACAGTTGACATAACTAGGCTGTCATGATCCCGTCTTCGTTGCATGGAGATTAAAGGGACGAGCAGTAAAATTGTAAAATGTTGTTTTTAACAACAAAACTTATGCTCTACTCCTGCAATTATTGCATGGTGTTTATTTCTTTTAAAAAAAATCTAGTTTCAGGTGTGCTACATTGAATATATTAAGTTGCTTCTTGATTCAGAACTTATTATCACAGTGGAAAACTTAGTTATGTACTAAATTTGGTCGCTGAGCAAATTTAAATGTGATGTACTAATGATGCTTCCAACATAGTCTACGATGACGATTAAAAAAAGTTCACCTGCTGGAACAGTGTAGCTTCCAATATAGTCTACTCTGTTATGAAACCCTTATCTATTCACCATTATGTTATGAGTATGCTAATCTGTATTTTACAGAACCTCAGTTCCGAAATGGGGTGAATTCCTTTTTTTCAAAATTAATATTTTTTATTTTAATATGCATAATGGGAAGTAATGAAACTCTTCCCATATTGTATGTCTTATAGTGTTTCGGTTTGCTTTCCTAAAGGAAATCAATTGTAACATTTAGAAATACACAAATTTCCTGGCTAAGATTATACAAGGATTAAGTGCACATATATTTTATCTTCCTCAGTCAAACGAGAGATTCGTACTAATGCAATTGGTCTCTCCTATTTTTAATGGAATGCTCATTACTTTTGTAAACATCGATTTTTTTTTTTTTTTGGTTTCAAGGACTCCAAACTGCCGCATCTAACTGAATGTATTGCATCATTACTTTTGTAAATATTTAATTTTAATTTATGCATGTTTTTCACATGATAGATAAAATGGCCAATATAGCGAGTGTCGATTTCGAAGTACTAGATGCTGCTGGAAAAAAATTATTTGAGCTGGCACGTGGACCTGAAGTTCCACTTACGTGTCCAGGGCTTATTAGCCACAATTTCAACTCCTCTTCCATCGGCCGGCCACTGGTACGAAAAATACAGCAGACACTGCTATGGTTGTTTCTACAGTGAAAGTCTCTGATATAGATAAGGCGAAAGCCATTATCTACATCGGGAGACACATTGATCGGACCCTGAAGGCCGAATACCTCACTGTAGAAGATCCAAAGAAATTGTGGACTGCACTGGAGGACCGCTATAAACATCAAAAAGATGTAATCCTCCCACGTGCAAGGTATGAGTGGGAAAACCTTCGACTTCAGGACTTTAAGTCCGTAGCTGAGTACAACTCAGCTCTCCATAATATCACCTCACGTCTGAAGTTGTGTGGTGAAGAAGTCTCGGAGTATCGCATGTTGGAAAAAATTTATACATCCTTCCACGAGAAGGACGCAATCCTCATGCAACAGTACCGTGAACGAAAGTTCACAAAGTACTCTGAATTGCACTCTACCCTGATGATGGCAGAGCAAAACAGAGAACTTCTCTTGGCCACTCATAACCTACGCCCTGCAGGCTCAACTTCTCTCCCAGAAGCTCATTTTTCTTCCAAGAAGCAGAAGAAAAATAAGGACAGATCTAACATGGGAAATGCCCATAAGAGGTCGGCCAGAAGTCCACCCCAGAACAACTTTCATCCCCAGAGCAGCAAAAGTGGGGCAAAGAAAAAGTGGAAGAAGACTACAGAACTGATGTCCATTCCTAAGAAAAATTGGGAGGACAAATGCCACAAATGTGGCATGATTGGACACTGGTCCAGAAACTGTCGCACCCCACGACATCTACAAAATCTGTATCAAGCGAGCCAGAAGTCTCAAGTTGAAACAAATCTGGTAGAAAAGCAGCCGTCTACTCAGTTCTCGGCGGAAGACTTCGAAAACGACGACCTACTCGACTAGAGCCACTATCTTATTTCATGCTTTTAAAAACTTGTTGACGCATTTACATATTATGCTTCTCTTTTAAATTTCTTGAAAAATGATATTTATTCTTACATTTGACAAAGAAAATTTTATGAAGTCTCTCCGAATAGGCTCACCTATTTGGGTATGATGTCAGAAAGAACTTGAGGCTTGGTATTTAATTGGTCTCCTGTGACCTTCCTCATTTTTCCGCCTGTTCATATTCACGTAGAGCTACCGAAAGGGGATGACAAAATATTATTTTTTTGCTCAAATTGTATTTATAAATTATGTATTTTTGCAAGCAACTTATTGACCTCTCTATATCGGTCCGTCGATCGATATAAGTGAATTTTTTTAAACAAAAATTGTATTTCAAAACCGTTGTTTTAATTACGATGGTTTGTTGTTGTTTTTTCATAGATCTATAGATGAAGTGTGAATGCCTTGTGGATAGCGCCTCGACGCACACAATCCTTCGAGAAAAAGCTATTTTTATAGCTTATATGATTATGACGGTCCCGTTATTACGATATCAGGACTATCAAACATAATCGAAGGATCTGGTGAAGCAATTATATTGCTCCCAAATAAAACAAGACTAGTAATAAAAGATGCACTATTCTCTCCTAAATCAAGTAGGAATCTCATAAGTTTCAAGGACATTCGTTTAAACGAATATCACTTAGAAACAAATAAAATAAATGAGGCAGAATATCTATATGTTACTCGTCTAAAAGATAGTTCAAAAACTATCTTAGAACGATTCAAGGAACTTTCGTCGGGTCTCTATCATACTCATATTCAATCAACAGAAGCTAACATGATTGTGCACCAGAAGTGTCATTCATCGCCAAAATTTAAACTTTGGCATAATAGACTGGGTCACCCAGGATTAGCTATGATGAAACGAATCATAAGCCAATCCAGTGGACACAACCTACAGAACCTGAAGATTCTTCAGAAGTATGATTACTCCTGTCTACCTTGTTTTCAAGGCAAAATTATAACGAGACCATCCATTTTGAAAGTAGGACTAGAGTCTCCTAGCTTCTTAGAGAGAATTCATGGAGACATTTGCGGACCTATTCACCCCGCAAGTGGTCAATTTAGGTACTTTATGGTACTTATCGATGCATCTACTAAATGGTCTTATGTGTGCCTTTTGTCCACCCGCAACTTAGCTTTTTCTAAGCTATTGGCACAAATAATTAAGTTGCGGGCTCATTTCCCCGATAACCATATCAAAAAATTAAGACTTGATAATGTGGGTGAATTTACTTCACAGGTTTTTCAAGACTATTGCCAAGCAACTGGCATCGAAGTTGAACATCCTGTAGCTCATGTTCACACCCAGAACGGGTTAGCAGAATCTCTTATTAAGAGATTACAATGGATTGCTCGTCCATTGTTGATGCAGTCACAGTTGACTGTGGAAGCTTGGGGTTATGCTATTTTGCATGCCGCATTACTTATTAGAATACGGCCTTCTGGAGGTCATATTCTATCTCCGATGCAGCTCGCTTATGGTTCACCTCCAAATATCTCACATTTGAGAGTTTTTGGTTGTGCTGTTTACGTCCCCATTGCTCCCCCACAGAGGACCAAAATGGGTCCACAACGTCGATTAGGTATCTATGTTGGGTTTGACTCACCCTCTATAATTAGATACCTAGAACCCCTGACGGGTGACGTATTTAAGGCACGTCGTGATGACTGTGAGTTTTATGAAGGATTATTTCCTAAACTGGGCAAACAGTCTAAGAAGCCAGAAGTTTCTAAGACAATTTCTTGGGACACAAAAACTTTGTCTCATTTTGATCCGCGTACAAGTCAATGTGAAGATGAGATCCTGAAGATATTACATCTTCAGAACACTGTACATCTACTTCCGGATACATTTACTGACAACCAGAAGATTGTCAGATCACACGTCCCTGCTGCCAACACGCCAGCTAGGATTGACATCCCCAAAGATGGATGCAATCCGCCGGCAGCAGAAATAGCAATACCTCAATTAAAAAGAGGACGCCCACCAGGTTCGAGAGACAAAGTCCCTCGTAAAAGAAAAAACCCTGGAGAAATTAAGAAGATCCCAACACAGGATGCTGAGCTCAGATCAGCTACCTCTCCCCTCCTAGTTTCCCCTGGAGCGGAACAAACAGGAGAAATATCATTAAATTATGTACGTACTGGAGAGGTACTGAACAGAAAAAGCACAGTCATCGACGACGATTTTTCGTTCAATATTGCCGTTCACGTTACTGAAAATGATGATGATATCGATCCACGGTCTCTAGCGGAATGTAAACGCAGAGGCGATTGGCCAAAGTGGAACGAGGCAATAGGAGTAGAGCTGGACTCACTCTTGAAACGCGAAGTCTTTGGACCTGTAGTCCAAACACCTGAAGGTGTAAAACCAGTGGGATATAAATGGATCTTCACAAGAAAAAGAAATGAACACAACATAGTTGTGCGCTACAAAGCACGCCTTGGGAACGCCCCTTGTGCGGATCAGATAAGTATCCCGCATCGGCGTAGCCAACAAGGGTCGCGTTGCTTCTAGTGCCAAGAGCGTTGGACTTACTCAAAACTGCGTAGGGATAGAACAAACCCAAGTCCGTAGTACCCTTATAGTAGCGGAAAATGTTTTTTATGCCATTCCAATGGCGGCGTGCTGGCGCGGTGCTGTGTCGAGCTAGACAATTCACAGCAAACGAGATGTCCGGTCTAGTACATTGGGCCAAGTACAATAAAGCGCCTATTGCACCTAGATAAGAGTACTCAGGACTCAATATCTCTTTGTCGTCCTCCTTTGGACGAAATGGGTCCTTAGTAATGTCTAGAGAGCGGACGATCATGGGAGTAGCGGACGGCTTAACGTCAAAATGACTAAAGCGTCTCAACACCTTTTGGGTGTAGTTCGCTTGATGGACAAGAATTCCATCTTTACGGTGCTCGATCTGCAGGCCGAGGCAAAACCGTGTCTTCCCAAGATCCTTCATCTCGAATTCCCTCTTCAGGATATCAGCAGTTTCTGACAAGTCTTTTTCGGTTCCTATGAGATTCATGTCATCTACATAGATCGCGATGATTGCGTATCCTGAAGTGGATTTCTTTATGAACACGCATGGGCAAAGTTCGTTATTGACATATCCCAAACCGATCAAGTATTCGCTTAGGCGGTTATACCACATTCGCCTGGATTGTTTCAATCCATATAACGAACGTCTCAGTCTAATCGAGAACGCGTTCCGTGGTTGGGAACTACTTGATTCAGGCATCTTTAGTCCTTCAGGGACTCTCATGTATATCTCTGTGTCCAGATCCCCGTAGAGATAGGCTGTGACCACATCCATGAGCTGCATATTCAGTTTTTCGGAAACTACTAAACTGATTAAGTAGCGGAACGTTATGACGTCCATTACGGGAGAATACGTCTCCTCGTAATCAATTCCAGGGCGTTGTGATAAGCCTTGCGCCACAAGGCGTGCTTTGTATCGCACAATCTTATTTCTCTCATTACGCTTCCTCAGGAAAACCCATTTGTGACCAACTGGTTTAACATTGGGTGGTGTTGGAGCAACAGGTCCAAACACGCTTCTTTTCGCTAAGGAGTCTAGTTCAGTCTGGATTGCTTGTTTCCATTGTGACCAGTCCGTTCGTCGTTGACACTCGGCAACACTACGAGGTTCCATGTCATTATTGTTCATAATGTCAGTGGCCACTGAGTATATGAACACATCATCGATGACAGTTTCGTTTCGCTTCAAAATATCGTCTAAGCTAGCATACTCGACGGATATTTCGAGGTTATCGGCATGATTAGGAATAGGCGTTTCATCTGGAACGCGCTCTTCTAATATATCGCCGTGATCCTTAATGATCTCATGTGGCAAAACGCTTTTAACAAGATTTCTCCGCTTCCGGGGCAGAATATCTTTGGAACCAACCGGTCTTCCCTTCTTCTTGGGAATAGCGGCGGACTGGACAGTCGATGGCAGCGTCTTTTGCTCGGCGGGTTCGACCGGAGCAACATGTTTCATAGGAACATGGCGTCTCTCAGGGACGTCTATCCTTGCAGGCACATTTACAGCAGGTATAATTGATCTTGTGACTTTTGCTAGGTCGCTAAATGTGTCTGGCATTTGATTTGCAATATCTTGCAGACCTAGAATCCTCTGCACTTCCTTATCACTATGTGCAGAGGGGGGATCATGATGAGCAACAGCGGGCACATGCCACGCTAATTCACGTCGTTCCTCATCAACGTTAGCGTGCATTTCTTTCCCTAACGACGAAAAGATTGCCTCATCAAAGTCACAATCCGCGTGTCTCGCGGTAAAGAGATCGCATGTCAAGGGCTCTAAATAGCGAATGATGGACGGGGAGTTATAACCGACTATATTCTCCGTCGTTTCTGAGGTCCAAATTTTGAACGCCTTATCGGCTCAATTGGAACATTGACTAGGCACCCAAACACGCGTAAATGTGAGATGTCAGGCTCACATCCAGTAACCAGCTGGTACGCGGAAAGTGGTTTGGTGGCCATAGGCCTCAGACGGACCAAATTTGCAGCGTGCAAAATTGCATAGCCCCATGCAGATAGTGGAAGTTTGGTGTGCATAACCAAGGTCCGCGTTATCACTTGCAGTCGCTTTATAAAAGCTTCTGCTAGGCCATTTTGGGTATGAACATACGCAACAGGATGTTCAAGATTTATTCCCAAAGTCATGCAATAGTCATCGAAAGTCTTTGATGTAAACTCCGCGGCATTATCAAGTCTAATAGACTTTATCGGATAATCCGGATGGTGAGCCCTTAACTTAATGATCTGGGCGAGGAGTTTAGGAAACGCTGCGTTTCGGGTGGACAACAACACTACGTGTGACCATCTAGTCGATGCATCAACCAAAACCATGAAGTATTTAAATGGTCCGCATGTTGGTTGGATTGGTCCACAAATATCTCCATGAATTCTCTCAAGGAATTGGAAAACCAATCTCGTAGGTTTCACATGAAGTGGCTTGAGATTCGTCTTCCCAATCGAGCAAGCTTGGCATAGGCTTTTCGGATTTATAACAAAATTCTTTCCTCAAAGAGGATGCCCATGTGATGCATTCATAGTGCGAAGCATCGTATTTTGACCCGGATGACCCAGCCGGTCATGCCATAGCATAAAAGTCCTCTCATCAATTGGCGCTCGGCGAATGATGAGATTACTCTCGATGTGTTGTATCGTAGTGAGATACAAACCACTTGAAAGACATTTCAACTTCTCCAAGATACGCTTTTGGCTGTACTGAGTGGAGGTAATGAAAAGATACTCGAAGCCATGTTCTCGAGAAGTTTCAACATGAAATCCGTTTTCTCGAATATCCTTAAAACTCAGTAAGGTACGAATGGACCTTGGAGAATATAAGGCCTCTGATACTTCAACGGGAGTACCATTGGACAACGAAAAACGGGTTTTGCCAAAACCTTGAACAAGGGTTGAGGGTCCCGAAATGGTTGTCACTGAGGTTACTTTAGACGTATAGGAGATAAAGTATGATTTATCTCTCAAGATAGTGTGAGTCGTTCCACTATCAACCAGACAATCCACTGTCCCGTGGTCCATGCCTATAAGTAAAGAAAATTAAAGTTTGTCACACGTTTGAGGAAAGTGCTCGAAATAGAACTTTAATTTATCGAGAAAACAGAAAATACAAACCACCAAAAGTTTCATGACTTAAATCAAATATAGAGAGAAAATGGAGATTTATTCTTCCATTTCTGCTACAAAATCGGGGGTCTCAAGATATAGATTTTCGCACTCGTTGACCATATTTGCTTCGGCCCGGCGCCCCTTGTGATAGTTATCAACTTCTTGGGGGGTCGCCCTGCAAGTCCGTTGCATATGACCATAAGCACCACATTTGTAGCAGAGAGTAGGCGCTTGGCCTTCCACTCTCGCTTTGGGGCGACTGGCCCGTTGGTTCTTACCATGAGACTGTCTAGGAGTCAAAGGTCCTTGGTTCTTGTTAGAACCTCGCTTTGGGTGGCGAGACTTAAACTCGCCTCTGTTCCTTGGCTGGGACGACTGGCCCTTGTCTCGTTTCCACCGTGGATTTGGTCCACGGAGAGCGTTTGCATCAGGCATTGGAATTGCCTTTGTTCCAGCAGGATGAGAATTGTTGTTTCTCATTAAAATGAGACTGTTCTTCTCGTCTAGTAAAAGCTGGGTGATGAGCTCAGGAAACTTGGTGAACTTAGATTGACGGTATTGCTTCTGGAGCAAGTTGTTAGTGGAAGGAAATGCGGTGTATGTTTTCTCCAATAGATCACTGTCGGTTAATATCTCACCGCAGTATTGGAGAAGTGATCGAATCCTGCAGACTTCATTGTTGTAGTCAGTTACACTCTTGAAGTCTTGGAAGCGCAGTTTCAACCAGTCATGACGTGCTTCAGGTAGCCATATGGTCTTCTGGTGGTCGAAGCGCTCTTTCAGAGAGTCCCATAGCGTCTTCGGCGAGGAGATTTCAATGAACTCCGCCTTTTGTAGTCAGTTACACTCTTGAAGTCTTGGAAGCGCATTTTCAACCAGTCATGACGTGCTTCAGGTAGCCATATGGTCTTCTGGTGGTCGAAGCGCTCTTTCAGAGAGTCCCATAGCGTCTTCGGCGAGGAGATTTCAATGAACTCCGCCTTCATGGCGTCAGATAAATGCCTGCGGAATAGAATCATCGCTTTGGCGTTCATTGAGCGAGTGACTTCCACTTCACGCTCTTTCTCGTTATAGATGACGTCCAAGAGGCCCTGCGCATCTAGATGGTTCTGGATGTCTTGCGTCCAGTCCAAGTAGTTCTTGCCAGAGGCTTCAAGGATGGGAAAATCAATCTTGATCGACATTTTTTTACAACAGGAGAAAAAATCTTGATCAGTCAACATATAAAACGATGGGTTTATATGGATTTGGTTTGTATAAGCAACAACAAACAATCGTAAATAAAAACAACGATTTTGAAAAAAACGATTTTTGTTTAAAAATTATCTTATATCGATCGACGGGCCGATATAGAGAGGTCAATAAGTTTCTTGTAAAAATACATAATTATAAATATAATTTGAGCAAAAAAATAATATTCGGTCAACCCTTTTCAGTAGCTTTACGTGAATATGACCAGGCGGGAAAATGAGGGAGGAGGGTCACCGGGGACCTCTTAAGAACCAAGCCCCAAGTTCTTTCTGACATCATACCCAAATAGGTGAGCCTATTCGGAGAGAGTTCGTAAATTTTTGTCAAATGTAAGAATAAATAAGATTTTTCAAGAAATTCACGCTATTTGCGAACTGTGCAAAATAGGTGACAATTTAGTGCGTGCTCAAAATGAGCGTTGCCTTTGAAAAATTATTAACCAAAAAAGTTATTTTTGGGAGGCCCAAATTTGGCGGTGCCAGAATTTGTTTATGTAGCCAAAACAAATTTTCAATTTTCACGCAATTACTCTAAAAAAAAAGTACAACATAAGTAGGCAAAAGCACACAAAAGAATAGGTGCCTAAGCAAGCGGAACAAAAAAAATGTTAACTATTTTTCCGACGTCTAATGAAGCGACGCCAAAAATAGCGAGAAAAAAATACAATTTTTTACTACCCATCTGTTACAATAATTCACTGAGTAACATAAAGAAAAAAAATGCTACTGAGGTGCTTATCGGGGTGCAGATGACAAAATAAGAAGGAGAATCGACGTCCAGATCTCGACGTTATCCTTCCTTTTCCCCTAGTCGATCCGACCAGAGGCTGGAAACACTTCTTAAAACAAATTATTTGTTTTGTTCTGTTAACGAATTTGCTTCTTAGAAACAAAATAGTTGCTTCTATTAGTATCTTATTTGCCTTCAAACAGATAGGCAAATCTTACATAGAACCAAAGAGCTACATATGCATCATGTATTCTGTACATTCAATATGGATCATACTTGTTGAGTGGCATCAACTCATGGACTACCAGTTTTTCATTTGTCCGTAGATGAAAACATTACTTTAGTACATAAGTTTTATTTTAGATGGAAATGTTTGATGCTAATCTGTATTTTACAGAACCTCAGTTCCGAAATGGGGTGAATTCCTTTTTTTCAAAATCAATATTCTTTATTTTAATATGCATAATGGGAAGTAATGAAACTCTTCCCATATTGTATGTCTTATAGTGTTTCGGTTTGCTTTCCTAAAGGAAATCAATTGTAACATTTAGAAATACACAAATTTCTTGGCTAAGATTATACAAGGATTAAGTGCACATATATTTTATCTTCCTCAGTCAAACGAGAGATTCGTACTAATGCAATTGGTCTCTCCTATTTTTAATGGAATGCTCATTACTTTTGTAAACATCGAATTTTTTTTTGTTTCAAGGACTACAAACTGCCGCATCTAACTGAATGTATTGCATCATTACTTTTGTAAATATTTAATTTTAATTTATGCATGTTTTTCACATGATAGATAAAATGGCTAAAATAGCGAGTGTCGATTTCGAAGTACTAGATGCTGCTGGAAAAAATTATTTGAGCTGGCACGTGGACCTGAAGTTCCACTTACGTGCCCAGGGCTTATTAGCCACAATTTCAACTCCTCTTCCATCGGCTTCGGCCACTGGTACGGGAAATACAGCAGGCACTGCTATAGTTGTTTCTACAGTGAAAGTCTCTGATATAGATAAGGCGAAAGCCATTATCTATATCAGGAGACACATTGATCGGACCTTGAAGGCCGAATACCTCACTGTAGAAGACCCAAAGGAATTATGGACTGCACTGGAGGACCGCTATAAACATCAAAAAGATGTAATCCTCCCACGTGCAAGGTATGAGTGGGAAAACCTTCGACTTCAGGACTTTAAGTCCGTAGCTGAGTACAACTCAGCTCTCCATAATATTACCTCACGCCTGAAGTTGTGTGGTGAAGAAGTCTCGGAGTATCGCATGTTGGAAAAAACTTATACATCCTTCCACGAGAAGGACGCAATCCTCATGCATCAGTACCGTGAACGAAAGTTCACAAAGTACTCTGAATTGCACTCCACCCTGATGATGGCAGAGCAAAACAGAGAACTTCTCTTGGCCACTCATAACCTACGCCCTGCAGGCTCAGCTCCTCTCCCAGAAGCTCATTTTTCTTCCAAGAAGCAGAAGAAAAATAAGGACAGATCTAACATGGGGAATGCCCATAAGAGGCCGGCCAGAAGTCCACCCCAGAACAACTTTCATCCCCAGAGCAGCAAAAGTGGGGCAAAGAAAAAGTGGAAGAAGACCACAGAACTGATGTCCATTCCCAAGAAAAATTGGGAGGACAAATGCCACAAATGTGGCATGACTGGACACTGGTCCAGAAACTGTCGCACCCCGCGACATCTACAAAATTTGTATCAAGTGAGCCAGAAGTCTCAAGTTGAAACAAATCTGGTAGAAAAGCAGCCGTCTACTCAGTTCTCGGCGGAAGACTTCGAGAACGACGACCTACTCGACTAGAGCTACTATTTTATTTCATGCTTTTAAAAACTTGTTGACGCATTTACATATTATGCTTCTCTTTTAAATTTCTTGAAAAATGATATTTATTCTTACATTTGACAAAGAAAATTTTATGAAGTCTCTCCGAATAGGCTCACCAATTTGGATATGATGTCAGAAAGAACTTGAGGCTTGGTATTTAATTGGTCCCCTGTGACCATCCTCCCTCATTTTTTCGTCTGGTCATATTCACGTAGAGCTACCGAAAGGGGATGACAGAATATTATTTTTTGGCTCAAATTGTATTTATAAATTATGCATTTTTGCAAACAACTTATTGACCTCTCTATATCGGTCCGTCGATCGATATAAGTGAATTTTTTTAAACAAAAATTGTATTTCAAAACCGTTGTTTTAATTACGATGGTTTGTTGTTGTTTTTTCATAGATTTATAGATGAAGTGTGAATGCCTTGTGGACAGCACCTCGACGCACACAATCCTTCGAGAAAAAAGCTATTTTTATAGCTTATATGATTATGACGGTCCCGTTATTACGATATCAGGACTATCAAACATAATCGAAGGATCTGGTGAAGCAATTATATTGCTCCCAAATAAAACAAGACTAGTAATAAAAGATGCACTATTCTCTCCTAAATCAAGTAGGAATCTCATAAGTTTCAAGGACATTCGTTTAAACGGATATCACTTAGAAACAAATAAAATAAATGAGGCAGAATATCTATATGTTACTCGTCTAAAAGATAGTTCAAAAACTATCTTAGAACGATTCAAGGAACTTTCGTCGGGTCTCTATCATACTCATATTCAATCAACAGAAGCTAACATGATTGTGCACTAGAAGTGTCATTCATCGCCAAAATTTAAACTTTGGCATAATAGACTGGGTCACCCAGGATCAGCTATGATGAAACGAATCATAAGCCAATCTAGTGGACACAACCTGCAGAACCTGAAGATTCTTCAGAAGTATGATTACTCCTGTCTACCTTGTTTTCAAGGCAAAATTATAACGAGACCATCCATTTTGAAAGTAGGACTAGAGTCTCCTAGCTTCTTAGAGAGAATTCATGGAGACATTTGCGGACCTATTCACCCCGCAAGTGGTCCATTTAGGTACTTTATGGTACTTATCGATGCATCTACTAAATGGTCTTATGTGTGCCTTTTGTCCACCCGCAACTTAGCTTTTTCTAAGCTATTGGCACAAATAATTAAGTTGCGGGCTCATTTTCCCGATAACCATATCAAAAAATTAAGACTTGATAATGTGGGTGAATTTACTTCACAGGTTTTTCAAGACTATTGCCAAGCAACTGGCATCAAAGTTGAACATCCTGTAGCTCATGTTCACACCCAGAACGGGTTAGCAGAATCTCTTATTAAGAGATTACAATGGATTGCTCGTCCATTGTTGATGCAGTCACAGTTGACTGTGGAAGCTTGGGGTTATGCTATTTTGCATGCCGTATTACTTATTAGAATACGGCCTTCTGGAGGTCATATTCTATCTCCGATGCAGCTCGCTTATGGTTCACCTCCAAATATCTCACATTTGAGAGTTTTTGGTTGTGCTGTTTACGTCCCCATTGCTCCCCCACAGAGGACCAAAATGGGTCCACAACGTCGATTAGGTATCTATGTTGGGTTTAACTCACCCTCTATAATTAGATACCTAGAACCCCTGACGGGTGACGTATTTAAGGCACGTCGTGATGACTGTGAGTTTGATGAAGGATTATTTTCTAAACTGGACAAACAGTCTAAGAAGCCAGAAGTTTCTAAGACAATTTCTTGGGACACAAAAACTTTGTCTCATTTTGATCCGCGTACAAGTCAATGTGAAGATGAGATCCTGAAGATATTACATCTTCAGAACACTGTACATCTACTTCCGGATACATTTACTGACAACCAGAAGATTGTCAGATCACACGTCCCTGCTGCCAACACGCTAGCTAGGATTGACATCCCCAAAGATGGATGCAATCCGCCGGCAGCAGAAATAGCAATACCTCAATTAAAAAGAGGACGCCCACCAGGTTCGAGAGACCAAGTCCCTCATAAAAGAAAAAACCCTGGAGAAATTAAGAAGATCCCAACACAGGATGCTGAGCTCAGATCAGCTACCTCTCCCCTCCTAGTTTCCCCTGGAGCGGAACAAACATGAGAAATATCATTAAATTATGTACGTACTGGAGAGGTACTGAACAGAAAAAGCACAGTCATCGACGACGATGTTTCGTTCAATATTGCCGTTCACGTTACTGAAAATGATGATGACATCGATCCACGGTCTCTAGCGGAGTGTAAACGCAGAGGCGATTGGCCAAAGTGGAACGAGGCAATAGGAGTAGAGCTGGACTCACTCTTGAAACGCGAAGTCTTTGGACCTGTAGTCCAAACACCTGAAGGTGTAAAACCTGTGGGATATAAATGGATCTTCACAAGAAAAAGAAATGAACACAACATAGTTGTGCGCTACAAAGCACGCCTTGGGAACGCCCCTTGTGCGAATCAGATAAGTATCCCGCATCGGCGTAGCCAACAAGGGTCGCGTTGCTTCTAGTGCCAAGAGCGTTGGACTCACTCAAAACTGCGTAGGGATAGAACAAACCCAAGTCCGTAGTACCCTTATGGTAGCGGAAAATGTTTTTTATGCCATTCCAATGGCGGCGTGCTGGCGCGGTGCTGTGTCGAGCTAGACAATTCACAGCAAACGAGATGTCCGGTCTAGTACATTGGGCCAAGTACAATAAAGCGCCTATTGCACCCAGATAAGAGTACTCAGGACTCAATATCTCTTTGTCGTCCTCCTTTGGACGAAATGGGTCCTTAGTAATGTCTGGAGAGCGGACGATCATGGGAGTAGTGGACGGCTTAACGTCAAAATGACTAAAGCGTCTCAACACCTTTTGGGTGTAGTTCGCTTGATGGACAAGAATTCCATCTTTACGGTGCTCGATCTGCAGGCCGAGGCAAAACCGTGTCTTCCCAAGATCCTTCATCTCGAATTCCCTCTTCAGGATATCAGCAGTTTCTGACAAGTCTTTTTCGGTTGCTATGAGATTCATGTCATCTACATAGATCGCGATGATTGCGTATCCTGAAGTGGATTTCTTTATGAACACGCATGGCAAAGTTCGTTATTGACATATCCCAAACCGATCAAGTATTCGCTTAGGCGGTTATACCACATTCGCCCGGATTGTTTCAATCCATATAGCGAACGCCTCAGTCTAATCGAGAACGCGTTCCGTAGTTGGGAACTACTTGATTCAGGCATCTTTAGTCCTTCAGGGACTCTCATGTATATCTCTGTGTCCAGATCTCCGTAGAGATAGGCTGTGACCACATCCATGAGCTGCATATTCAGTTTTTCGGAAACTACTAAACTGATTAAGTAGCGGAACGTTATGACGTCCATTACGGGAGAATACGTCTCCTCGTAATCAATTCCAGGGCGTTGTGATAAGCCTTGCGCCACAAGGCGAGCCTTGTATCGCACAATCTCATTTCTCTCATTACGCTTCCTCAGGAAAACCCATTTGTGACCAACTGGTTTAACATTGGGTGGTGTTGGAGCAACAGGTCCAAACACGCTTCTTTTCGCTAAGGAGTCTAGTTCAGTCTGGATTGCTTGTTTCCATTGTGACCAGTCCGTTCGTCGTTGACACTCGGCAACACTACGAGGTTCCATGTCATAATTGTTCATAATGTCAGTGGCCACTGAGTATATGAACACATCATCGATGACAGTTTCGTTTCGCTTCAAAATATCGTCTAAGCTAGCATACTCGACGGATATTTCGAGGTTATCGGCATGATTAGGAATAGGCGTTTCATCTGGAACGCGCTTTTCTAATATATCGCCGTGATCCTTAATGATCTCATGTGGCAAAACGCTTTTAACAAGATTTCTCCGCTTTCGGGGCAGAACATCTTTGGAACCAACCAGTCTTCCCTTCTTCTTAGGAATAGCGGCGGATTGGACAGCCGATGGCAGCGTCCTTTGCTCGACGGGTTCGACCGGAGCAACATGTTTCACAGGAACATGGCGTCTCTCAGGGACGTCTATCCTTGCAGGCACATTTACAGCAGGTATAATTGATCTCGTGACTTTTGCTAGGTCGCTAAATGCGTCTGGCATTTGATTTGCAATATCTTGCAGACCTAGAATCCTCTGCACTTCCTTATCACTATGTGCAGAGGGGGGATCATGATGAGCAACAGCGGGCACATGCCACGCTAATTCACGTCGTTCCTCATCAACGTTAGCGTGCATTTCTTTCCCTAACGACGAAAAGATTGCCTCATCAAAGTCACAATCCGCGTGTCTCGCGGTAAAGAGATCGCATGTCAAGGGCTCTAAATAGCGAATGATGGACGGGGAGTTATAACCGACATATATTCTCCGTCGTTTCTGAGGTCCAAATTTTGAACGCCTTATCGGTTCAATTGGAACATTGACTAGGCACCCAAACACGCGTAAATGTGAGATGTCAGGCTCACATCCAGTAACCAGCTGGTACGCGGAAAGTGGTTGGGTGGCCATGGGCCTCAGACGGACCAAATTTGCAGCGTGCAAAATTGCATAGCCCCATGCAGATAGTGGAAGTTTGGTGTGCATAACCAAGGTCCGCGTTATCACTTGCAGTCGCTTTATAAAAGCTTCTGCTAGGCCATTTTGGGTATGAACATACGCAACAGGATGTTCAAGATTTATTCCCAAAGTCATGCAATAGTCATCGAAAGTCTTTGATGTAAACTCCGCGGCATTATCAAGTCTAATAGACTTTATCGGATAATCCGGATGGTGAGCCCTTAACTTAATGATCTGGGCGAGGAGTTTAGGAAACGCTGCGTTTCGGGTGGACAACAACACTACGTGTGACCATCTAGTCGATGCATCAACCAAAACCATGAAGTATTTAAATGGTCCGCATGTTGGTTGGATTGGTCCACAAATATCTCCATGAATTCTCTCAAGGAATTGGAAAACCAATCTCGTAGGTTTCACATGAAGAGGCTTGAGATTCGTCTTCCCAATCGAGCAAGCTTGGCATAGGCTTTTCGGATTTATAACAAAATTCTTTCCTCCAAGAGGATGCCCATGTGATGCATTCATAGTGCGAAGCATCGTATTTTGACCCGGATGACCCAGCCGGTCATGCCATAGCATAAAAGTCCTCTCATCAATTGGCGCTCGGCGAATGATGAGATTACTCTCGATGTGTTGTATCGTAGTGAGATACAAACCACTTGAAAGACATTTCAACTTCTCCAAGATACGCTTTTGGCCGTACTGAGTGGAGGTAATGAAAAGATACTCGAAGCCATGTTCTCGAGAAGTTTCAACATGAAATCCGTTTTCTCGAATATCCTTAAAACTCAGTAAGGTACGACTGGACCTTGGAGAATATAAGACCTCTGATACTTCAACGGGAGTACCATTGGACAACGAAAAACGGGTTTTGCCAAAACCTTGAACAAGGGTTGAGGGTTCCGAAATGGTTGTCACTGAGGTTACTTTAGACGTATAGGAGATAAAGTATGATTTATCTCTCAAGATAGTGTGAGTCGTTCCACTATCAACCAGACAATCCACTGTCCCGTGGTCCATGCCTATAAGTAAAGAAAATTAAAGTTTGTCACACGTTTGAGGAAAGTGCTTGAAATAGAACTTTAATTTATCGAGAAAACAGAAAATACAAACCACCAAAAGTCTTATGACTTAAATCAAATATAGAGAGAAAATGGAGATTTATTCTTCCATTTCTGCTACAAAATCGGGGGTCTCAAGATTTAGATTTTCGCACTCGTTGACCATATTTGCTTCGGCCCGGCGCCCCTTGTGATAGTTATCAACTTCTTGGGGGGTCGTCCTGCAAGTCCGTTGCATATGACCATAAGCACCACATTTGTAGCAGAGAGTAGGTGCTTGGCCTTCCACTCTCGCTTTGGGACGACTGGCCCGTTGGTTCTTACCATGAGACTGCCTAGGAGTCAAAGGTCCTTGGTTCTTGTTAGAACCTCGCTTTGGGTGGCGAGACTTAAACTCGTCTCTGTTCTTTGGCTGGGACGACTGGCCCTTGTCTCGTTTCCACCGTGGATTTGGTCCACGGAGAGCGTTTGCATCAGACATTGGAATTGCCTTTGTTCCAGCAGGACGAGAATTGTTGTTTCTCATTAAAATGAGACTGTTCTTCTCGTCTAGTAAAAGTTGGGTGATGAGCTCAGGAAACTTGGTGAACTTAGACTGACGGTATTGCTTCTGGAGCAAGTTGTCAGTGGAAGGAAATGTGGTGTATGTTTTCTCCAATAGATCACTGTCGGTTAATATCTCACCGCAGTATTGGAGAAGTGATCGAATCCTGCAGACTTTATTGTTGTAGTCAGTTACACTCATGAAGTCTTGGAAGCGCAGTTTCAACCAGTCATGACGTGCTTCAGGTAGCCATATGGTCTTCTGGTGGTCGAAGCGCTCTTTCAGAGAGTCCCATAGCGTCTTCGGCGAGGAGATTTCAATGAACTCCGCCTTCATGGCGTCAGATAAATGCCTGCGGAATAGAATCATCGCTTTGGCGTTCATTGAGCGAGTGACTTCCACTTCACGCTCTTCCTCGTTATAGATGACGTCCAAGAGGCCCTGCGCATCTAAATGGTTCTGGATGTCTTGCGTCCAGTCCAAGTAGTTCTTGCCAGAGGCTTCAAGGATGGGAAAATTAATCTTGATCGACATTTTTCTACAACAGGAGAAAAAATCTTGATCAGTCAACATATAAAACGATGGGTTTATATGGATTTGGTTTGTATAAGCAACAACAAACAATCGTAAATAAAAACAACGATTTTGAAAAAACGATTTTTGTTTAAAAATTATCTTATATCGATCGACGGACCGATATAGAGAGGTCAATAAGTTTCTTGCAAAAATACATAATTAAAAATACAATTTGAGCAAAAAAATAATATTCGGTCAACCCCTTTCAGTAGCTTTACGTGAATATGACCAGGCGGGAAAATGAGGGAGGAGGGTCACCGGGGACCTCTTAAGAACCAAGCCCCAAGTTCTTTCTGACATCATACCCAAATAGGTGAGCCTATTCGGAGAGACTTCGTAAACTTTTTGTCAAATGTAAGAATAAATAAGATTTTTCAAGAAATTCACGCTATTTGCGAACTGTGCAAAATAGGTGACAATTTAGTGCGTGCTCAAAATGAGCGTTGCCTTTGAAAAATTATTAACCAAAAAAGTTATTTTTGGGAGGCCCAAATTTGGCGGTGCCAGAATTTGTTTATGTAGCCAAAACAATTTGTCAATTTCCACGCAATTACGCTAAAAAAAACGTACAACATAAGTAGGCAAAAACACAAAAGAATTGGTGCCTAAGCAAGCGGCACAAAAAAAATGTCAACTATTTTTTCGACGTCTAATGAAGCGACGCCAAAAATAGCGAGAAAAAATACAATTTTTTACTACCCATCTGTTACAATAATTCACTGAGTAACATAAAGAAAAAAAAAATGCTACTGAGGTGCTTGTCGGGGCGCAGATGACAAAATAAGAAGGAGAATCGACGTCCAGATCTCGACGTTATCCTTCCTTTTCTCCTAGTCGATCCGACCAGAGGCTGGTAACACTTCTTAAAACAAATTATTGGTTTTGTTCTGTTAATGAATTTGCTTCTTAGAAACAAAATAGTTGCTTCTATTAGTATCTTATTTGCCTTCAAACAGATAGGCAAATCTTACATAGAACCAAAGAGCTACATATGCATCATGTATTCTGTACATTCAATATGGATCATACTTGTTGAGTGGCATCAACTCATGGACTACCAGTTTTTCATTTGTCCGTAGATGAAAACATTACTTTAGTACATAAGTTTTATTTTAATATGCATAATGGGAAGTAATGAAACTCTTCCCATATTGTATGTCTTATAGTGTTTCGGTTTGCTTTCCTAAAGGAAATCAATTGTAACATTTAGAAATACACAAATTTCCTGGCTAAGATTATACAAGGATTAAGTGCACATATATTTTATCTTCCTCAGTCAAACGAGAGATTCGTACTAATGCAATTGGTCTCTCCTATTTTTAATGGAATGCTCATTACTTTTGTAAACAACGAATTTTTTTTTTGTTTCAAGGACTACAAACTGCCGCATCTAACTGAATGTATTGCATCATTACTTTTGTAAATATTTAATTTTAATTTATGCATGTTTTTCACATGATAGATAAAATGGCTAAAATAGCGAGTGTCGATTTCGAAGTACTAGATGCTGCTGGAAAAATTATTTGAGCTGGCACGTGGACCTGAAGTTCCACTTACGTGCCCAGGGCTTATTAGCCACAATTTCAAGTCCTCTTCCATCGGCTCCGGCCACTGGTACGGGAAATACAGAAGACACTGCTATGGTTGTTTCTACAGTGAAAGTCTCTGATATAGATAAGGCGAAAGCCATTATCTACATCAGGAGACACATTGATCGGACCCTGAAGGCCGAATACCTCACTGTAGAAGACCCAAAGGAATTGTGGACTGCACTGGAGGACCGCTATAAACATCAAAAAGATGTAATCCTCCCACGTGCAAGGTATGAGTGGGAAAACCTTCGACTTCAGGACTTTAAGTCCGTAGCCGAGTACAACTCAGCTCTCCATAATATCACCTCACGCCTGAAGTTGTGTGGTGAAGAAGTCTCGGAGTATTGCATGTTGGAAAAAACTTATACATCCTTCCACGAGAAGGACGCAATCCTCATGCAACAGTACCGTGAACGAAAGTTCACAAAGTACTCTGAATTGCACTCCACCCTGATGATGGCAGAGCAAAACAGAGAACTTCTCCTGGCCATTCATAACCTACGCCCTGCAGGCTCAGCTCCTCTCCCAGAAGCTCATTTTTCTTCCAAGAAGCAGAAGAAAAATAAGGACAGATCTAACATGGGGAATGCCCACAAGAGGCCGGCCAGAAGTCCACCCAGAACAACTTTCATCCCCAGAGCAGCAAAAGTGGGGCAAAGAAAAAGTGGAAGAAGACCACAGAACTGATGTCCATTCCCAAGAAAAATTGGGAGGACAAATGCCACAAATGTGGCATGACTGGACACTGGTCCAGAAACTGTCGCACCCCGTTACATCTACAAAATCTGTATCAAGCGAGCCAGAAGTCTCAAGTTGAAACAAATCTGGTAGAAAAGCAGCCGTCTACTCAGTTCTCGGCGGAAGACTTCGAGAACGACGACCTACTCGACTAGAGCCACTATCTTATTTCATGCTTTTAAAAACTTGTTGCCGCATTTACATATTATGCTTCTCTTTTAAATTTCTTGAAAAATGATATTTATTCTTATATTTGACAAAGAAAATTTTACGAAGTCTCTCCGAATAGGCTCACCAATTTGGGTATGATGTCAGAAATAACTTGAGGCTTGATATTTAATTGGTCCCCTGTGACCTTCCACCTCATTTTTCCGCCTGGTCATATTCACGTAGAGCTACCGAAAGGGGATGACAGAATATTATTTTTTTTGCTCAAATTGTATTTATAAATTATGCATTTTTGCAAGCAACTTATTGACCTCTCTATATCGGTCCGTCGATCGATATAAGAGAATTTTTTTTAAACAAAAATTGTATTTCAAAACCGTTGTTTTAATTATGATGGTTTGTTGTTTTTTCATAGATCTATAGATGAAGTGTGAATGCCTTGTGGACAGCGCCTCGACGCACACAATCCTTCGAGAAAAAAGCTATTTTTATAGCTTATATGATTATGACGGTCCCGTTATTACGATATCAGGACTATCAAACATAATAGAAGGATCTGGTGAAGCAATTATATTGCTCCCAAATAAAACAAGACTAGTAATAAAAGATGCACTATTCTCTCCTAAATCAAGTAGGAACCTCATAAGTTTCAAGGACATTCGTTTAAACGGATATCACTAAGAAACAAATAAAATAAATGAGGCAGAATATCTGTATGTTACTCGTCTAAAAGATGGTTCAAAAACTATCTTAGAACGATTCAAGGGACTCCCGTCGGATCTCTATCATACTCATATTCAATCAACAGAAGCTAACATGATTGTGCACCAGAAGTGTCATTCATCGCCAAAATTTAAACTTTGGCATAATAGACTGGGTCACCCAGGATCAGCTATGATGAAACGAATCATAAGCCAATCCAGTGGACACAACCTGCAGAACCTGAAGATTCTTCAGAAGTATGATTACTCCTGTCTACCTTGTTTTCAAGGCAAAATTATAACGAGACCATCCATTTTGAAAGTAGGACTAGAGTCTCCTAGCTTCTTAGAGAGAATTCATGGAGACATTTGCGGACCTATTCACCCCGCAAGTGGTCAATTTAGGTACTTTATGGTACTTATCGATGCATCTACTAAATGGTCTTATGTGTGCCTTTTGTCCACCCGCAACTTAGCTTTTTCTAAGCTATTGGCACAAATAATTAAGTTGCGGGCTCATTTCCCCGATAACCATATCAAAAAATTAAGACTTGATAATGCGGGTGAATTTACTTCACAGGTTTTTCAAGACTATTGCCAAGCAACTGGCATCGAAGTTGAACATCCTGTAGCTCATGTTCACACCCAGAACGGGTTAGCAGAATCTCTTATTAAGAGATTACAATGGATTGCTCGTCCATTGTTGATGCAGTCACAGTTGACTGTGGAAGCTTGGGGTCATGCTATATTGCATGCCGCATCACTTATTAGAATACGACCTTCTGGAGGTCATATTCTATCTCCGATGCAGCTCGCTTATGGTTCACCTCCAAATATCTCACATTTGAGAGTTTTTGGTTGTGCTGTTTACGTACCCATTGCTCCCCCACAGAGGACCAAAATGGGTCCACAACGTCGATTAGGTATCTATGTTGGGTTTGACTCACCCTCTATAATTAGATACCTAGAACCTCTGACGGGTGACGTATTTAAGGCACGTCTTGATGACTGTGAGTTTGATGAAGGATTATTTCCTAAACTGGGCACACAGTCTAAGAAGCCAGAAGCTTCTAAGACAATTTCTTGGGACACAAAAACTGTCTCATTTTGATCCGCGTACAAGTCAATGTGAAGATGAGATCCTGAAGATATTACATCTTCTTAACACTGTACATCTACTTCCGGATACATTTACTGACAACCAGAAGATTGTCAGATCACACGTCCCTGCTGCCAACACGCCAGCTAGGATTGACATCCCCAAAGATGGATGTAATCCGTCGGCAGTAGAAATGGCAATACCTCAATTAAAAAGAGGACGCCCACCAGGTTCGAGAGACAAAGTCCCTCGTAAAAGAAAAAATCCTGGAGAAATTAAGAAGATCCCAACACAGGATGCTGAGCTCAGATCAGCTACCTCTCCCCTCCTAGTTTCCCCTGAAGAGGAACAAACAGGAGAAATATTATTAAATTATGTACGTACTGGAGAGGTACTGAACAGAAAAAGTACAGTCGTCGACGACGATTTTTCGTTCAATATTGCCGTTCACGTCACTGAAAATGATGATGACATCGATCCACGGTCTCTAGCGGAATGTAAACGCAGAGGCGATTGGCCAAAGTGGAACGAGGTAATAGGAGTAGAGCTGGACTAACTCTTGAAACGCGAAGTCTTTGGACCTGTAGTCCAAACACCTGAAGATGTAAAACCTGTGGGATATAAATGGATCTTCACAAGAAAAAGAAATGAACACAACATAGTTGTGCGCTACAAAGCACGCCTTGTAGCACAAGGTTTCTCCCAGAAACCGGGAATAGATTATGAAGAAACATATTCTCCGGTCATGGATGGGAATACCTTCAGATTCCTGATCAGCCTCTCTTCTCTGAAAAGTCTAGAAATGCAGGTCATGGACGTTGTGACTGCATATCTTTATGGCAATATAGATAAAGATATCTATATGAAACTTCCTGAAGGATATAAAATTTCACCAGAGAAAACAGATAGACCTCGGGACACCTATTCTGTGAGGTTACAAAGATCATTGTACGGTCTTAAACAATCAGGAAAAATGTGGTATAACAGACTAAGTGAGTTTCTTGCTACGCAAGGATTTACTAATGATAAAGTCTGCCCGTGTATCTTTATAAAAAGATCGGGAACATGATTTGTTATAGTCGCCGTATGTCGATGATTTAAATCTCATTGGATCTCCTGCAGAGATCACTGAGATATCTGAAAGCCTTAAGACAACTTTTGAAATGAAAGGCCTAGGAAAAACAAAGTATTGTCTTGGCTTACAGATCGAACACCTAAAGGGTGGTATCTTGTTACACCAATCTACATATACACGAAGATTACTTAAACAATTCCACATAGATAAATGCCATCCCCTTAGTACACCAATGGTCGTTCGATCATTGGACGTAAAGAAGGACCCTTTCCGTCCACTGGAAGAGGGGGAGGAATTATTAGGTCCTGAAGTACCTTACCTAAGTGCCATTGGGGCACTACTCTATATAGCTAACTGTATGCATCCTGATATAGCATTTTCAGTTAACTTATTAGCCAGATACAGTGCAGCGCCCACAAAGTGCCACTGGAATGGAGTGAAGCATCTTCTGCGCTACCTCCAAGGGTCTATAGACCTAGGACTATATTACCCGAATAGTGGGTCTTCCACTTTACTTAGTTATTCAGATGCAGGTTATAGATCAGATCCCCACACAGAGAAATCACAAACTGGATTTGTATTTACTTTCGGTGGTACGGGTATCTCCTGGTGGTCCGTCAAACAGACCAGTGTGGCTATCTCATCCAACCATTCTGAACTCCTGGCAATCCATGAAACAAGCAAGGAGTGTGTTTGGCTTTGCTCCGTCATTCAGCACATTTTGGCATCTACTGGCCTGAAGACTGGTGAACTTGAGCCTACTACCCTTTTTGAAGATAATGCAGCATGCGTAGCTCAACTTCAGAAATGATACATAAAGAATGACAAGACGAAGCACATATCCCCCAAATTCTTCTGGACGCACGACCTTCAAGAAAAGGAACAAGTCAAAATACAACAAATTCAATCTTGTAATAACTTAGCAGATTTGTTTACCAAAACACTGCCACGATGTACTTTTGTAAACCTTGTAAGAGGAATAGGGATGAGGCAACTAAAAGACCTGCAAGCCTGAAGCTTGTATAGATCAGGGGGAGTAAAACTATAGGATTGTACTCTTTTTCCTTAGGACTGATGGTTTTTCCCACTGGGTTTTCCACATCCAAGGTTTTAATGAGGCAAACTAAGTTTACTCTGGATCCAGCAGTATCCATCCCATTAGCTTATTGAATCCTGAAGTATTTCATAAGTGGATCCAAGGAAATGGATGAATAAGGGGGAGTGTTATGAAACCCTTATCTATTCACCATTATGTCATGAGTTACACATGACCCTTGGGATCATGTAACTCATGACCCTTGGGTTATGTAACTCATGACCCTTGGGTTGCCCCTTATACCTATATATATGGCCCTTGCCATATGATGAAATGAGAAGAAGAAAGATACTATTCTCCTTGCCATATTATCAGCACGATTGCTGAAGTAAGGAGAATCGATGTCCAGATCTCGACGTCATCCTTCCTTTTTTCCCTAGTCGATCCGACCAGAGGCTGGTAACACTTCTTAATTTTTTTTTACAAACTAATTGTTTGAATGAAAATTAGCAATATATATATCTAACAATCTAAGAGTGATATTCTTTATATTGCTAAACGTTCAAAACAAATTTGCTTCTTATTAAAACAAATATTGTTCACTGTACAACAAATTGACTTATTAAGTAAACAAAAATATTATTAAGTAAGCTTCCTTTATTAAGTAAACATTTCGTGTGCGATAATAGGTATCCTGTTCATATGTCTTCTGTTTCATGTGTACATGCAAGCATACATTGAGTCCTCTTTCGTCATTATTTGATTATCCATGCAACTAGTTGCTAATATATTGTGATAAATTCTAGTAAGAAAATAGTGTTTGATTGAATTTGGCACATATATTGATATTTACAAGTGCATTTGCTCGGCTTTATATGTGGTTTGGTAGCATGCTTATGCATTGGTACATGGGTCCGTGGATGTGTCCGTCTTTACAGGCCTGAATGTGGCTCTTTTAGTGATGAGCTAGTTATGTCAGATCTTGTACAGAAATGTTGCTTTCAGTTCATGAATTGTTCTGCCGTTTCTTATTACTTGTTCATAATAACACATGCATATTTCATCATCGAGAAGAGACGCTTTTTACATTTGCTGCCGTTTCTTATTACTTGTTCATGATAACACATGCATATTTCATCACCGAGAAGAGACGCTTCTTACATTTGCAGTCATTCAGAGATTGTCATTCTGTTTTAGTCTTTTAGATATTCAGGCTTTTCAATATCATTATGGTTACTTGATTATAAATTCAGAAAGAATGATTGAAAAAAGAAAAAAAAATTACTTACTGTAATATTGACAGATTGCATACTTCTGGACTGAACTGTTTTATTAAGCACCGTGGTATTTTTATTATGAGCTCTGTAACATTTATGATTATGCATAAATATTTAATTTTAATTTATGCATGTTTTTCACATGATAGATAAAATGGCCAAAATAGCGAGTGACGATTTCGAAGTACTAGATGCTGCTGAAAAAACAATTCTAGCTTCTTTTATTCAATATTTTAATTTAGGCTAAATCAAACAATTAATTAATTTAGTAAAAATTCCTTTAGTTTTTAAGTTTTAAAGTTAAGATTTGTTTGGGAACAAGCCGAAAGGGCCCTTCTGTCAACAAGGCGAAATATCGTCTAAGCGACCTGTACTTAAGAGTTCCTAGTGAACCTCCGCTTGCTGGGATCCGCCCCCTACAGCTAACCCAACCTTATCAAAACTTGAAAAACTAAAAATTTAAAGGTTTATTAAAAAAAATTATTTTAATTGTTAATTTTAGCTTAAAACCATCTTATTGAGTAAATATAATTTTTCAGACCTTAGAAATATGACTTCCAAGGAGGAGACTTTCTCTGCAAAGCCTGCAAAATTCAATGGCACATATTTCAAGAGGTGGCAGAGCCAGATAAAATTTTGGCTTACCACCTTATAAATTATGCATTTTTGCAAGCAACTTATTGACCTCTCTATATCGGCCCGTCGATCGATAATTTTCTTTCATTGATCTATAGATGAAGTGTGAATGCGACAGCGCCTGGACGCACACAATCCTTCGAGCAAAAAGCTATTTTTATAGCTTATATGATTATGACGGTCCCGTTATTACGATATTAGGACTATCAAACATAATAGAAGGATTTGGTGAAGCAATTTGCTCCCAAATAGAACAAGACTAATAATAAAAGATGCACATTTCTCTCCTAAATCAGGTAGGAACCTCATAAGTTTCAAGGACATTCGTTTAAACGGATATCACTTAGAAACAAATGAAATAAATGAGGTAGAATATCTGTATGTTACTCGTCTAAAAGATGGTTCAAAAACTATCTTAGAATGATTCAAGGGACTCCCGTCGGGTCTCTATCATACTCATATTCAATCAACAGAAGCTAACATGATTGTGCACCAGAAGTGTCATTCATCGCCAAAATTTAAAATTTGGCATAATAGACTGGGTCACCCAGGATCAGCTATGATGAAACGAATCATAAGCCAATCTAGTGGACACAACCTGCAGAACCTGAAGATTCTTCAGAAGTATGATTACTTCTGTCTACCTTGTTTTCAAGGCAAAATTATAACGAGACCATCCATTTTGAAAGTAGGACTAGAGTCTCCTAGCTTCTTAGAGAGAATTCATGGAGACATTTGCGGACCTATTCACCCCGCAAGTGGTCAATTTAGGTACTTTATGGTACTTATCGATGCATCTACTAAATGGTCTTATGTGTGCCTTTTGTCCACCCGCAACTTAGCTTTTTCTAAGCTATTGGCACAAATAATTAAGTTGCGGGCTCATTTCCCCGATAACCATATCAAAAAATTAAGACTTGATAATGCGGGTGAATTTACTTCACAGGTTTTTCAAGACTATTGCCAAGCAACTGGCATCGAAGTTGAACATCCTGTAGCTCATGTTCACACCCAGAACGGGTTAGCAGAATCTCTTATTAAGAGATTACAATGGATTGCTCGTCCATTGTTGATGCAGTCACAGTTGACTGTGGAAGCTTGGGGTCATGCTATATTGCATGCCGCATCACTTATTAGAATACGGCCTTCTGGAGGTCATATTCTATCTCCGATGCAGCTCGCTTATGGTTCACCTCCAAATATCTCACATTTGAGAGTTTTTGGTTGTGCTGTTTACGTCCCCATTGCTCCCCCACAGAGGACCAAAATGGGTCCACAACGTCGATTAGGTATCTATGTTGAGTTTGACTCACCCTCTATAATTAGATACCTAGAACCCCTGACGGGTGACGTATTTAAGGCACGTCTTGATGACTGTGAGTTTGATGAAGGATTATTTCCTAAACTGGGCACACAGTCTAAGAAGCCAGAAGCTTCTAAGACAATTTCTTGGGACACAAAAACTTTGTCTCATTTTGATCCGCGTACAAGTCAATGTGAAGATGAGATCCTGAAGATATTACATCTTCAGAACACTGTACATCTACTTCCGGATACATTTACTGACAACCAAAAGATTGTCAGATCACACGTCCCTGCTGCCAACACGCCAGCTAGGATTGACATCCCCAAAGATGGATGCAATCCGCCGGCAGCAGAAATGGCAATACCTCAATTAAAAAGAGGACGCCTACCAGGTTCGAGAGACAAAGTCCCTCGTAAAAGAAAAAACCCTGGGAAAATTAAGAAGATCCCAACACAGGATGCTGAGCTCAGATCAGCTACCTCTCCCCTCCTAGTTTCCCCTGAAAAGGAACAAACAAGAGAAATATCATTAAATTATGTACGTACTGGAGAGGTACTGAACAGAAAAAGCACAGTCATCGACGACGATTTTTCGTTCAATATTGTCGTTCACGTCACTGAAAATGATGATGACATCGATCCACGGTCTCTAGCGGAATGTAAACGCAGAGGCGATTGGCCAAAGTGGAACGAGGCAATAGGAGTAGAGCTGGACTCACTCTTGAAACGCGAAGTCTTTGGACCTGTAGTCCAAACACCTGAAGGTGTGAAACCTGTGGGATATAAATGGATCTTCACAAGAAAAAGAAATGAACACAACATAGTTGTGCGCTACAAAGCACGCCTTGTAGCACAAGGTTTCTCCCAGAAACCGGGAATAGATTATGAAGAAACATATTCTCCGGTCATGGATGGGAATACCTTCAGATTCCTGATCAGCCTCTCTTCTCTGAAAAGTCTAGAAATGCAGCTCATGGACGTTGTGACTGCATATCTTTATGGCAATATAGATAAAGATTTCTATATGAAAGTCCCTGAAGGATATAAAATTTCACCAGAGAAAACAGATAGACCTTGGGACACCTATTCTGTGAGGCTACAAAGATCATTGTACGGTCTTAAACAATCAGGAAAAATGTGGTATAACAGACTAAGTGAGTTTCTTTATAAAAAGATCGGGAACAGGATTTGTTATAGTCGCCGTTTATGTCGATGATTTAAATCTCATTGGATCTCCTGCAGAGATCACTGAGATATCTGAAAGCCTTAAGACAACTTTTAAAATGAAAGACCTAGGGAAAACAAAGTATTGTCTTGGCTTACAGATCGAACACCTAAAGGGTGGTATCCTGTTACACCAATCTACATATACACGAAGATTACTTAAACAATTCCACATGGATAAATGCTATCCCCTTAGTACACCAATGGTCGTTCGATCATTGGACGTAAAGAAGGACCCTTTCCGTCCACTGGAAGAGGGGGAGGAATTATTAGGTCCTGAAGTACCTTACCTAAGTGCCATTGGGGCACTACTCTATATAGCTAACTGTACGCGTCCTGATATAGCGTTTTCAGTTAACTTATTAGACAGATACAGTGCAGCGCCCACAAAGCACCACTGGAATGGAGTGAAGCATCTTCTGCGCTACCTCCAAGGGTCTATAGACCTAGGACTATATTACCCGAATAGTGGGTCTTCCACTTTACTTGGTTATTCAGATGCAGGTTATAGATCAGATCCCCACACAGAGAAATCACAAACTGGATTTGTATTTACTTTCGGTGGTACGGCTATCTCCTGGAGGTCCGTCAAACAGACCAGTGTGGCTATCTCATCCAACCATTCTGAACTCCTGGCAATCCATGAAACAAGCAAGGAGTGTGTTTGGCTTCGCTCCGTCATTCGGCACATTTTGGCATCTACTGGCCTGAAGGCTGGTGAACTTGAGCCTACTACCCTTTTTGAAGATAATGCAGCATGCGTAGCTCAACTTCAGAAAGGATACATAAAGAATGACAAGACGTAGCACATTTCCCCCAAATTCTTCTGGATGCACGACCTTCAAGAAAAGGATCAAGTCAAAATACAACAAATTCAATCTTGTAATAACTTAGCAGATTTGTTTACCAAAATACTGCCACGATGTACTTTTGTAAAACTTGTAAGAGGAATAGGGATGAGGCAACTAAAAGACCTGCAAGCCTGAAGCTTGTATAGATCAGGGGGAGTAAAACTATAGGATTGTACTCTTTTTCCTTAGGACTGATGGTTTTTTCCACTGGGTTTTCCACAGCCAAGGTTTTAATGAGGCAAACTAAGTTTACTCTGGATCCAGCAGTATCCACCCCATTAGCATATTGAATCCTGAAGTATTTCATAAGTGGATCCAAGGAAATGGATGAATAAGGGGGAGTGTTATGAAACCCTTATCTATTCACAATTATGTCATGAGTTACACATGACCCTTGGGTTATGTAACTCATGACCCTTGGGTTGCCCCTTATACCTATATATATGGCCCTTGCCATATGATAAAATGAGAAGAAGAAAAGATTATTCTACGATATCTAGTATCCTTTCAAACATACTCATGATATTTCTTACACTTGATAATTTATTCTTCCATAGTTAATTCAGCAACAGTTAGGCCCAGCTAGCAGCAACTTTCTTCCCGCCAATAGCACGGGACCAATTATGCAAATTGTAACCATCACTAATAACCAGCATGCGCAGGTATTAGTAGGAAGGAATATTTAGATCGAGTCTTAAATAAGTTTCAAAATTTGTATTTGTTTTCCATATTATACATAATTAGTGTTTGGATCTCTAAAGTGTCACTAATGTCTCAAAAGTGTCACCAACAGTGTCACTAATTATTTTTGGTGACACTTTTGAGAAATGAGACCTAAACACTAATTATATGTAATATGAAGATCCAAATACAAATTTCAAAAAACTTATTTGAGACCCAAAGTCGAAATATCCCTTGTATGAAAATGCCCTTTATATTGCTTGAATCATATGGCTCTGTTATACATACTAGCTGGTGCGCATACTAACAAAGGTATGTGTACAATGTTTGTCTGTAAGTCCCATATTCCTGCTCATAAATTGTATTAGCTGGTTGTCTGTGCCAAGACATAATATTGTGGTTTATCTTTGTTTCTTTTTTGTTATCTATGTCAAAATGGTACCAATATTTATTTGCAGGTCCGTCAAAATTGTTTTGGGCTCATTTTGCAAATGATGGGAGAAAATATTTTGGATTCATTTTTTAAATGATGATAGATGATACTTAATGATGTAAAGCGTTTTAGATTTATTTTGTAATAATTGCAGATGAACGCTTAATGATGTAAAGTATTTTGAGTTCATTTTTTAAATGATAGGAGGACGCTAAATGATGTAAAGCTCTTTGGGTTCATTTTGTAAACGATGGGATATGACGCTTAATGATGTTTTATAAATACTATTTTTTGTTAATGCATTTTAGAGACTACAATATGCATTTGAACTTATAGTTAGTTATATATGGTTTCTGTTATATATGTAATTTAATTGTATGTTTATCGGTAAAACAGGGAAACAAATATTTTCATAATAATTAGGGCAGCTGTTATAAGTTTTTGGGACAGATTTGTAACAGTTCTAAAAGTGAACTATATTCATTTGTGACTCTTCTCAACCTGTCCCTAAATTTTTAGGACGGTTTAATGAACCGTTGTATAAAAATGAAAATTCGTAAACTTTTGAGACGGTTGGTTTAATCGTCATTAAACAATAATTAGGACATTATTTTTGTCCCTTAAGTTTTTGCCGCGCATCCTAATAGCACTGTTCAAATTCGTCCCAAATATCGTTCCAGATGTTACTTGTGACGGTATTGCCTATTATTAAGACTGTTTTTAGTTGTCCCAAAAATTCACTTTCTTGTAGAGGTTCGTGGCCTTCTCGATCTCCTCGATCGTGTACATGCAGTACCAGAAGTCGTACGTGCACGCATCCATCTTCTTCCTTTCCTCGGCCTCTTTGAGTGCCTTCATCTCTGCGTTGATCCTTTTCTGTGCCTCGATCTCTGCTATCCTATAGGTGGCCTCGGCTGCCTCTATCGCAGCCCTGCACTTTGCCCTCTCCCTTTCTACCATAGCCAAGGCCGTTTCCTCTGAGATCCGAGCTTCTTCTAGCCTCTGCTCTTCTTCCTTCTTCCATCTATGGAGTTCTACTGCCTGTAGCCAGAATGGTCAGTGAATGACTGTTTGAAACTTACTGCAAATGATTGGTGACAAAATCTAAGAAATGTTAGTTAGGACCTTTTGTTTAGCTGTTAGAGCCTCTTTGCATGCAGCACTCTACATGTCCATAGTCTGCTTGAGCTCTAGTTTCAGCCTTCTCATCTCTGCCTCAATATCATCCTGCAATTGGAGTTGAAGGATCTTGAATTTACTCTCATAGTCTATATATAATTTCAACATCCTTATAATAATATACTGATGGGATATTCTAGCTTGCTCACCATATTTTGCAATGACCACAATGTCCCGCTAGAGAAGGAATTGAAATTGTTGCCCATAGAGTACGACTCCATGGAGGGCCGTAGCGGTGTCTGCACCGACTCGAAGCTCCGGTCAAGAGAGTCCGACACGTTAGAGGGCCTTGGTGGGTGGTCGATGCTTGGTCTACCGGAGCTCACAAAATGATATGTCCGAATCCGGATATGACTGTTCTGGGTACAACTTCCTGTTCAAGCCCCCACGACCTTCCCTCAAGAAGGGCGACCTGGAAAATGTTATTGCCGGGGCACAATTTTTCGATGGAAAACTGAGAAAATGAAACAATTGTAAAGACAACGTTTCAACGCAACACTTCAAGGAAGGTTGCGCAAGTTTAACGAGATCTAAAAAGAAGTGTTGCACCAGCGTTGCTTTTGCACGGGAGTCCGTGTACGATCCGAGGAGTCAGAAGAGCAGGAGTGTTCCAAAGTTCTCCGACGAACTTGCTGGTTCCTGGAAGCTATTCGTGTGGGGCAAATATAGCTTTGAGCAACGGTGGTCATTCACCCCAGCAGGATATTCATCCATCAATCGCCTGTCATCTTCTTCGCTGCTGTGGATTACAAAATCTTTTTAGATTCTCGTAATATCATATGCTGCTGTAACGAGATCTTTTTAGATCTTCGTTAAACTTGCGCAACCTTCCTTGAAGTGTTGCATTGAAACGTTGTCTTTACAATTGTTTCATTTTCTCAGTTTTCCATCGAAAAATTGTGCTCCGGTAATAACAATCTCAAAGTTATATTGCTATGATGGAAAACTTTAATACTTCACTCCTCAATACTGACTTTTGTAAGATAGAAAAGTTTGATGGAGAGCATATCAAGTCTGGAAGAGGAAGGTTTATCTCACTCTTCAACTCAGAGACGTTGATCACGTGCTTCTTGAAGAGGAACCTACTGTTCCAGATAATGGGTCTGCTGTCGCAATCACTGCGGCTACTAAACTTCAGGCCAAGTGTAGAAGGGAGAATAGCATTTGCAGGCTGTTTATCCTGAATGCTATGGAGGATTCCCTAGCATAATCCTACAGTAAGAAGACTATTGCCAGAGACATATGAGAGTCTCTGGAGAAACTGTACGAAGAAGACAAAAACATGAGCAAGATATTTGTGGTTGAAAAATATCACAAATGACTCTTTGAGGACGAGAAGTCCATGCTGTCGCAGGTAAAGGAATTTCTGAAGCTGCGACAGAAGCTGGAAGACGAGGCGATGTCCCTCCCCGACAAGTTTGTTGTTGGAGGGATTGTCTCGAAGCTCCCCGCTGGGTGGAGCAAGTTCTATGCAAACATGCATAGGAAGAAGCTTGAGATCAGTCTTAAAGATCTCTTACAGGAAATTTATGTTGAGGACAAGATGCGGGCTCAACTGAAAGTGGACGCATAGTCCAAGCAATTCGCTAACGCCAATATGGTTCATACCAAGGAACCAAAGGGAAAACAGGCGGCTTCCCACAGCAAGAAGAAGGGCCCTGACAATATGAAAGTCAAGGGAACTTCTTTTAAGCAAAAGAAGCCAAAGTCTCATTTGGCTTGCTTCAAGTGTGGCAAGAAGGGCCACTTCAAGAGTGAATGCAAAGCAAAGACCAAGCAATCAGAGTAAAAAGAGCCTAGCAAGGTATCTATGATCACTGACGTTGTTGCTATAATTGTGCAGGTTGATGCGGTAGGGACTGACTCTGACTGGTGGGTAGACACTGGAGCCACCTGCCATGTCTGCTCCAGCAAGGAGTGGTTCACCACCTACACACCTACTTCTGAAGTGGTTATGGTGGCGAACCAGGCACAAGCTGAAGTGCTCGGGATTGGGACGGTGGTATTGAAGCTGACTTCTGGTAAGTCTCTGACGCTTCAAGGCGTGAAGCACGTACCTGCTATCGCCAAGAACCTGATCTCAGGAGGCCTACTCTGCAACGCAGGCCTCAGAATGGACATCAATGCTGGCCAGATGGTAATATCTATTCGGAAAAGCTTTTTATACCGGAGGAATGTTCAAAATTCAGCTTGTAAATCAGTTCAATGTAATTAATGCAATCACTCCTTCTGTTTATACTCTTAAGTTGTCGCATAATAGGCTAGGACATGTTCATTGTAAACGAATAAACAGAATGTCTAGTCTATGACTTATCTCCAAGTGTGGGGGTAAGGTAGAGAAATGTGCAGCTTGTGCTCAAACGAAGATCACAAGGAAACCCTTTCCTCGGGTTCATCGAAGTACAGATCTTCTAGAGTTGGTACACTCTGATATCTGTGACTTCAAACAATTCTCTACAAAGGTCGGGATGAAGTATTTCATAACCTTCATCGATGACTTCTCAAAATATGCGTTCGTCTACTTGCTGAAGGATAAAGACGAAGCATTCGAGAAGTTCAAGGAGTTCAGAGCCGAAGCTGAGCGGCAGACTGGACAACAACTCAAAAGAATAAGAAATGATTGAGGTGGGGAGTACATGTCTCATGAATTCGCATCGTTCTGCAAAGAACATGGAATTGTCAATGAGACTACGGTTCCGTACTCTCCTCAATCAAACGGAGTAGCAGAGAGGAAGAACAGAACGTTATCAGAAATGATTAACTCAATGCTGTTGACTGCGGGTCTTCCAAAGTGCTACTGGAGAGAAGTTGCACTGACGGCCACTTTTATTCTAAATAGAGTGCCTCATGCAACTTCACACATTACTCCTCATGGACTCTGGTTCAAGGTCAGACCTAACTTGAATGTCATTCGAGTGTGGGGGTGTCTGGTATATGTCAAGCTTCCAGACCTGAAGATTCAGAAGCTTGGGACAAGGACTACAAAGATGACCTTCTTAGGGTATGCCGAGAAGAGTGATGCTCGGAGATTTCTTGATATTGAGTCAAATTATATCATTGAATCTCGCGACGCAGAATATTTTGAAGACAAATTTGTAAGGCACAAAAATATTGTTCTTGCAGATATACCGAAGAACAATGAGGGTGCGCAAGAAACTGAAGTTTTCAATGAAGAAGTAGTCTAAGAAGATATTGTTGTTAAAACAACGGTTGAACCAGAACTCGCTGAGCCATCAGCTAAGCGTGTGAGGAGGCCGAAGGACTTTGGAAATGACTTTGTCACCTATCATGTGGAAGCAGATCCGCTTACCTATGATGAGGCGATGAAGACCAGAGACGCGGTTTTCTGGAAGGAGGCGATTGACAATGAAATTGATTCCATCACCTCAAATAATACTTGGATGTTGGTTGATCTTTCTGAAGGAGCAAAACCCATCAGATGCAAATGGATCTTTAAGAAGAGGATGAAAGCAGACGAAACTATTGACAAGTTCAAGGCTAGGTTGGTAGCCAAGGGGTTTTCTCAGAAGTAGGAAATTGACTACTTTGACACGTATGCTCTAGTAGCCCGGATGACCACCATCAGAATGTTGATTGCTCTCGTAGTAATACATAAGATGGTGATACATCAGATGGTGTGAAAATGGCTTTCCTAAATGGCGAGCTGACCGAAGAGATTTACATGCAACAGCCAAAAGGATTTGTCATCAAGGGTCTTGAAGACAAAGTCTGCAAGTTGGTGAAATTCTTGTACGGTCTTAAACAGGCGCCCAAGATGTGGCATGAGAAATTTGACAATGTTATAAGGTCAAATGGCTACATGGTCAGCGATACGGACAAGTGTGTTTACACGAAGTTCGCTGATGGAAGAGGTGTGATCATTTGTCTGTACGTGGACGACATGCTGATCCTAGGTACGGATATGGGCTGTGTCATGGAGACAAAGTTCATCTCGAGCAAGTTCAATATGAAGGACTTGGGGGAAGCTGATGTGATCTTAGGGATCAAGATCATCAGGACAGACACTGGACTAGCGCTGTCACAGTATCATTATATTGAAAAAATGATCACTCGTTATGGGTATCAGGATCTTCCATGGATCGATACGCCGTACAGGTGTGATATGAAACTGAAGCCTAATTCAGGGGAAAGCGTCAGGCAGCTGGAGTATGCAAGCGTAATCGGGAGTTTGATGTATGCAACTACTGCCACAAGGCTTGACATAGCTTTCGTTGTAGGAATGCTGAGTCGTTTCACGAGCAACCCAGGTGTTGAACACTGGAAAGCTGTGAAACGGGTTATGAGATATCTCAAGAAGACTCGGACATATGTACTGTACTACAGCGAAGATCCGCCGGTAGTGGAAGGCTTCAGTGATGCCAGCTGGTGCTCAGAGGTGGAGAGCGAGAGGTCCACAGGTTGATTCATTTTTACTATGGGTGGAGCTGCTATATCATGGAAGTCGAAGAAGCAGACTATGCTCTTACGGTCATCCATGGAATCTGAGTTCTTTGCACTTGATACCGCAGCCGAGGAAGCAGAATGGCTTCGGGAGCTCATGTATGATCTTCCAGTGGTTGGGACACAAATACCGGTGATACCGATATACTACGACAACCAGGCGACTGCGGCGGGTAGCATCTAATGACCTCTTCAACGGAAAGAAGAGGACTGTGCGGTTGAAGCACAGGGCAATACACGATCTTATCAAGAGATGTGTTATTGCAGCAATTGATGTTCGGAGTCGGAAGAAACTAGCGGATCCATTCACTAAGGGCCTCAAGCGCCAGATGGTTGACGATACAGCTTGTAAAATAGGCTTCAAGGCATTCTGATATTGTATTATTGCAATCCTACCATAAAGTTTTATGTTATTAGTTCAAAGAGAAATCTACCAGGCATCTAGCTTTTGGTTCAAGGGAGGACCATTAATCGGAAGAATATCAGGAACGGTGGGTACATGTTTTATTGGGCAATGAAGAGGTTACGGACCTACAATCACTGTTGTCTACTGTTGTTTTCTGCGAAAAATGGATCCTGTGGGAAGGTTGGCTTAAACGCCTTAATGAGTTCTCAGGCAGAGTGAATGCCTGGTGTGCTTTTACAGGAAGCACGGTAGCGCAGCACTACAAGGAGTGAAACTCCATGCTCCTGTGGGGTGACTCCACCATGAGGTTCCCGAAAAGGGTAATGCCTCGGCTGTATGAGCCAAGTCACAGCGGTGTAGCACCGCAAATAGGCAGGTAGCCTAATGCTGTATGTTGAAATAAATAGGGGTGTAGTCAGCACTACAAAGGGGAGGAGTTCCTCATGTTATAGTGGCACGACACCATGATGAGGTACCCGGTTAGGGATAAAGCCTCGACCTTGCAAGCTATGTCATTGCGGCGTAACACCGCAAGGGAGCCTAAGGCTTCATGCTAGGTAGAATGACACTACAAAGAGGTGGTGACCTCATGCTACAGTAGTATGACACTACGATGAGGTTCCTGGTACGGGATAAGGCCTCGGCCTTAGGCCATGTCATAGCGGCATAGCACCGCAAGGGAAGCGCAAAGCGCTTCATGCCATGTCTCTTTAATAATGAACTCACCTATAGTGTATGGACAGAGATCTCAGGCCGTCTCATGAGAGTAAACTTGTAGACACCCAAAATTATACACTGAAACCAGGCTGGCACAGGGCCTTTAATGTGCAAGCCAGAAGCACATGTAACTACATTATGTGAGTGGAAAGAATTTCAGCTATGGTGCAGAATTCAAGGCTTAGTCCATTCTTGCATTATAGTCTGTTGTTTGACCCATACGGAAAGATTCAAGTTGTCAGCGACATCTCTACTAGTGCATGATGGACAGTTACTGTAGGGAACACTTATACCCATATATAGAGATATGTGGGACATTGTTGGGTTTTGGTCTTTTTTTATTGGGAATTTTAGTCCCACATTGGCTAGGCCAAAGGAGTTGTATCCCTATATATTAGCTATGCTATTTTAGAGATGCACATGTGGTGTGGAGGTGCACATGGGTGTGCCATGTGGGGTTATTTTTCTAATGGAAAAAAGGCTAAATCAATAATTGAAAGCATTCATGCTTTTTGCTCTTGGGAAATTTATTTCCATTAGAGCTAAGCCCCGTAGGGGCTTAGCGACTCGGACTTAGACTCGGACTCAGACTCGAACTCGGACACGGACACGGACTCGGTCTCATCGGCTCATGAGGCGTAATGTGGCATTTTGTTGGCGCACTTTACACTTAGCACGTCAGCATCGTCCTTAGGCGCATAGTGCGCTTAAGTTGCGCTCGTTGCGCGAGCCACTTGCGCGGCCAGGTTGTGCAGACCAGGTTGCGCGGCCAGGTGCACTGCCATGTTGTGCGGCCAGGTGCGTTGCCAGGTTGCGCGGCCAGGTGCCCCCTAGTGGAGCAACCAGTTGCACGCACAGATGTGCGCCCAGTTGCGCGGGTGGCGCAGGGTGCGCAGGACGTGCAGGTGGCGCAAGTGGCTAAGTGCACGTTCAGCGCGTGGTGTACAAGGCGTGCGGGGTGCACAACTTGCTTCACATCGTGCATGTGCATGATTTGAGCGGTTACTGCACGTTCGGAGTAGTTTTTACCACGTCCCGAATGTTGTGCTAACCGGGCAGTTGCTACTCGGGCCTATAAAAGGTCTCTTCTCTCTCACAGGCAGGAATACAGACATATACAGAGAGTTACAAAAGTTTACAAGTGTTTTTTAACACAAGTAAACAGAAGTCTTGAGAGAGAAGAGAAGTGTCGCACCAACGTTGCTTTTGCACGGGAGTCCGTGTACGATCCGAGGAGTCAGAAGAGCAGGAGTGTTCCAAAGTTCTCCGACGAACTTGCTGGTTCCTGGAAGCTATTCGTGTGGGGGCGAATATAGCTTTGAGCAACGGTGATCATTCACCCCAGCAGGATATTCATCCATCAATCGCCTGTCACCTTCTTCGCTGCTGTAGATTACGAAATCTTTTTAGATTCTCGTAATATCGTATGCTGCTGTAACAAGATCTTTTTAGATCTTCGTTAAACTTGCGCAACCTTCCTTGAAGTGTTGCGTTGAAACGTTGTCTTTACAATTGTTTCATTTTCTTAGTTTTCCATCGAAAAATTGTGCCCCGACAATAACAGAAAACGTGCATGACTGATCGTATATGTCATTGGTATACGTAGTCCCGAAAAGTACACGAATTTGAAAAGGAAAAAACTTGCTATGTTGGCATTTGTCTTACTTGATGGTAACTGCACCGTGTACGTGATCTCCAAAGGGAAGGTGCTCAGTCATGAATCCATTAAGTATATACCTATATTGGCATTTGTCATACTTGCTATGTTGGCATTTGTCTTACTTGATGGATTCATGACTGAGCATCTTATTCGGTTCGGTTCGGTTCGGTTCGATTTTCGGTCCAAAACCAAATAATTACCTTCTTTCAATATATATATATATATATATATATATATATATATATATATAAAATATATATATATATATATATATATATATATATATATATATATATATATATATATATATATATATATATATATTTTGTTATTATATATATTAACAAAAAAAAACACAAATAAACCCAAAAACCGAATAAACCTAAAACCAAACCGATTTAATTCGGTTCAGTTATTGACCAATTCGGTTCGATTTCGGTTTTGCTTATTCGGTTTCGGTCCAATTCGGTTTTCGGTTGGAACCGAATAAACCGAATACTCACCCCTCGAGGATATATCTGTAGTCTTGAATCTTCTGAGAGAAAATGATTATAAGTAACGGAACAATCGTAGAGATGTGGAAGAGATTGTGCACCTGATCTAGTTTGTACCCGACAAATCCACCCCGGGATGGTTCACCGACAACGAGCTTCTCCACCGCAGACTGCGATAAGAACTCCACAATTGCTTTAGGTACGTCTGTGTTCTCGATCACCATATCTTGGCATTGAATCTGAGATATTCATTTACAAGACAATTTAATATATACATATAGCTTCAATAAGTAAATACTTTTGAGCTGGTTAGTACATATATATATATATATATATATATATATATATATATATATATATATGTGTGTGTGTGTGTGTGTGTGTGTGTGTGTGTGTGTGTGTGTGTGTGTGTGTGTGTGCTCGTGTGTATGTGTGCGCGCATGCGCGCGCTCACATCTTTTCTGAAGCAGAAACATTTAAAAGGAAGGAACAATTCTTTCATTTGAGGGTCCGTCACAGCTTTATATCATTGTCCATCCTCATTGTTTCCTCCTACATTCTGAAAAGATCGAAGAGAGACAATGAGTACGTGCATGCACGCATAATAGGCCGGCCATATTTCTCGTAAGGAATGCTATTTTGCCCGTGGTCTTTGACCGCAAGTCACATGTCACCATCCCATTGACATGAATTCTGGTGATGGGCCGAAGCAAATAGTTGGGGGGGGGGGGGGGTGGCAATGGGATTCGGCCACGTGTCCTGCCTACGGTCACAGCTGGAATTAACTAGGGAGATGAAGGTGTTACTGAAGTTACGTGTAGGCAACTCTAGAGGAGGGGTGAATAGAGTCTGTGTCAATAATGACCAATAAAAATAACTCTGTGCTAAGTCTAGAAATAACTACTAAGATAATATATATGATTGGAGATAAATAATGCGAAAATAAAAGAGTTCAGAGAAGCAATCTCAAACACAACAATTTTAACCTGGTTTTTCTCGTGGAGGATTAGTCCAGGCCTGAGAACTCTCGCTCAGGATTGAATTACACCACGTGCCTTTAGTCTGAAGAGCACGCAAACTTCTTTACAAAACACGAGCTTTTAGATCGAAGCGCTCGAATACTTCAACTTCGCGGAAAGCGAAACTTGGAATTTTCCAAGTGACTTTTCTTTCACTCTTGCACACAACTTCTAGCTGATATCGCACTGAGCACCTTGGGCCAAGGAGAGTTATGGCTTAGGAGATATATAAGAATGAGGCTTGGAGTAGTAGAGCTTAGAAAGTTTGAATATTTGAAGGTAAGAGATGATTTGAAATGAGATAATTTATACTACTCTGGGGAGGCGGAGTTCGGTCCGAATTCTGTCCCAAGAATTCAAATTTTTGAACGTTGGACAACTTGTATCAAGCAGGCCCTAAAAATTAGCGTGCTGAAAATCAGGGGACAGAGTTCGGCCCAAACTATGCCTTAGACTGAGTGTTGCCCGAACTCTGCCTTAGACAGAGTTCTGCTCGAATTCTGTGTTCCCTAGGCCAGAAGCTCTATATGACTAGCATTGTTTTGGTTTGGTTTGGTTTGGTTTGGAGTTGGTCTATTTTGTTATGATGGAGCTTAGGAAAGTATGGTTATGGGTTGAGATGATCAGTGCGACTCAACGTACATAATTTCTAGACTCAATAAAATGAAAGATTACAGACTCGAGACCAAGTACATTAGCAAAGTCACAGCTTGTAGACAACGTCTTGTCTCGATCATGAGATATTCTATCTTGAGCTCGATGTGTCGTATTAGATCATATCATATATCTGTTTGTTAATTATCTAAATCAGGTTGACTGTGATCCGGTTTGGGTCACCAATCTTCTCCATTTTGATAATTGACAAAAAGATATTTGTATGTCTCAATATTCATACCTGGACACATATTGAAGGAGAGAGAAAATTTGCAGATATGTCATGGCTCCCCCGCAATGTAATATTCATGTTCTTGTACATAAAGTTTATAACAGATATGCGTATACAATCACATAAAATATCACATCACATGTTTCTCCCCTTTTTGTTACTTAGCAAAATAAACACAATGTAAAGCTCCCTCGTAAAAGGATAGAAAATGAAATCAATCTTAAGTAAATGAATCAGAGCATGAGAAAGGTATGGACAGTCATGATCAATATATACTAAATGAAGAACAATGGGAGTAGTGTGTAAAGACATGCATAGAAACTACATACCAAATGTAGTGTATCAAAACGAAAATAGCTTGTTAAAACACAAATAGTTGGTAAAACTAAAAGAATTTAAAAATAATCAGCATATAGTTTACCAACATGAAATCCAAGAAAGACATCCAAAAACATAATATGATATGAAATATTACTCTAGTTTTGGAAAAGAATTATGAAATAAAGGATTTCAGTCAAAAGCCATGGGAATTAGATAGATAATAGATATCAAAGAAGAAAGATACGAATTGAGATATTGAAATATATAAACTTGAAACATCAATCAATGAAACTATGATAGTCACAATTGTCCACAGATAAATAGTGGAACAAAATAAAGGAATGATCAATGTAAAATAGAGCAATTGATATAAAATGATCTCATTATTTGTAAATCTATTTGCTTATCCAAAAATCATGCATATGAACTCAATTACCTTATCATGCTATATGAATACCCTTTAGATAAACATGAAGATAAAGGAGAAAAAATACTTGAGAAGGAGAAATTCAGTCGACTTGAATGCTCCCCTTAAAGTAGTACCAATGTTGATACAAATCATGAGTTTTGAGTAAGTGCTCAAAAAAAAAAAAAATCAAATCAATGAAAGAACAATAGTCATCAAGTTAAGATATGAAAGTTAATATTAACAAGATGACCTATTTAACCCGTATAAAAGAGAGACAAATAATAAAGATAATTGTATACACTCTCATAAACCCTTCAAACAAAATATCATGACCTCAATGAGATAAGAAATTAAAAAGAATATGGGCTCATGATGAACTAGGTATATGATATATTAATGGGTATAAATGAATTGAACCAATTTATTTGCCTCCCCTTAAAATATGCGTATCTAGTTCCAAAGCACTTATAGCATAAAATATATAACTGCAAGATCTAGAGTTAAATCGACTATGGATTTCTTCCCCTTGCTCAATTCATATAAGACTATAAAATCGTCATAAAAAGAATAATGTCATGTTTAGTCAAGAAGAGAGATCCACTTAATAACTACTAAAGATGAGAAATCAAAAGAATATTCTATTTTAGCACATGTAATCAAAAGATTACATACATTAGCCTATAGAAAAATTAAATATGATAGATCAATGTATGTTACCTTTTGAGAAAAATGTCATCATGAAAAGGAATAAAGTCAAGTAAATCAATCATGATGAAGGTCAAAATATAGCTCAAAAATACAAAAAAAAAACTCAAAGACCATGTCCATGATTATCTAATTATGAAATGATCAACCAATTTATTTCTTTGCATGGACTATGTATGTTTTACCACATATGTACCCATCAAAGGGTAATAATCCAACCTTGCTAATACTAAATGAGAAACCAATGAAGTTCAAACAACAAAGAGCATATGTGATAATCCATGAGTAGTCAAAGTAGAGAAATAAGTTAACTTGATAACCACATAATTAGATAATATAGGACTCGATCATTAGGATCATTTATCAATAAAAATAAACATGATCCAACAAATCTCATCAAGAGGAAATCCCAAATCCATGTTTATAATAAAATCTTACAAAATGGATGGAAATGCTTACCAATGACTAGTATGGAAGGAAGTTAAAGCGATGAATCACAAACCTCAATGAAAACAAGATTACATAAAAAATTTGTCAAACTAATTTTAGAGACCAAACATATGTATCTAAAATAGAATACAAATCTCATCAAGAAAGATCATTAAGATCAATAAAGCTAATTAAGAGCTAAAGATAGTAAGAGATACAAAAGCTTTCATAGTGCACCATAGTAAAATATAAAGTAATAGACTAGAAAGTGTGCACTAATTAAGAAGGTAAAACACAAAATCATGTGATCCTTAAAAGAACTTCCATAAATAGTCATGAGCAAGATACTAATAAACATTTTCTCTCAACATCCTAACTTGAAGAAGTAAAACAAATAAATATCAGAAATTAGAAATCATTAATATATATATACATAAAAAGATCAAAAATCAAAAAGGCATGTATCCATAAAGTCAATAAAAAAAATAAGAAGATATCATCAAAAGAAGACCTTAAGAAAGAAGCTAATTGATGCAAGAAAAGATAACACAAATTTGATCAAAAAGAATCAATAGCTAAAGTATGAGGTAAGCACAAGTATTAATAGATACTCTTCAAAATAATATGAAATTTGAGCTTAACTCATATGCCCACAGAAAGATATTTATACAAAAATAGATATCAATATAAGAAATACATGAACTAAATAGAAAAATAAATATATTCATGTATCATTAATAAATATTGAAAACCATCACAAATTAAATAAAATGTATAAATAAACTTTATTAGGCAGAGACTTAATTGATTCTCAAGAGGATAATCAAAATGAGAATCAATAATGAATATATTATGCAAGCATAAGATTAAAAAGAAGTATATACTTATCAAGTGATAAGAAGCTTGTGCATATGTTCACAAAAACCGATTTAAAGTAAAATAAGACATAATAAAGAGAAACTGGTAAGAAGTAATTATCTTAGAAACTTTAAAAATGGAGAGTCAAGCTTTAAATCAAAATTCAAGAATCAAGCTCCTATGGACTAGAGTGATATGCATGCTTTATAAGTAAAGACAAAGAATATCGAGCATGCCTATGTAAATGTGTCACACTAATAGAAAATAAATGATAAGCTACATAGTGTGAACTAATCATTTAAGCTAAGTAACCAGTCATGCTAGATAAAAGAAATAATAAGAAAATTAACTAAGCATGCTAATATTATATCTCATATTGATTTATATAATAAGCAACTAAAGGATATCAATGTGAGCTAGTAGCAAGATATCAAGAGAAATATGCTAGATTCTACAAATCTAAACCATTTATAGAGAATCGTTTAACATGTTACCAAAGTGGCTATAGTGGCCACACTTGTGTTGGTGCAATTGCTTAGAAGATGACCTTTGAGCTTTGCAACCACCAACATGCTCTTCGGTGCTATGTCCCGATACAAGAAGCTCCACCTACAATATTAGGAGAAGACTTTGGTATCCAATTAAACTTGGATCCACATTTGTTAGCTTTAGGGACCCATATACTATTTACTCTAGCATTAGTAGAAAAACTCCTACGAATAGGACAAGTTACACTCATGTGTCCAATACGAGAGCAATAAAAGCATCTAATACTAGTGTGTGCATATGTATCGGAATAAGCATGATTATGAACATGTGACATACTAGAATGATGAATATATCTAGAGTGAGCATGCATGGATTTAGTCTTATGAATATCATGTTTTAATAACAAATTATCATGCATACAAGTAAAAGAATCAAATATAGCATTTAAAGCATAATTCTCTTTTCAAATAAAGCAATTCTATAAGTAAAATCATCATTTTATTTCTTTAAAGAGTCAATAGTAGAATCATGCAAATGATGTAGCTCATGTGTTTGCTTCTTAAGATCTTCTAATGATGAGGAAAGACATTTGATTTTCAAAATTAAAGAATTATTCAAACTCTTTAAAGAAACAAAAGATGAGTTTTGAGAGTCAAGTCTTGATTATAAATCATTGTTTTCATTTCTCAAAAGTTCATTAGATTCTTCTAAATGAATGACCTTTTCTGAAAGTTCTTCATTTGTAGAATGAAAGTCCACAAGAATCTCTAAGGATTGTTTAGCCATAACTTTCCACTTAGAGCATTTCTTGTATTTAGAAGAAACATGATTGTCCATGCTACTAGAAGTAAAACCCTCTTTATCTGAGGAGGAGGAATACGATGCCATATACAAATAAACAAGGATCTAATCTAAGGATGTTAAGCCTAACAATAGAGTCCTTGCTCTGATACTAATTGAAGTTACGTGTAGGCAACTCTAGAGGGGGGTGAATAGAGTCTGTGTCAATAATGACCAATAAAAATAACTCTGTGCTAGGTCTAGAAACAACTACTAAGATAATATATATGATCAGAGATAAATAATGCAGAAATAAAAGAGTTCAGAGAAGCAATCTCAAACACAGCGATTTTAACCTGGTTTTTCTTGTGGAGGACTAGTCCAGGCCCGAGAACTCTCGCTCAGGATTGAAATCCACTATTTGTGAAATAGCGTACACCACGTGCCTTTAGTCCGAAGAGCACAAAAACTTCTTTACAAAACATGAGCTTTTAGATCAAAGTGCTCGAACACTTCAACTTCGCGGAAAGCGAAACTTGAAATTTTTCAAGTGACTTTTTTTTTACTCTTGCACACAACTTCTAGCTGATATCACACCCTGGGCTAAGGAGAGTTGTGGCTTAGGAGAGATGGAAGAATGAGACTTGGAGTAGTAGAGCTTAGAAAGATTGAATATTTGAAGGTAATATATGATTTGAAATAAGAGAATTCAAGCTCTATTTATACTACTCTGGGAGGCAGAGTTCGGTCAAATTCTGTCCCAAGAATTTAAATTTTTGAACGTTTGACAGCTTGTATCAAGTAGGCCCTAAAAATTAGGGTGCTGAAAATCAGGGGATAAAGTTTGGCCCAAACTCTGCTGAGTGCTGCCCGAACTCTGCCTTAGACAGAGTTCTGCCCGAATTCTGTGTTCCCTAGGCCAGAAGCTCTATATGAGTAACATTAGTTTGGTTAGGAGTTGGTCTATTTTGGTATGGTGGAGCTTAGGAAAGTATGGTTATGGGTTTAGATGATCAGTGCGACTCAACGTACATAATTCCTAGACTCAATAAAATAAAAGATTACAGACTCAAGACCAAGTACATTAGCAAAGTCACAGCTTGTAGACAGCGTCTTGTCTCGATCATGAGATGTTCTATCTTGAGCTCGATGTGTCGTATTAGATCATATAATATATCTGTTTGTTAATTATCTAAATCAGGTTGACTGTGATCCGGTTTGGGTCAACAGTTACCACTAGAAGTACTCTTGGTGTTGACATGAACTAATGTGAGGCTCTAGCCCTTGGATACAAGATTGTCGATCGCCCATTTGAATGCACTATGGCTCCTTTTGTCCTCGTCGATTGCCAGCGTCACCAATGGAAATGCGGCGCCATTGCCGTCAGTATTCGACCTCCTGTTCATCATCTAGGACCTATATATATATATATCCTTCACTTTCTTCTTCTTTTTCTTCTTCTTGCTTTAATCCTTGAAACTATTGCTTGCTTGCTTCTTCTGTTTTTCTTTCTAAAATTTTATGATTCTTCTTCTCTCTCTCCCTATTTTTTCTCTATCTGTTTTATTGATGGTGTCATTTTGTCCTGTTCTTCTCTTCGACCTTCGTTTCCTTTGTATCTATGGTTATGCTTCACTTTCGGGTAGTATTGTAAGTTTGACCATTAACATTTGATTGTTGCCCGAATTCTGTCCCAAGAATTCAAATTTTTGAACGTTGGACAGCTTGTATCAAGCGGGCCCTAAAAATTAGGGTGCTGAAAATTAGGGGGCAGAGTTCGGCCCGAACTCTCCCTTAGACAGAGTGCTGCCTGAACTCTGCCTTAGACAGAGTTCTGCCCAAATTCTGTGTTCCCTAGGCTAGAAGCTCTGTATGACTAGCATTGGTTTGGTTTGGTTTGGTTTGGTTAGGAGTTGGTCTATTTTGGTATGGTGGAGCTTAGGAAAGTATGGTTATGGGTTGAGATGATCAGTGCGAGTCAACGTACATAATTTCTAGACTCAATAAAATGAAAGATTACAGACTCGAGACCAAGTACATTAGCAAAGTCACAGCTTGTAGACAACGTCTTGTCTCGATCATTAGATGTTCTATCTTGAGCTCGATGTGTCGTATTTGATCATATCATATATCTGTTTGTTAATTATTTAAATCAGGTTGACTGTGATCCGGTTTGGGTCAACAGTTACCACTAGAAGTACTCTTAGTGTTGACATGGACTAATGTGAGGCTCTGGCCCTTGGATACAAGGTTGTCGATTGCCCATTTGAATGCACTATGGCTCCCTTTGTCCTCGTCGATTGCCACCGTCACCAATAGAAATGCGACGCCATTGCCGTCAGCATTCGACCTCCTGTTCATCATCTAGGACCTATATATATATCCTTCACTTTCTTCTTCTTTTTCTTCTTCTTGCTTTAATCCTTGAAACTATTGCTTGTTTGCTTCTTCTGTTTTTCTTTCTAAAATTTTATGATTCTTCTCTCTCTATTTTTCCTCTATTTGGCCTAAAAATAACCCGGCGTGCCCTCACAGTAGATCCAAAATCCTTTAAAAATAATAATACTATAGATTAAAATTACCTAAAAATTACCAAAAAATCTACTAAATTCAAAAATACTAAAAAACCTATTTGGGGCCATCTAGGGACTATAGAGACCATCCATAACCTAATATTAACATATCTCACTTATAGACCTAGGTTCATACTATTGCGATCCCAAAATCAAAATCCCACAAAAATCTCTAGTATTTTCTTTTTATTTAATCAAAATAAAATTTTGGTAGAGGATGCTACAATGAATACCAAACATAATTCCCTCCTAGGCCGAACGGTTCTGGTGCCCCGGTCGTAACCGTTCGAGGGAAGCCACACCCGTGCACGGGCCATCAAAGTCCATTGACCATGAAATACGTATATACATCATGCAAGTCATATCATTCCAACCAATGACGAGTTCCATAATCATATTTCGTTAATCCGTCTCAAGTTCCAACGGTACTATGCCTCAATACATCCATATTGATGCACGATGCCCCAATACGTACATCCACTCAACCGATGGTTCTCTAGTTATACATATAATAGCAGTTTTGCGACAATTATGCCACAATTTTGTTGGCACATTTATTTTGATAATACTAACAGCATCTTCGTAGTTTAGTTTTCTCTGTTTTCAAATTGATATCATTTCAGAAGCTCTACTACATAAAGTCTGTCCATTCAAGTTTGCCATCCATAGCCTTGAAGACTGAAGTAAAGACTGGCGCTCCTTGCATAGACGGCTTCCTACACTGCATGAATTCGAGTCTGTACAAGGTCTAGGTCTTTCTGTAAACACTTAAGGTTGGATGACAAACTAAAAGCTTTCTACTTCTTAAAGTCAAAAATCAATATCCTATAGAATGGCATACCGGCGGTATGCTCCGGCATACTGGCGGTATACCATTTTATTGTCCACAAAACTTTCTGTGAGAAATATCGGCATACCGACGGTATGCTCCGGCATACCGGCGGTATACTGTTTTGTGGACCACAAAACATTCTGTGACAAACATCGGCATACCGACGGTATGCTCCGGCATACCGACGGTATACCGTTTTGATTGTCTCAAAAATGTTCTGTGATAATCGTCGGAATACCGACGGTATACTCCGACATACCGATGGTATACCATTTTGTGAGCCATAGAACTTTCTGTGATAAACTTCGGCATACCGATGGTATGTTCCGGCATACCGACGGTATACCGTTTTGTTTATTACAAAAACTTTCTGTGACACACATCGGTATACCGACGGTATACCGCGACATAACGACGGTATACCGGCTTACGAAATTTGATTTTTGAATAACATAGACTGTATTAATGGCAGCATTAAATGCTCCCAACGGATATTAATATGACCGTTACTATTCGACCGGTATACCGACGGTATGACGGTGCATACCGACGGTATGCCGGTCAGGCTGTATCCAGGAGCATTAAATTCTACCTACTCTTGGTTTCTCTATAAATGAAAGCCTTCTCTCTCTTGAAGCTTTTACTAACTTTTGCCATAAATTTTCCAAACAACCAAGAGCTCCACCATTAATACTCTACCAAGCTTTTAATTGTCATCCTTTCCCAAAGTGATAGAGTATTTAAGAGTTGTAATTTTCGATCTTCAAGTGTTAGAAGATCAACAAGTTCTCTTCTCATTTCTTTGAAGTTGGCAATCCTTCGTAAGAAAACTTGTGTGTTGAAGTTGGCGAGTTCTTCGGACCCAAACTCGTGTTGAAGTTGGCGAGTTCTTCGGATCCAAACTCGTGTGTACTATTTTATTAAATAGTAGATTTAAGCCGGAGAGAGTTCCGGGACTGGATTGCCTCAAACGAGAATACCAGGATACATCTTGCGTTTGATCTTCTTACTCTATCTTTTTATTTTGACGTATATTGCTTCTTGTGCTTTAGTTATTTTTTATTTTCCTATTCACCCCCCTCTAAGGTTCTACAATTGGTATCAAAGCTTTGTTCCCTTGATTTAGATTTACACCCTTTGAGTGATCCATGGCCACTAACCCTAGTATCAACACCTTCCAAATGAGGGACACTCCACAAATAGGCCTCCCCTATTTGATGGAACCAACTATAACTACTGGAAGATTAGGATGAGCATTTATCTGAAGTCCATAGATTTCGATTTATGGGACTGTGTGATAAATGGTCTCCCTACTCCTTCCAGAGTTATTGAGGATGTCGCATCTGACACCCTTAGGGACATACTTACTGAAAATACCAAGAAGCTTGCTAGTCGAGATGCCAAGGCTATGAATGCTCTTTATTGTGCTCTCGATATGAGTGAATTCAATAGAATCTCTACTTGCAAGACTTCCAATGAGATTTGGAAGTTACTTGAAGTCACACACGAGGGTACATCACAAGTAAAGGAATCCAAGATTAGTAGACTACGCAAGAATATGAGTCCTTTAAGATGAAACATGATGAGTCTATTACTTGCATATTTACTCGTTTTGGTGATATTATTAATCCTCTTTCTTCTCTTGGTAAGGAATATCTAGCTCATGAAAAGATCAGAAAAATCCTTAGAGGATTGACAAAAGGATGGAGTCCTAAAGCTACCGCAATCATTGAGGGGAACGACTTGACAGTCATGAACCTTGAGACCCTAATGGGAAATCTTATGACTCATGAACTCGATATGAAAGATCAAGAGGAATCTTCCATACAAGAGAAGGAGAAGGCCAAAGAGAAGGAGAAGTCTCTTGCTCTCAAAGTTACAAAGTCCTACTCCAAGGATTGCTCCGACGACAACGAATCGGACTATGATGAAGAAATAGCTCTCACAGCTAAGCACTTCCGAAAGTTCCTCAAATTCAACAAAGCCAATCGCTTCAGACGGGACAATAAGGAAGATCCGGCGTGCTATCAATGTAGAAGAACCGGGCACATCAAGAAGGACTGTCCTATGATAAGAAAAGACTCAAGCAAGTACGAGAAGCCTAGCAAATGAAGCTCGTCCTCCAGGAAATTCGTCAACATAAGCATTTGGTGTGAGAGTGACGCAAGCGACTCCGACAACGACAAAGAGTGCAAACACAATGCCAACGTTTGTCTCATGGCAACCGATGAGGTACTTGATGATCTCTCCTTAAATACTCTTACTTATGATGACTTGGAGAAAGCTATCCTTGAACTACATGAAGAGCACAAAGGTGTTAGGAATAAATACAAGAAATTACTAAAAGAGGTTGATGCTCTTCAACTTGAAGTAGAGAGACTCTCAAGCATCATTATTGATGTAAAGGGGAAATCTTCTGCTTCTGACATGGATAAAATAGAGTCTTTGTGACTCAAGTTTCAAGAACCCTTGTCACCATCAAGAAAAAGGATAAGGAGATTCAATCCATGAGAAGGGCTTATAAATTTGCTATGCATAAGGTTCAAGATGCTAATAGGAGAGAATATGATACTTTTATTAAGTATAATGATCTTCTTGTACAGAGTAAGAAACTAGGTAATAAGAACACTACTCACATGCATACTTCAAGACACCTCCACACTCATCACAATGCTAGGCATACTTCTTACATGAACACTACACACAAGTCCTTTTCTAACACAAGGAAAGGACCATTTGTTAAGAAAAACACTTTGCATTATGCTTTTTATTATCATCATCATAATACTAATGATAGAACTCCTCGCACTAGAGATTCACATATGCATGATACTCACACATCTTCTTCTAAATCCTCTATGATTTGCAACTACTGTGGCTTGCTTGGACATACGACCAATTATTGTCATACAAGAAAACTAGTTGATAAGAAAGTTTTTAAGTGGGTTTCTAAGACTAACACTCAAGGACCCATACGATCATGGGTACCAAAATGTTCATCTTCAACTTATATTGTAGGTGAAGAGTCCTTCTTATGCTTGAAGCAAGTGGATTCTCGATAGCGGTTGTTCACGGCACATGACCGGGGATGCTTCATTATTTACAACGCTATCGATGAAGAAGGAAGGACACGTCTCATTTGGTAACAATCTTAAAGGTCACATTATAGGAAATGGTAATATCGGTTCCCCTTCTTATCCTTGTATTAAGAATGTGTGTCTTGTTACTAATCTTAAACACAATCTTCTGTATTAGTCATCTTACCGATAATGGTTATGATATCAAGTTTGTTAAGCTTAAATGTTTCATTACCGATAGTTCAAGTGGATCTATTATCTATGAAGGCATTAGAGAAAATAATATCTATGTTTTATATCTTGTCGAAGATACTAACAATGACAGGTGCTTAGTTGCTAAGAACGATGAAAGTTGGCTTTGGCACATGAGGCTCGGACATGCCAACATGGATACCATTTCTCGTCTTGCCACAAAGAAGCTCGTAAGAGGACTCCCAAGTATCCCGTTCAAAAAGGGTATGGTGTGTGAAGAATGCGAGAAAATTAAGTTGACCATGTCATCTTTCAAATCCATCAACTCTGTGAGTACCTCTAGACCTCTTCAACTTATTCATATGAATCTTTTTGGTCCTAGTAGAGTTGCTAGTCTTGGTGGCAAGCTTTATGCTTTTGTTTTGGTTGATGATTTTTCGAGATTTACTTGGGTTATTCTTCTTGCTTGCAAAAGTGATACTTTTCGTGAATTTATTACTTTTTGTAAACGTGTTCAAAATGAGAAAGGTTTTTCTATTAACAAGATTAGAAGTGATCATGGAGGAGAATTTGACAATGCCGATTTCAAAAGATTTTGTGAAAAGAATGGTTTTGGACATGATTTTGCTTGTCCACGAACTCCTCAACAAAATGGTGTTGTGGAGAGAAAGAATAGAACCCTTGGCGATATGGCTCGGGTTATGTTAAACCAATATAAGCTCCCCCAATATTTTTGGGTGGAAGCCGTTAACACGGCATGTCATGTTATAAATGGGGTCTTGATTAGACCTATTTCTAAAAAGACTCATGAGCTTTGGTTTGACAAAATTTCCTCTATCGAATATTTTAAAGTTTTTGGATGTAATTGTTTTATTTTGAATACCAAGGATAACCTAGGCAAGTTTGAAGAAAAAGCCTATGCAGGAATATTCCTTGGATACTCTACTCATAGTAAAGGTTTTCGTGTTTTTAATAAAAGAAGTCTTGTTGTCAAAGAGTCAATCAATGTCTCTTTTAATGAACTTAACTCTTCTACATTCTCCTCTTCCGATGATATTGATGACATCTCGTTTGGGTTAGAGAACCCCTCTATTGAAGATCGTCCTTCTTCTTCTAACAAAGAAGTTGTGACTCCTCCAACAAAAGAATCTCTACCTCTCGAGCCTCCTCAAAAGGATCTCCCAAAAGAATGAAGATTTGTCACCAATCATCCTAAGAAGCTTATCATTGGGGATCCTTCTTCCAGTGTTAGCACTAGATCCTCCACTCGTGATCTTTGTGCAAACATGGCTTTTATCTCTCAAATAGAGCCTAAAAATGTTAATGATACTTTTCTTGATGAATTTTGGATGATAGCAATGCAAGAAGAGCTAAATTAATTTGAGCAAACAAGGTTTGGGAACTTTTTCCAAAACCTAGCAATCACCCCATTATTGGAAATAAATGGGTGTTTTGAAATAAACTTAATGAAGATGGGTTAGTGACTCGTAACAAAGCCCGATTGGTTGCACAAGGCTATAACCAAAAGGAAGGCATTGACTACGACGAAACCTATGCTCCGGTTGCTCGTCTTGAATCTATTCGTATGCTATGTGCTTTTGCTTGCTTTAATGATTTTAAACTCTTTCAAATGGATGTTAAGAGTGCTTTTCTAAATGGTATTATTAAAGAGGAAGTTTATGTAAAACAACCTCCTGGCTTTGTAGATTTTCAATTTTCTAATTACGTGTTCAAACTCCACAAAGCCCTTTATGGCCTCAAACAAGCTCCCCGTGCTTGGTATGAGCGCCTTAGCTCATTTCTTGTTTCACACAATTTTTCTAAGGGCAAAGTCGACACAACACTTTTTATCAAATCCCATAGTGGCACTCTTTTATTGGTTCAAAATTATGTCGATGACATTATTTTTGGTTCTCCTAACAATACACTTTGTGTAGAATTTGCTAAAGTTATGCAGGAAGAATTTAAAATGAGCATGATGGGTGAACTATCATTCTTTTTGGGCTTACAAATCAAACAAGGACCCAAAGGGACCTTCATCAATCAAGCAAAATATACAAAGGATCTCCTCAAGCGTTTCGAACTTGACTCATCCAAATCAATGAGGACTCCTATGGCAACAACGACAAAGCTTGACAATGATGAAGATGGCACATCGGTTGACATTCATAAGTATCGAGGTATGATTGGTAGTTTACTTTATCTAACTGCTAGCCGTCTTGATATCATGTTTAGTGTATGTCTTTGTGCACGATATCAAGCAAATCCAAAGGAATCGCACTTATGTGCTGTCAAGCGTATTTTTCGATATCTCAAAGGCTCGTGAACATGGGTCTTTGGTATACGAAATCTTCATCCTTTGAGCTTCACGGCTTCTCGGATGCAGATTTTGTCGGATGCAAGATTGACCGAAAAAGCACTAGCGGCACATGTCAATTCCTTGGGAAATCTTTAGTATCGTGGTTTAGTAAGAAACAAAATTCTGTTGCTCTTTCAACCACTGAGGCCGAGTATATTACGGCCGGTTGCTGTTGCGCACAAATTCTTTGGATATCACAAACACTCTTAGATTATAGCATTTCTCATTCTTGCACCCCTATTAAATGTGATAACACTAGCTCGATCAATCTCACGAAAAATCCGATTTGTCACTCAAGCATGAAGCACATTGAAATTAGACATCATTTTCTTCGTGACCGTCAACAAAAGGGGGATATCTGCCTTGAATTTATTGACACTACTTATCAGTTAGTCGATATTTTCACCAAACCGCTCACGGAGGATTACTTCATTTTTCTTTGCCAAGAATTGGGCATTTTAAATTTTGACTCATAGTTCTTCTCGGCCGGCACACCGACGGTATACTGCGGTATACCGACGGCATGCCGATTTTGGTTCAGAATTATGTTCTGTGCCAAAAATCGGTATACCGTCGGCATACGTCGGCATACCGACGGTATACCGGTTCACGGTGGACTGCTGTATCAGATTCAGCTTGGGCCCCACCTTTTCATCCATTCTCTCTTTATTCCTTTCTTCCCCTCATTAATACCCATCACACCCATCATTTCCCTATTTATTATCCAACTCCTTCTCTTCTCTTCCCCTTTCCTATTCCCCATTAACTCCTCTTTTCTCTCCATTTTCATCATTTCCAACCCCCCACCCTTTCCACTTCCTCTCTATAACCGTTTCCACCCTTCCCCTTCCCAACATCTCTTTTAAAAACATTATTCTCTTCATCATCCTCCTCCACTTTTCACATCTTCTCAAAACCCTACTTCATACTCCAACTTTCTCCATGGCTGCCCCCAAGCGTGCTCGTTCCTCCTCCTCCTCCTTCAATCCCTTCACCCCGGTGGCTCTATCCCATGGCTACGATCAGCGGGTCTTCACCTCCCCCTTGGTTGCCGAATCTTGGTTTCAACACTTCGTGTACCATAACGTCTACAAAGGCCGCGCCATCAACTGGAATCTCTTCCCCGATCATGTTTCTCTCTTCGAGGAGGCCGGCCTATCTTCCCTCCTTCGGCGTCAGGTGCCTGTCTATCCTGCCGCCGTACGTCTCTTCTACTGCAACATGGTCCCGGACATCGAGAACGGCGCCATTGAAACGATGGTCAACGACCGTCATTTCCGCCTGACGGCTCGTGATATCTCTAGCATTCTTGGCATCCCGGATAGAGGGGAGGCTCTACCGGGCTTGGCTGCTCTTCATCCTTCGGCGTCGGTCTCCTTTGATGAATTCAGCGCTATTATTTGCAAGGGCCCAAACCCTCCTAATATCCCGGCTCTTTCCGCCCAACTAGAGTCGTTCTATTATGAGCTCTATAGGATCGTGTTCCACACACTCTATTCCAAGGGCGGCAACTATGACGCCATCACTGGTGACGCCCTGGTGTGCATGTACTACTTGTATTCGAGGAAGCCTTGGTCCTTCCCCAAGACTCTTCTCCATGCTTTCTTCGACGTCCTGCCTGTGGGAAAGCAGAATCTCTATTATGGATCCTTCATCACTCTCATCTTGGAAGCCAAGCAAGTCAACCTCTCCCAATACTACTCGGACGGCGTCCCATCCTTTCTCGCTGTTTCTCGCACCGTTGGTGGTGCCTCCACATCTCGGGCCTCCTCCTCACAAGAGCCGCCAGCTTCTGCTCCTGCTGCACCTGCCTCTACTCCTCCTGCCTCCGGCCACTACATGCCGCTGACTCAGCAGCATTTCGATATACGTATGGCTCAGGCAGAGAAGCAGATACGGGCCCACACTCGTGGCCTTGGCACTCTGATCCAATCCCACTTCCATGACCAGGCCTATTTCATTCAGCGCACCCTTCAGGACCGGGATGCCTTTCTAGATCTGAATCTTTAGGATCCGATGTACTAGGCCTCCCGCTTTTCCGATCCCAATGCCTACGGTTTTATGTACCCGGACGACATTGATCCTTTTGGCGCTTTCCACCAGGCTTAGGATGGTGGGGATGATCCGGCTGACGAGTAGGGGTTCCTTTCTTATGATGGTGGTGTCGAATAAATGGTTGTCTTAGTTTGTTTGTGTTTGTTTTTATGTCTTTTGCGGTCCTTCGGGGACCAGTGTTTGGTTGTTACTAGTTGTTTGCAGTCCTACGGGGACTTGATATTTGTCTTTTTATTGTCATCCCAACTCTCGTAGCGGAGAGTTTTTACTATGTCTTTATGTAGTATGTTATGGTTATCAAGCATGTATCCCATTTCCAACTTTTATCAATCAATACATGCTTTTGTCTATGATATTGTGTTCCACATTCATATATTTTTTATTATTTATTTTCATTCCCATCTTTGACTAAGTGACAAAGGGGAAGAAAACGTATTGAGGGGGAGTTGTCTACCTACGGGGGAGTACTCCCTGAAGATGCCATCTCTCTATTTTGTCAATTATCAAAATGGGGGAGATTGTTGGCACATTTATTTTGATAATATTAACAGCATCTTCGTAGTTTAGTTTTCTCTGTTTTTAGATTGATATCATTTCAGAAGCTCTACTACATAAAGTCTGTCCATTCAAGTTTACCATCCATAGCCTTGAAGACTGAAGCAAAGACCGACGCTCCTTGCATAGACGGCTTCCTACACTGCATGAATTCGAGTCTGTACAAGGTCTAGGTCTTTCTGTAAACACTTAAGGTTGGATGACAAACTAAAAGCTTTCTACTTCTTAAAGTCAAAAATCAATATCCAATAGAACGGCATACCGGCGGTATACCGTTTTATTGTCCGCAAAACTTTCTGTGAGAAATGTCGGCATACCGACGGTATGCTCTGGCATACCGGCGGTATACCGTTTTATGGACCACAAAATGTTTTGTGACAAACATCGGCATACCGACGGTATTGCATATACCACTCAGAAATTGAGCCTATCATCATCGACACAAAACTCTGATGCACTGATCGCATATGTGATATGGCATATACCACTCAGAAATCAAGTCATTTCTCTCGTAACGTACTAACCGTTTCTTCCGACATCTATTCCGATCTAATCGTGCCTCGGTGATCATACCGATCACATACGCCACAATCGCTTATTCAAAGCTCAACTCAACAATAGGTCAACATATACGTTCGCCTACTTTGAAGCCTGACACGACTCAGCCAACTTACATATTCTCCTACTCAAGTTCGACTTAGCGACCAACTTAATTCGTAATTATCGCTCTACGATTTCTCAATCTCATTCGTTGCAACTCGTACAACGATTCATCTTCGATACTCAAAGTCCTTACTCGAATCCGTTCAGCACATCACTATCCATTCGTATAGCCATACAACATATATTATCCCATCGGAACTAGTTGTACTGATTCAATGAACATATTGTGATGTTATTCCCTAACATCAAGTATTTAGACTTATTATATGGAACATCCAGTACGGCGTCGAGCAGATCCATGAGCCATGCGATTGCGAAAACAACTTAGGGCCGATTGATTTTGATAACAGAAGTAACTAAGGGTCAAAGAGATTCGTTCATGGTCCAAAGGATGGAACCGCTCTGATACCAACTTGTCACGCCCTGACCCGGAAAATCGCTCGTCCTTGCTAGATTTATCCCGAATCGCTTGTGCTCGCTAGGGTATGATGCCGCACGAGCCAGGAGTTGCGCTCGTGCAAGGCAAGATGACAAATACACATAAGTTTATCTCAAATTGATAACATTCACAACGGAAGGAAACATGGTATATAATGAGAATCTCTTCTATTGATAAATGAACTGAGGTTACAAAGGCTTTGAATAGCCAACTATTATGCCAATTGGCTTACAACGCTCGTGATCTCTCTTGCTCACAAAGGATCTCGTTCCATACATCATGTCTTCTATAGCACATCCAGACTCTCGGCCGAACATCTTCGTGTTGTATGCCGAACCCAGTGTGGTCGCACGCCTCGAAACACTAAGGAACTTCCTGTCTTAGCACGTCTAAGCGAAGCTCTGCCACGAGCAGACCATATCCTGAACCAGCAAGTAATCTAGTAGGGGATCACTACTTCGTCCTCACATGTACCGATCAAGACCTACTCGCCCAAACCAATACTATATAATTTAGTGACATATGCAGATTTTATTGGTGATCTTTCTATTTAGCCTTAGGATCAGTTTCATAGCTAGATTAAGTAGTAAAACATGTTATGAGCAACAATAGAAACATAAATGTGTCCAATCCTATGTCCCTGCGACAGACATTGTTAGCCAAATGATATTGATATACATAGTATACGTGCACATCTTTGTCTTGAATCGCTTAGCCTACAAATGTACAACAAATCACGCAGCCAACCAATTATCTTAAGCATAATCATATGGGTGGCAGGCTCTGCGCCTACACACAATTTTAATTTCAGCCCAACTGCCCTATCTATATAAAGGTCACGGTGTTCCACACCGTAATGGACTTGGTATCTCAACATGTAAGCATGCGATCGCTTCAGTACGGATTGCTAGTCCAGTATCCTAAGGATCCCAAACTTACTGATATCATAGCTTATCACAACATTGGTCGATCGCAACCCGTCCTAATGAAGTGCACAACGACTACCAAACATAATTCCCTCCTAGGCCAAACGGTTCCGGTGCCCCGGTCGTAATCGTTCGAGGGAAGCTGCACCCGTACACGGGACATCCGAGTCCATTGACCATGCAATACACACATACAACAAGCAAGTCATATCATTCCAACCAATCTCGAGTTCCATAATCATATTTCGTGAATCTATCTCAAGTTCCAACGACATTATGCCTCAATACATCCATATTAATACACGATGCCCCAATACGTACATCGACTCAACCGACGGTTCTCAAGTTATCCTCATAAAAGTAGTTCTGCGACAATTGTGCCACAACTGTATACTTTGATGCACAAAGTATACCTTTCAATGTTTTGACAGTTCCGTGGCGTTGTACCACAACTTGTCCAAATTCTCTTAATAAACCAACGCATAGTTTCTGTGCACGGATGCACGCTATTTTATTGTTCTACGCCTAGTGTTCAATGTTTTCTGAGTCGTGCATTTGATGCACATCTCAAATTGCCTTCCAATGTTCTACTATCAATGTCCTACCGCGACCCGTGCACTTGATGTACGTCGCCTTAATTGTTGATTGTTCCATGTTATATCTTAATGTTCGACACACACTAAGAACTTTAATCGTTCGAGCCACTCTCGCTAACTCAATAGCCATAATCGCATACAAAGGGTACATTTTTATTAGGCATGAAGGAGTAGGGGAGAAAGGTCAAGAACCCGTCCACCTTAAGCCGATATGCCTTTTCGTTTCGCCTAGCTGATGCGGCTCGATTTCATAACTTTATTGCACGGCCAACTCTTCTGATAGCCATTCGAGCACTTCGTACTCCATTCAAAACTTGCCATTGAATGCTCTAATGTTAGTAGGACATTGAGAATGTTATATTTCTTATCAATTCATAGACCATGCTTGAGTAACTAGTTTTAGTCTAGCACGGTCATGAATAACTTGTGTACAAGGGATTTGACTTCCTCAAATGGTATCCTGGGCCACGGGACCGTTTCGGCCTAGGAGGAACTAGGATAATTGTGCTGGATGCTAGTACGAATAATTCAGAGACTTTCAACAAGGCTCGCTACTTGCTATGAAATGATTGTCGTCTAAACCAAGCTATAGTATATTATGGCTTGTCATGCTAGCAACCTCCACATACATACTTTTTAGCTAATAATATTTGGTTGACACATAAGAACATGGTAAGCTTTATAATAAAGTGACATACTCTGCCGTGGGTAAGATGCAATGTAGTTTGTTCTGTTATGCCCTATAAAAAGTATATATGAAATTGACTAGGATTGGCTAGAAAGGACACTAAATATATTGCACGCTTCATACAACTTCTATAACAAAAGAGATCGTAAGATTTCATTAGTTATCCACTAGTACACGACAATGTAATAACCCTCGTTTTCGTAGGTCTTGTGAACCAGAGAAGCACGCCGAATAATAAAAGGCGACACTTGAACATTTTGAAGCCTTGCTCGAGTATTAAGGCTTGCTCATAAATTTTGAAGATCCCGCTCTTTATTCGCTTGGATGTCTCAAATTCCAGGTGTTCAATGGAATTTGTTGTATAAAAGGATGTAAAGTATGGAACGAATATCTCATCCGAGTCAGTTTGTAAGCCATTACAGTAACCCTTGAATTCAAGTCTTATAAATGATGTTCATTATCAATAAAGCAAAATTTTATTTTGTGCAAGTGTTCAATTACTCTGTGGACTCTAGTTGTTATGGTGTTTAAGATAACTTTATGACCCTGTCTTTTATGAGTGAAACTTAGGCTCGCACGACATCACACTCGTGGAATAATTATCGATTGCATGGAATCGGGGCGTGACATATTGGTATCGGAGCACGACTATATATATCCTTTAGCTTTCTGTCATGCATCTCGAACCCTTGATCTCGTGTCGATGAGATGAGTTGTTCCATAAAGTGAGTCCGTAATATTTTTTGAGACTAATGTGAGTTGTTTTCTTTTACTAGATGCGGCGATCGCGAAGAAATCGAGTACTTCGAGCGGCTCGAGTAGTTCGAGGAACAAATCTTCAGATTATCCAATAGATCGAATGCTGCACATGCTGGAGGTTGAACAAAGGCAGGTCGAGTTCCCACAGTGCCAGACCGAGAACCATCAACGACAAGTCAAGAACAAACAGTGACAAGCTGATGCACGCTAAGCCCAATTCGAAGCTCGATTATGTTGGCCCATTGGTCTGGTTATACCGGATTTTGATAACCGACTGACAACTACATTTTGAAATACACAAATAATGTACGTGTACGGTACTGCTACTGAACGACTACAACCATGCTGCCACATTCAATCAGAGTCTTTGCCAACGATAATTGCATCACTGATCGAGACAACTTTTTTCCTACTTTGTTATATATATTTTAATTTGTTGAGTCTAAGAAAAATGTACGAATGAACGAGATTGGCACCTGGCTCAGCTACAAAAAGTCCACCTACCAAAATGCCTACCTAATCATTTATTTGATCAGTCTATCTGTTAAACCCCGTCCACTTATCAAATAGCCCACAAACCCATAAAAACCAAAGCCCATTCTTCATGATTCAAACTAGAACTAGGGCAATCGAACTCAGACTGAGTTCTGCCCGAACTCGGACCAAACTGGGTTTTTCCCTGCCCTAGTTCTTGAGGGATCAGGTCATCCTGAAGAACAAGCTCCAAACGTTTGAATTTTTGAACGTTGGACTACCGAACTCTGTTCGAGTTCTGTCCAAGAAAATACTATAAATAGAGTAGAATTCATGATTTTATTCATTCATCTCTTCTCTTCTCTAATCATTCAAGTATTTTCAAATAGCTCTTTTACTTTTAAATCAAAGCTTTACAACTCCTAGCCAAACCAGTGCCTGTTTTGGTTCAATCTAGAAGTTTGGTCGATTTGTACAAAAGGCTTGAAAATATCTTAGTTTTTATTCTATTCTAGAAGTCGGTAAGTCATTCGGATAAAATGCTTGCAAGTTGAAGTAGTGCTCTTCAGATAAAAATCATGTGTTGTAAGGAGCTGCAAGCGCTTCATATTCAAAGCTTGTGTTTCAGGAGATAGTGGTTGCAACATCGAGCTAGAGTACTCGAGACTTGACTAGTTCTCTCAGAGGAAAACCAATATGAACCTTGGTATTTGCGTTTGCTTCTTTGAATTATTTACATTACGTATTTATTTAAATACTACCTACTTCATATTAGAATGCTACTAACTTAAATATTTTTAGAGGTAATTTTTATTCTACTGCACACACACACTCACTCTATTCACCCCCCTCTAGAGGTGCTCAATGGTCCTACAGTTTCGCAGCACAATTTAAGGTGGAACAGAATCAGCTTGATACACTATAGTAGATAGTCCAGACATTTGTGGCCAACAACAACTTTGCAACAACACATACTACAACTGAGCCTACGGCCTGTCCTATTGAAGTCGACCCGGAGGAGTCCAAGCCTCAGCCTGCGCCATCTAGAAGTTACAGATTTGAGGTATCTAAATTCAAAAAAATGTGTCACACTTCCTTCAGCTGTACCAAGGATCCTTCACTGGCGATCGACTGGCTTGAAGAGTTGGAGGACGACTTCGAGCTTCTTGGCATTGAAGAGTCAAAGGAAGTTGCATGCACTCAACGTCAACTCCGCTTGAACGTGTACGACTGGTGGGCTTTCCACAAGACTTTTGAAGTTGAGTACCTTCCTCCACTAGTTTGCCAAGAGAAGCAAAATGAGTTCTTGCAGCTAAAGCAAGGGAACATGACGGTGCATTAGTATACGGCAGAATTCAACAAATTAGCCAAATTTGCTACCATATTTTTGCCTACTATAGTGAGCCGAGCTCGATGCTTCGAAGTAGGTTTGTGGCCCTATATCTTTCCCATGTGACTGTTCTAGGGCAGCAGATAATGGGCAAGTCTCTCAATCACACTCTCCGCCTAGAGCTCTAATATCCTCCAGCCATTGTCGGTGATGTGCATAATTTCAATCACAAGTGCCCTATTGTTGCAGGAGGCAATAATGAGTCAAAGCATCCTAAGAACAGGCACCAAAGCGACTATCATGGGCAAAACTTGGGACCCAGCTGCAACAAATGCAACCAGAACAGTCACCAAACTAGTATTTGCCAAGTTTTGGATGGTGGATGCTATATTTGTGGTCGTAAGGGCCACTACCGTACAGACTGCCCGACCAGAAGAACGAACCCAAACGCCCCTCAGCAACATCAACACGCCAAGATAATCGTAGTCAAGCACCTAGAGGTCCCCAAGCCGTGCCAAAGAATGGCCAGGACCGTCGTCCCAATGCCTAGGGACGCGTCTACACCATGACTTGGGAGGAGGCTTTCACCTCTGACACAATGGTGTTAGGTATATTACTTTTCAATAACATGTCTGCTTGTATACTATTCGATTCTGCTTCCACTCATAGTTTAATATTGGCAAATTTTGTCAAAGAACACAAATTTCCCATGACCCCGCTAAGTCTAAATCTTAGTATTCGTATACTGCCTGGGGTATAATTGCCTGCTCGCTTGGTCAGTAGAGCCGACCGTATTTGTAATGGAGGTAGGTAATTGTCTCTCGATGCGATAGTTCTTGACATCAGGGACTACGACATCATCTTAGGAATAGATTGGCTCGATACTTGCTCGACCACCATCGACTTGCAGAAAAAAGTCGTATTCCGTCTACCTGGAGAGACTGAATTTTGCTACTCATTTAGTCAAGCGTCAATGACCTGCATGGTGATTTAAGCGGTATCTGCTCGGCAGATGCTGCATTTCGGCTGCGAAGGATACTTGGCGTCTATTCATGACACTCGGCAGGATAGTACAAATGCGGATCAAACTGACATTGTGGCAGAATTCTCTAAAGTATTTCCATCCGAGCTACCCGCATGCCACCCGATCGAGAAATTGAGTTCACCATCGACACCTTTCCGTATATTCGATAAATTTCTAAATCCCGTACAGAATGACCCCTGAGAATTGAAGGAGCTCAAGGTCTAGTTGAAAATTTACTCGACCGGGGATTCATTCGACGTAGCATCTCTCCATGTGGAGTAGGGGTGAGTATTCGGTTTATTCGGTTCCAACCGAACCGAATAACCGAAAATCGAATTGGACCGAAACCGAATAAGCAAAACCGAAATTGAACCGAATTGGTCAATAACCGAACCGAACCGAATTAAATCGGTTCGATTTTCGGTTTATTTGGTTTTTGGGTTTATTTGTGTTTTTTTGTTAATATATATAATAACTAATTATACCTAGATATATTTATCATATACCTATAGTATATACCTATATATATTTAGTATATACCTATAATTAATACCTATATATAATTGAGTATTTTCAAAACCGAAATCGAACCGATTTTTTTAAAACCGAACCGAATCTCTTATTCGGTTCGGTTCGGTTTTCGGTTCAAAATCGAATAATGCCCACCCCTAATGTGGAGCACCAATTTTGTTTGTAAAGAAGAAAGATGGATCGATGTGCTTGTGCATTGATTATCAAAAGTTGAACAAGGCTACCATCCATAACAAATAACTATTATCCAAAATTAATGGCCTGTTTGATTAGCTGCAAGAGCCATGGTGTTCTCTAAGATAAACCTTCATCGGGGTAGCATCAGCTCAAGAGAAAGCCGACAACGTGCCATAGTCTGCATTTCGGACGAGATATGGCCACTAGGAGTTTTTGGTATTGCTATTAGGCTAGACAAATGGCCCTACTGCCTTCATGGATAGAATAAATTGGATCTTTCGATCGTTTCTTGACAAGTTCATCGTGGTCTTCATCGATGACATCCTCATATACTTGAAGAGTAAAGCGAAACATGCAGAGCACCGACGGACCATGCTACAGACCCTTCGAGACAACCGATTATATATGAAGCTGAGCAAGTATAAATTATGGCTGAGTATTGTATCATTTCTTGGGCACATTATTTTTGCGAAAGGTATTTTAGTCGACCCGAAGAAAGTTGACATAGTTGTTGATTAGAAACAACTTGCATTAGCTAGTGACATTCGAGGCTTCTAATGAGAAGAATAACCTATACCTGAAGAAGATGCGAAGCTGATTTCAATAAGTAAGGCGTCCGCGGAGGATGAGGCCGAAATGCTGTGGGTGAAGGGTCGGCTACGCATTCCCGATGACACGAAGTTCAGAAAAAAGATAATGTTGGACGCGCACTATACGAAATATTTCTTACATCCCGACAATACTAAGATGTATAAGGACCTCCGCACGACCTTTTGGTGGCACGACATGAAGAAAGATGTGTCACTCTTCGTGTCGTAATGCATAGCATGTTAGAAGGTGATAGCTGAGCACCAGAGGCCGGGCGGGGAGATTGTAAACTCCCTATCCCAATTATTATTTCTTCCATAGATAAAAAGCCATTGACCTTAACAAATGAATAAAAGAGTTATAGAAAACTAATTCATTGGTTTGTAAATAAATAGGAAATTAGATAAAGATAAAAGAATCTCTTAGTACAACTAAATGTAAGATTAAAAAAAATGTAATAATCAATACAAAACCTAAACTTTATATATATATATATATATATATATATATATATATATATATATATATATATATAAAATAAAAGATTTTATTCTTAATCATAGAGTCCCAACTCAGGATACAAAATATTGCTAAACACCATGCATAAAGCTACGACAACTCTGCAGGTAAGGTGACCTTGTGTCAACATTTGCCTAAAGCTTCTGAATTTGCCGCTTCACTTCAAAATTTAGCTGCACATTGGAGAACACATAATTTTTGCACCGCCATTTATTTCTATTTTTCCACAAGACCCATCATACTGCTCCGACGACCAGTTGTTTTAGATGCAAGTTAGGTCTCGTCCACCATTTCTTGAATCTTTCTAGTAGATTAAGAGGTCCTCCTCTTACTTCAAACATCAGCTGCATATACAACCAACCATAAGAAGCCATCTCTCCTCTCCCGAATATATGATCGACTGTCTCTTATGAGTGATCGAGGCAGCAGTTACACTTAGATGGCAATTGATAACCCATTTTCTCAACATTATCATCAGTTGGCAATTTGTTCTGCAGTATTTGCCAATACAATATCGACCATTTGGCCGGGATGCAAGAGCTCTATAGGTGAACATAATGAGACCGCTGTGTTGCTGGGTTTCTAGTGACCCTATAAGCCGAGGTGATCATGAAGCAACCCGACGGAGAGGGTGTCCACATCCAGTCCTCATTTTGTAGGATAGGAGTAGCAATGTATTGTTTTACTCTATCCCTTCCTAATACGAGTCTTTTCCAAATAGATGATGATTTGGAGTTTGGAATGGCAACATTCAATTATCGAGTTCTGCAATATTTAGCTTTAATAAATCTGGCCCATTCTGTGCCTTCAGTTTCCACCAGAGTTTAGCAGTGAATGCATTCATGATCTCCTCAAGACTTCTGATGCCAAGACCCGCTTCATCACATGGCTTCGCCACCTTATCCCAGCTGACCCAAGTATGCTTCTGTACGCCATCCTTGCTACCCCATAAGAACGTGAAAAATTGCTTCCAACTGAATGAGAACTATTTTAGCCAGATTACATATAGCTAACGTATAGATTAGGATGGATGTGAGCACTGATTTTATAAGATCTAATCTTCTTCCAGGAGACAATAGTTTCTGTTGCCATCCATCTATTCTTCGACGTACCTTGTCAATTAATTCGTCAAACATTGCCACATGTCTTTTTCCTACAGTCATCGGACATCCCAAGTATGAGAATGGTGGGTTAGCAACATTAAAACCCGTACTAGATTTCAGTTCCTTTATCCAATCAAAAGGGAATTCATTATACACATATATAGAAGACTCACCTGCGTTGATTTAGTAATGCCTGTGGTTCGTATTACGAATTTTGGAATACGTGTACGTATTTTATCTTGTATTGCATGATTCCTTGCTTAGTTTTCTTTATGGCTTGGTTATTCTTGGGTTGGTTCGGCTTGGCTCGGTTTGCTTTGGTTCATTATGAACCAAGTGTGAACCCCCTACCTACCACCACCCATAGTATTTATTACCTATTCTTCTTTCTCTCTCTTCTTCTTCTCCACCATTAACTCCTACACCTACCAAGAGAGTGAGGTATAGGAAAGTGCAACTTGCTTCATGGAGGAACTCTAATTTTTTTGTTCCATACTCTTCTTTACAGCATTCTAACACACTTTAGTACTTGGCATTTTTACTTTCCATGGCTAGATTCTTATAGATCTAAGTTTATTTTATTTTCGGAATTCTTGGATTTTGATCTATTTAATCTTGTTATTTCCGAGTTTTGATGGTTCTATTTTGTAGAGCATTTCATTCTGCCCCGTTTCGACCTAAGGAAGTCTGGATTTGGACTTGGGATGAAGAAATTATGAGCCTAGGAACCCGGAACTCCTTGGTTCTTCTTCTCGGACAAGTGGAGAAGAAGAACAGTGCAGGCCGCATGAACCCCCTTATCCGCATGGCAGCACTTGACCGCATAAACATTCATACGACAAGTATTCCTTCCAGCCGCATGTAGTCCTTCTTACTTAACCGCATGACTGAGCTTCCCAGTCCAGCCGCATGAGAAGTTCATTCCCAGCCGCATAAAATTCCTTTATCCACTGGCCGTATGGGACTCGACTCGGTTCAGCCGCATAGCCCTTTGCTCTGCGGGCCGCATGAACCCGAGTCCATTCCAGCCGCATGAGAGCCCTTCCCCCGTGAGCTGCATGGCGTTGTTCCCCTTGTAACCGCATAGCGCCAATCTTCCTAGCCGCATGGAATGTTCGGGCTGAGCCGCATACGTCCCTCCCTTACCGCTGGCCGCATATGACTGATACCCTTCAAACCGCATAAGCCTTTCCCTTTTAGCCGCATGCGCCTGACCCTATTCAGTCGCATGGACTGTTCTTCTCCCAGCCGCATGAGATCATTCCTGGCCGCATATGCCTGAGCCGCATGTCTCTCCAATAGCCATGTGTACTATTATTTTTTTATTATTTGCCCATGTTTTGTAACCCCCATATTGTATATTTTTACGTCCATTTTATATCCTTACGCCTTTGTCATGAACTTGATAATCACGAATTTACTTAATATGTTTGGAAATGATAATTGAACATGACATGATAGTGGCCCGTCGTGGCACACTCCTGACAAGTACACCTGACATGATATATCTTGATAAGCTGTTGCGACGGCTACCTGACATCACATGACCTGTATAAATAACCTGGACACCGCGGGCGATTGTACTTGTACAAATAATCCAGTCCTGTCTTGCATCATGTCTAGAAAGGGACTCCTGAGTACCACGGTTAGGAGTACCTACTGAAATGAACTAAGGCTAATAACTAGATTAATACATTAGTCATAAAGAGATCTTCCAGCTACAAGCAATCCCGTTACCTGGGCGCGCCTGGGATCTGTAGCCTGCCGTCGAGTAGGGCACATTTCCAGCACACTGTCATGTGTTGCACCCTTCAAGCTACCTAAGGGTACATGCATTTCCTGGACGATGTACCCACCTGAATTCAACCCCTAATTTTCGACCTGGGTAACCTGGATGGTCTGCAAGGCTTGTGGCTGTGGAATAATCTCATTGCATCTTGCTAGTAACTAGGCCTGTGATAACCCTAGTTAGTTAAAGTATCAAGCCGTACTCATTGCTTGGCCGTGATTGATTGAATGGGGAATAACCTGTCTAGTCTTGATTCTGTACAAGATTGTTGCATGTTCTGATTTTCTTACATTATCTTGCTGATAAATGGGAGAAACCAAGTTCGGTTCAGACGAAGGGTTACAATCCCGGTCCTTGTTTGGTTTAAAGATTGTAACCTGGTTATCTGAATGGTTCCATGGTTATCTTGCCATATATCCTCGAGATGTTATTTTCTCCAGTTTACTTTATATTTTATCTTCTGTGCTAATTGCTGGTTTTAGTTCCTAAGTGAAGCCTCCTTTGTGGCACTTGCTCTTTCTGGATCTGGCCCAACTGGTTTTGTATGGCCAGATTTCGGAGCAGCTCCAGAGGATCTACCGACTCTCCAGCCCGATGGTGGCGACTAGACGTAACCAGGGCAACAAGTGGGTTTATTTTTGATCTCCCACTTTATTGTAAAAATATTCTTTTGAGGCGTTTAGCCGACGAACACCTGTTTAGCTCGATTGCACTTACTTACTGTCTACCTATGGGCTGTAACATGATTGACAGATCCTAGGGTTGATCATGTATGACTAAAACTCTTGCTAGTCCTAACATTTTGTAACGACTAGCTTCATGATCAACTGAATATGTAATGTTTGGGACGCCTTACTATTGTATATTTGGTGATCTAAAGTCTTGTAACCTTTACTTACTTGCTTGTGATTGAGACACTAGGCTTGTTCATGACCTTAAGAGACTGTTGGCTTGTAGTTAAACCCTCATGTATTTAGACAGCCGTGACTGTATAGCGAGATAGAATCTATTTCGTATACATAGCTGGTTATGTCCGCTCCCGTTTTCCAGTATTCTGGTTCTGGGGCGTGACATGGTTTAAGTGGTGGCCCATGCAGGTCTTGTAAATCAAGATATGTGAGGGTTTACCGAATAGATGTCTCAATCCGTATTCGCCCTTGATCTCGGCTCGTATCTTTTGAATCCCTGGATTCTTGTCCTGATCATATGCTCGTATCGTTGATCTGTCCTGGTCCTTCCTTATTGTTCCCCATGTCGTCTTCTTCAGCGGCATCGTTCCTGGACCTGCCGGTCAGCAAGGCGGAGCACTTCCCGTGGATCAGCAGCAACTCGGGGATCAAGCCCAGCATTCCGGAGTAGCCTCCAGAGTCGTGCCTTCTAGCGGAGAGCCACCGGTCCAGCTAGTTCAGCCTGCCGAACCTGATGATGGCACTTTGGTGGGTCTTATCAGGTCATTAATAGCTTCCCAAGATCGTCGAGGAGATGTCTTGCACCAGACAGTGACAGATGCTTTGACCAGAGGAGGTCATCAGGGTAACAGCGCGGCCAACAGCTTCAAGCGCTTGAACCCTCCATTCTTCGACGACAGTGAAGATGCTATCACCGCTGATGCTTGGCTTCAGGACACAGAGGTGATTCTAGAAGCAGCCAGGACTCCAGAGAATGAGAAGGTGGCCGTTGTGCGCCTACAGCTATTGGATCTTACCCGCAGCTGGTGGGCGGCGCAGGCCATTGGATTAGCAGCCCCCATTGCTTGGGCGGTATTTAGGGAGAGATTCCAGACCAAGTATTTTGATGCTGTAGCTCGGTACGACCTACAGATGAGGTTCACCAATCTGAAGCAGATGGGCAGGACGGTTGACGGTTATGCGGCCGAGTTTTCCAGACTCAGTCAGTTTGCTCCCACTTTGGTGGCAACCGAGTATGATAGAGCCCAGCGGTTTCAGCAAGGGCTTCACCTGGAGATTCTATTGGCAGTTGAGCAGTTTGAGCATCAGACTTTTGATGCAGTCTTGAGAGCAGCTAGGAGGCATGAGTATACCTCCCAGAGGATTGTGGATAGGGCCGGAGGTCGAAAGAGATCCCACGGCCAGATGAATCAGTATTCAGCCCCAGCCCCGGCAGCCAGGGCTTTAACTATTGGAGCTCCGAGGCGGGTGGCCTCCGTGACGTCGGTTCAGCATTCAGCCCCGGCGTACCCTCAGCAGCAGCAGCAGAAGCAGAAGCAGTCTTCCGCAGTGGGATGTTCTCATTATGGGAAGCCGGGTCATGTAGTAGCAGAGTGTCGCAGGGCACAGGGATTGTGTCTAGCTTGTGGAGCAACAGACCATAGGGTTGGATTCTGCCTGAATAGGGGTGGTTCATCATCGTCCAACCTTTCTAGCTCTTCGGTGAGAGGACCAGCTCCGGTCCAGCAGCAGCATTATCCATTACCCCCGCCTCAGTCCCAGGTATTCCAGCAGCAGAACCCCGACAGCATACTCAGGCCCAAGCCTTGAGTCAGAATAGGCAGCGAGGATTTCAGCAGAGGGGACCAACACCCCGAGGGCATGGTCAGGCTATGGTGATGACCGCAGAGGAAGGATTGGCACCAGGAGAGGTAGTGGCAGGTACTATTCTCGTCAACTCCTTTCCAGCTTCAGTTTTATTTGATTCTGGTACATCACATTCTTTTATGTCTGCACGATTTGCGACACGGATAGGATTGGAGCCCGAATCATTATCAGTAAGGCTCAATATACTTACTGGTAACGGATTTGTGGGAGTCGATAGGGTGTTTTCCTCGTGTCGGATCGTAGTTAGCGGTAAGGAGTTTTCCGCAAGATTGATAGAATTCCTGATGGCCGATTATGATGTGGTCTTAGGGATGGATTGGTTTAGGAACCGGTATGCTAGAATAGACTGCCATATTGGTAGGGTTGTTTTTAGCATTCCAGGCGAGCCAGAGTTTTCCTTCTCCCGAGACAAAGTTGAGCCTTCTCCTCCAGTATTGCGGATGGCAGTAACAGCAGTGTAGTTGCCCCGGATAGTCGAAGAGTTTCCAGATGTTTTTCCAGAAGAGCTTCCAGGTATGCCGCCAAAACGGGAGATTGAGTTCACCATAGACTTGATTCCTGGGACGGCCCCAGTATCAGAGAGAGTCTACAGGATGGCGCCTTCAGAATTGGAGATCTTGTACAAGATGATTGAAGAACTTCGAGCCAAGGGATTCATTCGTGCTAGTGGATCGCCTTGGGAAGCCCCGATGCTTCTTGTGAAAAAGAAGGATAGTACATCCAGGTTATGTGTTGATTATCGTACCTTGAACTCAGTGACAATCAAGAACAGATACCCTCTCTCGAGGATAGATGACTTGTTTGATCATCTCAAAGGGGCATCAGTATTCTCGAAGATCGACTTGCGTTCAGGATATCATCAGATCAGAGTCCGAGAGCAGGACATCCCGAAGACATCTTTTAGATCGAGGTATGGGCATTGGGAGTTCCTTGTTATGCCCTTTGGAGCAACCAGTGCGCCGACGGTATTCATGGATCTCATGAATCGCATCTTCATGCCTTACTTGGATCAGTTTGTGATTGTGTTCTTGGAAGACATCCTGGTCTACAGCATGAGCGAGACGGAGCATGAGCAGCATCTCCGTGTGGTCCTTCAGATTCTCAGGGAGCACCAATTGTATGCCAAGTTCAGTAAATGTTAGTTCTGGCTCGATCGCATTTCGTACTTGGGTCACATCATCACCAGAGGAGGAGTAGAAGTGGATCCCCAGAAGATCGTGGCCATTGAGTCGTGGCCAGTGCCCAGCACCGTTGCAGAAGTTTGCAATTTTCTTGGATTGGCCGGCTACTACCGGCGGTTTTTTTTCAGGCTTTGCTCGGATTTCAGCGCCATTGACCCAGTTGACCCGCAAGGATGTGCAGTTTGCTTTGACAGCAGAATGTAAAGATTCATTCGAGAAGTTGAAGCGAGGCTTGATGACGGCTCCCATTCTCACACTTCCAGATAGAACTGGAGGATTTTTAGTATATTGTGATGCTTCCGGCAGAGGCCTAGGACGTGTTCTGATACAACATGGGAAGGTAATAGCTTATGCGTCACGACAACTTCGTGATCATGAGAGGAATTACCCAACCCATGACTTGGAGCTGGCAGCAGTAGTGTTTGCACTTAAGTTGTGGAGGCACTACTTGTACGGAGATAGGGTAGAGATTTTCACTGACCACAAGAGCCTGAAGTATGTTTTTACCCAGAAGGATCTTAACATGCGTCAGAGGAGGTGGCTAGAGCTTCTTGTAGATTATGATGTCAACTTGCAGTATCATCCCGGGAAGGCCAACATCGTTGCGGATGCATTGAGCAGGAGAGCCGAAGTTTATTTCCTGACAGCGCAACCAGAGCTGTTAGCAGCTCTTCAGAAGATGGGTATCGAAGTTGTTCTCCCTTCCAGTGTGGCATTGATGGCCGGCATGCAAGTTCAGTCCACCATAGTCGAGAGGATCCGGATGGCGCAGTCAACAGATTCCAAGCTTCAGCGACTCAGAGCAGAGTGTGAGGCAGGCCGACGACCCGAGTTATGCATTCATGAAGACGGTACACTTAGGCATGGTAAGCGTCTTTATATACCTAGTGGAGATATCAGACAGGAAATCATGGCAGAGGCTCACAGTTCTCAATATTCCATTCATCCAGGCGGTACGAAGATGTACCATGATATCCGTCAGCACTTTTGGTAGAATGGCATGAAGAGGGAGATAGCCCGATTTGTCTCTCGTTGTTTAGTGTGCCAACAAGTTAAGGCTGAACATCAGAGGCCCGCTGGACTTCTTCAGCCTTTGCCGATTCCAGAATGGAAGTGGAAACATGTGACCATGGATTTGGTGACTGGATTACCTAGGTCTCCAACGGGTCGAGATGCTATTTGGGTTATAGTTGACAGGCTCACGAAGGTAGCTCACTTTCTCCCATTCAGAGTTGGTCAGTCGACAGCTCAGTTAGCAGAGATGTACCTTAGGCAGATTGTCAGGTTGTACGGAGTGCCAGTCAGTATCACCTCGGACCGAGATTCAAGATTTACGTCGCACTTTTGGCGTAGCCTGCAAGAGAGTTTGGGGACTCGCCTCCAGTTCAGCTCAGCGTATCACCCACAGACAGATGGTCAGTCAGAATGCACGATCTAGACTCATGAAGATCTGTTGAGATCATGTACACTTGACTTCGGTGGTTCGTGGGAAGATCACCTGCACCTGGTGGAGTTCTCATACAACAACAGTTTCCAGGCCAGCATCCAGATGGCACCATTCGAGATACTGTATGGGAGGAAGTACAGATCCCCGCTAGCATGGAACGATGTTGGAGAGAGGCAGATGCTCGGTCCAGAAATGATTGCCTAGACAGTTGAAGTAGTCAGAAAAGTCAGGATCATCTTCAAGTTGCCCAAGATCGCCAGCGCCATTGGGCCGATTCTCATCGGCGCCCTCTCGAGTTTTCTGTCGGTGACCATGTATTCCTGAGGATTTTGCCTAACCATGGCGTCATTCGTTTCGGCGTACGGAAAAAGCTTAGTCCTAGGTACATAGGACCGTTCTATATTCTGGAGCAAGTAGGAGATGTATCCTATCGTCTCGCTCTTCCGTCATCGCTAAGCGAGGTGCATGACGTGTTCCATGTATCCCAATTACGACGGTATATTCCGGACCCGAGCCACATCTTGGATCATTCGGAATTGGTTGTTGGTACTAACCTTTCGTATGAGGAGAGGTCCGTGTCTATATTGGACCGAAGAGAGAAGACACTCAAGAACAAGACTATCAAGTCAGTCCGAGTTGCTTGGGGTCATCACTCTTTGGGTGAGTCAACGTGGGAGCGTGAGGACGATATCCGATCGCGATATCTGTAACACCCCAGTCCCAAAATACGTAGGACTAAGAACGTAAACATGCCAGCTGTATTCATACGAAGTATACTCCAATATATGGAAGCCTCGTATAAATACATAAGCTGTAAAATGTAGTAGAACCATAACTAATCTCATCCACACAGAAAGAAATGAATAAAAGATCATATAATGAGAATAAATTTGTCTTGATACAATATGTTGGGCGGAGACAAATCCACTACCAACAAAATAAAGAAAAGTACATAGAAAATGAAATGAGTGGCGAGCGAAGCGAAGACGATCCAAATGCAATCATCCTCGAGAAATAGCAATGAACACGGCTAGAGCGAAAGCACCTGCGAAAGACAATAGCACACACCTGGCAAGACAACCAAGTCCTCAGAGGGACGTAACAAGACACATAATAGCATGCCATATAAACTGAATAAATATTGCTCAATAAATAAGTAAATCGAATTATAATATGGTCCAATACGCACCTACTGAACGAGCGTACCATCCCCCCAACCAAACAAGGACAGGAGATGGTAAACTAATTCACGGTAACGTATCTTCCCATGCTATGAATCCAATATGGTATTCGGACCCCAACAAGGTTCAATACCTTCTCATCAAAGTAGTAAGTCATACCTACAACCAAACAAGGACAAGATGTGACGAACTAATCCGCGACAAGTTATTGTTCCAAGCCACGGTCAGATACAAGTACCCAAACCAAAAGTACTCGTACCTAACGGATAGGGTAGCCTACCGTTCTAAGTGAAATGTTGTTAAGAACAATCCTTCCTACGCATGGGCCCTGGCTAAATAGGATCGGCATAGTCCCCTCTTGGGCACCAGAGGCCCCAGCAGGAAGAGCATGGGTCATCAACCCCGTATCTCCAGCGGAGAGTCCGGGTCACAAGGGAAGTGCATCGAAGCCCATACGCTAAGGAATTGTCCTCCCCGCCCAATGCCTACTATGTTGTATCCACAACATAAACCACTATAACCGCTAAGTCAAACTAACATGCAACCTCTATTAGCGGTTATTCCTATCGCACGGCTTGTACGTACTGGTGGCCATCCAATCACGCACTTCCGTGTTCTATATGCGACACACAACTTCGTGCTTACAACGTGTCAAGGCCAATGAATGCAACACACAAGGTGGTCCCTTATATCTAGGTTTAATTTGTAAGAAAATAATACACAGCAGGAAACTGAACAGTAAATTCTAACAGTTATGCTATGTATCACAGTTTATTTTGCATAAAGAAAATAATGAACATGCATGAAATATGAGCTAAAATAATTAAACAGCAAATGGCAAGGTGTCTTGCCTGATAGTACGCCTGGTGTGCTGCAATGATCAAGGTGGCACGACTGCGACTTCAGTGCAACAATTATGCAAGGTGACCTCTGATGGTGGTACGGACAGTTCCATTGGGTCCAGAAGGGTCAAGTTAGTTAGGGTGGACATAAAGTGGGCTCGAAATGGGCGAAGGAATAAGAAAAATAGGGCTAATCGCGAAAGTGGAAGATAATCGAAGAGGAATCTAGAGTAACAATATATATACGGTTTGTAGAAAGCTATTTATAATCCAAATATATATATTGTTATTTGAAATAGTTTTTAAGTAATCCTTGAATATATATTAAAACCATTTTAAGGAAACCAAATTTTTGTCAAAAATAAAATTTGTAGGAAAAAGGCTACAGATAAAGTACCATAAAAAGAATAATATAATTATGCCTTGAAATCAAATTTTTAGTGTACGTATAAGGTCAACCCTTAATAATATATTTTATTACGAAATAGTTTAGAAATTTTAATATCAATAATATAGTAATAAAAGAATAATATCGCTGACTAATTATATAAAAATCTGCACACATATTATATTTTACAATAGAAAATATCTACAAGATATAGTACTAGTGCTATGTTATTGTATATATGCTTTGCATTAATAAGTAGATACAAGTAAAAGAGAATGAAATAAATAGCTAACATTAATATTAATACCTATAATAATAATAATAATAATAATAATAATAATAAAATAAAAGTAATAATAATAATAATAATAATAATAATAATAATAATAATAATAATAATAATAATAATAATAATAATAATAATAATAATAATAATAAAAAGAAAACACCAGTATTAATCAGAACAAAAAAAATAACAACGAACAAATAAAAAATAAAAAAAACAACCAAAAAGGAAGGGCAGCGGTCTCTGCTGCTGTTCCCAAAATTGGGGAAGGGAGAGAGAATAGAGGTCGGGGGAAGGGAAGAATGTCGGAGGAGAGAGAGAGCGGAGACTGGAAGAACAGAGCGGAGGAGAGAGAGGAGATCGGGAGAAGCGGAGAAATCGGGGTTCCTGTCGTGGCGAGAGAGGAAGAGAGAAAGAGGGCTCGGTGAGAAATCGAGGGAGAGAGGAGCGGTGCTCGGGAGGCGACCGGGAGAGGAGAGGGTGGCGCCGGCGGATGCGGGAGAGCGGAGGCGGCGGATGGCAGTGGAGAAGGAGGCGAGCGCGGGGGAGGAAGAAGTCGGAGGAGGCGGCTAGGGCTTGTCAACCTGGCGGAGGCGGCTAGGGCTTGGCCGGAGGGGACGGCGCCCGCGGTGGAGGTGGAGGCACTCGCGTGAGGAGGCGGCGGTTGCCTTGGGAACTCAGGGCGGTGGCCGACGCTGGACGCGGTGGTTCGCTGGGAGAGAAGGTGGAGGCGGCGGCACTGGAACCGAAGTAGCCAGGGGATGGTACAGGCGAGTGGGCTGCTCGTACTGACGCTGGCGGAGGTCGAGGACAGGGGCGGCGGACTGCTCCGGCGCGACGGTCAGAGTTCGTGGGGAGGCGCTACGGGTGGTCAGAGAAGTTCGTGGGGTGCTCCGCCGGGAGGAGGAGATCCGACGAGCGGTGCCTTGTCGGAGAGGGCACGGTGGCGGATCGACGGCGCACAACTCAGCGAGGTGAGGTTTAGGGTCTGGTTTTATTTTTCTCTCTTTTTCCTATGTGTTGGCGATGGGCTGTGCGGTTATGACGATGGTGAGGATGGTTGTTGGTGAGGTTGCTGGAGTTGGGTCGATGGTAGGGTGGTTGGCCGGAGTTGGCCGGGGTGTCGATGACGGTGGTGGTGGCGATGGTGATGGTCTTGGCGGTGGTGGAGATTGTCCACTGGTCGGTTGTCGGGTGGTCGAGGCAGTGGGTCTGGCGGTAATGGAGTTGGAGGGGTTTGGTGACGGTTGTGGGATGTCGACGGGGCTGCTGGGTCGGGCTTGGTTGTGGCAGTGATTGCGGGAGGAGCGTCGAGGGAGGTCGTGGAGGAGACGGGCTGGGTGTTGGTCGAAGGTGGGGGAATTGGTGGAGACGGCCAAGGCCGAGGAGGCAGCTTGACTACGGCTAGGGTTAGGGTTAGGATTGCTAGAGTAGGAATTGGGTTTTGGATGAATCGTGTCGGAGTTGTCGACACGGAAAAGAGAAATTGTAAATGTAAAAATATGGAATAAGAATTTGGATGGACACAGACACGAGGCACACCTATTTGTGATGGAATAATTTGTGGGGACAATTTGATGGATGATAAAATAAATTGGAGGAGTACCTGCCTATTTATAGGATGTGGGAATTCCCAATTTGGATAGGATTAGGAGAATTTAAAACCCAAGTAGATAAATCATCTATTTAATTTAAAAGCAATCAAATCTAATCTAAATCCAAATCCAAATCCAAATCTAATTTAAATCAAATTAAAATCTTTATTTTAAAATCAAATCAATAACTCAAATTTCAATTATTTAACTTTTTAAATAAATACATAGATTCAAATCAAGATTTAAATCACCACAATACATTCAAAATATATTTTCCAAAAATACTATAAATAATAATTTCGAAAATACTTTATTATTTAAAAATAAACTTTAATAAAATATTTAGGAAATAAATATTTTTGCACGAAGAATATTAGTTATTATCAATAACTGCAAAAAAAAAAACAATAGACTTTTTATAGCAAAATAATAATTTTATATAATATTTTGAAAGTGTAATAAAATAGAAAAAATTGTTTTTCGAAAATATGTACGCTCGCACATATTCGCACTCGTCGAGCAAAAATAAAATTTCGTGCGCGACGTAAAATACGACTACGCGACGTACAATACAAAATTTTAAATCCGTACAAATATTAATAAAATAAAAAAAATAATTAGTTGAAATTTAGGGGTTTTACATCCTACCCAACTTAAAAGAATTTCGTCCTCGAAATTAAGAATTAGTAGGGGGGTGAGAGGACACAAGGGAAAAGAAGGCACAATGGTAGATAGAAGGGTTTAAAGAAGTTTACATGGTCGTAGTCTAGGTTGAGGATATGATTAAGAGACGATTGTAATCACTTCTTAAATTCAAGTGATTAGAAAGTCAATATTGTGGATTTAGGGTCGAGGGAAAGGACGAGTAGTTAGGGCAAAGATATAGGCACATTGAGTGTTAATGGTCACAGGAGATAGGATAACTAGGGGAACTTCAAGTACAGCGCATTCGTCGTTCTTACACAGGTGAAGGCGAAAGCAATCTAGAGTTCGAAGGAGGGATATTATCGAGTACGAATACGTGATTCAAAGACGATCGAAAAAATTTCAAAGGAATTGTCAAGACGGTCGTGGATGGGATTGTAAGGGCAAAGTTTAATTATGTCCCCATCCACGTAGATTGATATATAAAAAGGCGAACCAAAGTGCACTCGGTTGATCAGACCATCATGCACCGGTTCTGATTAGACAATATGTTAGTGAGCGGCCGCTCAATAGCATAAGTCATGAACAAACTCGATAAATGGATGAGTTCGCAAAACTAGATTATAGTTGCAACATTAGTCAAAGTGGTAAAAACATAGACACGAGAGATTTAGATTAAAAGAAGGTAGAATGATTCTAAGTCATACAGTTGTCCTATAGTCTTCTTGTCCAAGTCCTTGGTTGGCTAGACGGTTTAGGTTCTCTAGATTCTAGGATCTAAATAAGCTTGCTAATATAGGTCACTAGGTCAAAGGGGTTGCTAGTTCATAAGGTATTCTACCCAACTTAAAGAATTTAACTAATGGGTTTTGGGACAACTAACTAGTAGGGTCAATCTCTAGCAAGCACGAAGGGAAGATAAGAATAGGGATGGAAGGAAGCAAGCAAGATGCAATTGATGAGTCAAACGGTAGATAAAATCAAGGAAGAGGTCAAGTATGTGGATGAGATCCTAAACTTCTAATCCTATTCGCAGGCTTGCTTGGTACGGTAAAGTAACCAAACAATTTATCTTGGCCTGCATGGGCCACCACAAAAACATGTAACGCCCCAGTCCCAAAATACGTAGGACTAAGAACGTAGACATGCCAGCTGTATTCATACGAAGTATACTCCAATATATGGAAGCCTCGTATAAATACATAAGCTGTAAAATGCAGTAGAACCATAACTAATCTCATCCACACAGAAAGAAATGAATAAAAGATCATATAATAAGAATAAATTTGTCTTGATACAATATGTTGGGCGGAGACAAATCCACTACCAACAAAATAAAGAAAAGTACATAGAAAATGAAATGAGTGGCGAGCGAAGGGAAGACGATCCAAATGCAATCATCTTCGAGAAATAGCAATGAACACGGCTAGAGCGAAAGCACCTGCGAAAGATAATAGCACACACCTGGCAAGACAACCAGGTCCTCAGAGGGACGTAACAAGACACATAATAGCATGCCATATAAACTGAATAAATATTGCTCAATAAATAAGTAAATTGAATTAAAACATGGTCCAATACGCACCTACTGAACGAGCGTACCATCCCCCCAACCAAACAAGAACAGGAGATGGTAAACTAATTCACGGTAACGTATCTTCCCATGCTATGAATCCAATATGGTATCCGGATCCCAACAAGGTTCAATACCTTCTCATCGAAGTAGTAAGTCACACCTACAACCAAACAAGGACAAGATGTGACGAACTAATCCGCGACAAGTTATTGTTCCAAGCCACGGTCAAATACAAGTACCCAAACCAAAAGTACTCGTACCTAACGGATAGGGTAGCCTACCGTTCTAAGTGAAATGTTGTTAAGAACAATCCTTCCTACGCCTGGGCCCTGGCTAAATAGGATCGGCATAGTCCCCTCTTGGGCACCAGAGGCCCCAGCAGGAAGAGCATGGGTCATCAACCCCGTATCTCCAGCGGAGAGTCCGGGTCACAAGGGAAGTGCATCGAAGCCCATACGCTAAGGAATTGTCCTCCCCGCCCAATGCCTACTATGTTGTATCCACAACATAAACCACTATAACCGCTAAGTCAAACTAACATGCAACCTCTATTAGCGGTTATTCCTATCGTACGGCTTGTACGTACTGGTGGCCAGCCAATCACGCACTTCCGTGTTCTACATGCGATACACAACTTCGTGCTTACAACGTGTCAAGGCCAATGAATGCAACACACAAGGTGGTCCCTTATATCTAAGTTTAATTTGTAAGAAAATAATACACAGCAGGAAACTGAACAGTAAATTCTAACAGTTATGCTATCTATCACAGTTTATTTTGCATAAAGAAAATAATGAACATACATGAAATATGAGCTAAAATAATTAAACAGCGAATGGCAAGGTGTCTTGCCTGGTAGTACGCCTGGTGTGCTGCAATGATCAAGGTGGCACGACTGCGACTTCGGTGCAACAACTATGCAAGGTGACCTCTGATGGTGGTACGGACAGTTCCATTGGGTCCAGAAGGGTCAAGTTAGTTAGGGTGGACATAAAGTGGGCTCGAAATAGGCGAAGGAATAGGAATAATAGGGCTAATCGCGAAAGTGGAAGATAATCGAAGAGGAATCTAGAGTAACAATATATATACGGTTTGTAGAAAGCTATTTATAATCCAAATATATATATTGTTATTTGAAATAGTTTTTAAGTAATCCTTGAATATATATTAAAACCATTTTAAGGAAAACCAAATTTTTGTCAAAAATAAAATTTGTAGGAAAAAGGCTATAGATAAAGTACCATAAAAAGGATAATATAATTATGCCTTGAAATCAAATTTTTAGTGTACGTATAAGGTCAACCCTTAATAATATATTTTATTACAAAATAGTTTAGAAATTTTAATATCAATAATATAGTAATAAAAGAATAATACTGCTGACTAATTATATAAAAATCTGCACACATATTATATTTTACAATAGAAAATATCTACAAGATATAGTACTATTGCTATGTTATTGTATATATGCTTTGCATTAATAAGTAGATACAAGTAAAAGAGAATGAAATAAATAGCTAACATTAATATTAATACCTATAATAATAATAATAATAATAATAATAATAATAATAATAATAATAATAATAATAATAATAATAATAATAATAATAATAAAAATAATAATAATAATAATAATAATAATAATAATAATAATAATATAAAGAAAACACCAGTATTAATCAGAACAAAAAAAATAACAACGAACAAATAAAAAAAACAACCAAAAAAGGAAGGGCAGCGGTCTCTGCTGCTGTTCCCAAAATTGGGGAAGGGAGAGAGAATAGAGGTCGGAGGAAGGGGAAGAATGTCGGGGAGAGAGAGAGAGCGGAGACTGGAAGAAGAGAGCGGAGGAGAGAGAGGAGATCGGAAGAAGCGGAGAAATCGGGGTTCCTGTCGTGGCGAGAGAGGAAGAGAGAAAGAGGGCTCGGTGAGAAATCGAAGGAGAGAGGAGCGGTGCTCGGGAGGCGACCGGGAGAGGAGAGGGTGGCGCTGGCGGATGCGGGAGAGCGGAGGCGGCGGATGGCAGTGGAGAAGGAGGCGAGCGCGGGGGAGAAAGAAGTCGGAGGAGGCGGCTAGGGCTTGTCGACCTGGCGGAAGCGGCTAGGGCTTGGCCGGAGGGGACGGCGCCCGCGGTGGAGGCGGAGGCACTCGCGTGAGGAGGCGGCGGTTGCCTTGGGAACTCAGGACGGTGGCCGACGCTGGACGCGGTGGTTCTCCGGGAGAGAAGGTGGAGGCGGCGGCGCTGGAACCGAAGTAGCCAGGGGATGGTACAGACGAGTGGGCTGCTCGTACAGACGCTGGCGGAGGTCGAGGACAGGGGCGGCGGACTGCTCCAGCGTGGCGGTCAGGGTTCGTGGGGAGGCGCTGCGGGTGGTCAGAGAAGTTCGTGGGGTGCTCCGCCGGGCGAAGGAGATCCGGCGAGCGATGCCTTGTCGGAGAGGGCACGGTGGCGGATCGACGGCGCACAACTTGGCGAGGTGAGGTTTAGGGTCTGGTTTTATTTTTTTCTCTTTTTTCTATGTGTTGGCAATGGGCTGTACGGTTATGACGATGGTGAGGATGGTTGTTGGTGAGGTTGCTGGAGTTGGGTCGATGGTAGGGTGGTTGGCCAGAGTTGGCCGGGGTGTCGATGACGGTGGTGGTGGCGATAGTGATGGTCTTGGCGGTGGTGGAGTTATCCACTGGTCGGTTGTCGGGTGGTCGAGGCAGTGGGTCTGGCGGTGATGGAGTTGGAGGGGTTTGGTGACGGTTGTGGGATGTCGACGGGGCTGCTGGGTCGGGCTTGGTTGTGGCAGTGATTGCGGGAGGAGCGTCGAGGGAGGTCGTGGAGGAGACGGGCTGGGTGTTGGTCGAAGGTGGGGGAATTGGTGGAGAAGGCCAAGGCCGAGGAGGCAGCTTGACTACGGCTAGGGTTAGGGTTAGGATTGCTAGAGTAGGAATTGGGTTTTGGATGAATCGTGTCGGAGTTGTCGACACGGAAAAGAGAAATTATAAATATAAAAATATAGAATAAGAATTTGGATGGACACAGACACGAGGCACACCTATTTGTGATAGAATAATTTGTGGGGACAATTTGATGGATGATAAAATAAATTGGAGGATTATCTGCCTATTTATAGGATGTGGGAATTCCCAATTTGGATAGGATTAGGAGAATTTAAAACCCAAGTAGATAAATCATCTATTTAATTTAAAAGCAATCAAATCTAATCTAAATCCAAATCCAAATCCAAATCTAATTTAAATCAAATTAAAATCTTGGTTTTAAAATCAAATCAATAACTCAAATTTCAATTATTTAACTTTTTAAATAAATACATAGATTCAAATCAAGATTTAAATCTCCACAATACAGTCAAAATATATTTTCCCAAAATACTATAAATAATAATTTCGAAAATACTTTATTATTTAAAAATAAACTTTAATAAAATATTTAGGAAATAAATATTTTTGCACGAAGAATATTAGTTATTATCAATAACTGCAAAAAAAATAATAGACTTTTTATAGCAAAATAATAATTTTATATAATATTTTGAAAGTGTAATAAAATAGAAAAAAATTGTTTTTCTAAAATATATACGCTTGCACATATTCGCACTCGTCGAGCAAAAATAAAATTTCGTGCGCGACGTAAAATATGACTACGCGACGTGCAATACAAAATTTTAAATCCGTACAAATATTAATAAAATAAAATAAAATAATTAGTAGAAATTTAGGGGTTTTACAATATCCCGACCTGTTTGACTCGTGAGGTATAATGTCTTTCTTATGCCTCATGCCTTCGATTCCTTGCTTGAATGAGTAATTGCCTGCCTAGTTATAGGTTGCTTGTGATTAATATAGCTTTTTCTCGCCTCTCTAGCCTCTTAATTAAATTTCGAAGACGGAATTCTTTTAAGGTAGGTAGAGTTGTAATGCCTGTGGTTCGTATTACGTATTTTGGAATACGTGTACGTATTTTATCTTGTATTGCATGATTCCTTGCTTAGTTTTCTTCATGGCTTGGTTATTCTTGGGTTGGTTCGGCTTGGCTCGGTTTGCTTTGTTTATTATGAACCAAGGGTGAACCCCCTACCTACAACCACCCATAGTATTTATTACCCATTCTTCTTTCTCTCTCTTCATTAATCTCTTCTTCTTCTCCACCATTAACTCCTGCACCTACCAAGAGAGTAAGGTCTAGGCAAGTACAACTTGCTTCATGGAGGAACTCTAATTTTATTGTTCCATACTCTTCTTTACAGCATTCTAACACACTTTAGTACTTGGCATTTTTACTTTTTATGGCTAGATTCTTGTAGATCTAAGTTTATTTTATTTTCAGAATTCTTGAGTTTTGATCTATTTAATCTTGTTATTTCCGAGTTTTGATGGTTCTATGTTGTAGAGCATTTCATTCTGCCCCGTTTTGACCTAAGGAAGTCTGGATTTGGACTTGGGACGAAGAAATTATGAGCCTCGGAACCCTGAACTCCTTGGTTCTTCTTCTCGGACAAGTGGAGAAGAAGAACAGTGCGGGCCGCATGAACCCCCTTAGCCGCATGGCAGCACTTGACCGCATGAACATTCATGCGGCAAGTATTCCTTCCAGCCGCATGTAGTCCTTCTTACTTAACCGCATGACTGAGCTTCCCAGTCCAGCCGCATGACAAGTTTATTCCCAGCCGCATAAAATTCCTTTATCCACTGACCGCATGGGACACGACTCAGTTTATCCGTATAGCTCTTTGCTCTGCGGGCCGCAAGAACCCAAGTCCATTCCAGCCGCATGAGAGTCCTTCCCCCATGAGCCGCATGGCGTTGTTCCCCTTGTAACCTTATAGCGCCAATCTTCCTAGCCGTATGGAATGTTCGGGCTGAGCCGCATACGCCCCTCCCTTACCGCTGGCCGCATATGACTGATACCCTTCAAACTGCATAAGTCTTTCCCTTTTAGCCGCATGCGCCTGACCCTATTCAGCCGCATGGACTGTTCTCCTCCCAGCCGCATGAGATCATTTCTGGCCGCATATGCCTGAGCCGTATGGCTCTCCAATAGCCCTGTGTACTATTATTTTATTATTATTTGCCTATGTCTTGTAACCCCCCTATTGTATATTTTTACGTCTATTTTATATCCTTACGTCTTTGTCATGAACTTGATAATCACGAATTTACTTAATATGTTTGGAAATAATAATTGAACATGACATGATAGTGGCCCATCGTGGCGCACTCCTGACGAGTACACCTGACATGATATATTTTGATAAGCTGTTGCGACGGCTACCTGATATGACATGACCTATATAAATAACCTGGACAACGTGGGCGATTGTGCTTGTACAAATAATCCAGTCGTCTTGCATCATGTCTAGGAAGGGACTCCTGAGTACCACGATCAGGAGTACCTACTGAAATGGACTAAGGCTAATAACTAGATTAATATATTAGTCATAAAGAGATCTTCCAGCTACAGACAATCCCATTACCTGGGCGCGCTTGGGATCTGTAGCCTGCCGTCGAGTAGGACACATTTCCAGCACACTGTCATGTGTTGCACCCTTCAAGCTACCTAAGGGTACATATATTTCCTGGACGATGTACCCACCTGAATTCAACCCCTAATTTTCGACCTGGGTAACCTGGATGGTCTGCAGGGCTTGTGGCTGTGGAATAATCTCATTGTATCTTGCTAGTAACTAGGCCTGTGATAACCCTAGTTAATTAAAGTATCAAGCCGTACTCATTGTTTGGCCGTGATTGATTGAATGGGGAATAACCTATCTAGTCTTGATTCTGTACAAGATTGTTGCATGTTCTGATTTTCTTACATTATCTTGCTGATAAATGGGAGAAACCAAGTTCGGTTCAGATGAAGGGTTACAATTCCGGTCCTTGTTTGGTTTAAAGATTGTAACCTGGTTATCTGAATGGTTCCATGGTTATCTTGCCATATATCCTCGAGATGTTATTTTCTCCAGTTTACTTTATATTTTATCTTCTGTGCTAATTGCTGGTTTTAGTTCCTAAGTGAAGCCTCCTTTGTGGCACTTGCTCTTTCTGGGATCTGATCCAGCTGGTTTTGTATGGCCAGATTTCGGAGCAGCTCCAGAGGATCTATCGACTTTCCAGCCCGATGGTGGCAACTAGACGTAACCAGGGCAACGAGTGGGTTTATTTTTGATCTTCCATTTATTGTAAAAATATTCTTTTGAGGCGTTTAGCCGACGAGCACCTGTTTAGCTCGATTGCACTTACTTACTGTCTGCCTACGGGCTGTAACATGATTGACAGATCCTAGGGTTAATCATGTATGACTAAAACTCTTGCTAGTCCTAACATTTTGTAACGACTAGCTTCATGATCAACTGAATATGTAATGTTTGGGACGCCTTACTATTGTATATTTGGTGATCTAACATCTTGTAACCTTTACTTACTTGCTTGTGATTGAGACACTAGGCTTGTTCATAACCTTAAGAGACTGTTGGCTTGTAGTTAAACCCTCATGTATCTAGACAGCCATGACCGTATAGCGAGATGGAATCCATTTCGTATACGTAGCTGGCTATGTCCGTCCCCGCTCTCTAGTATTCTGGTTCTGGGGCGTGACAGATTTTTTGTCCGGAAGCTCTTTCTTAGCATCTTAGCACGCCATACAATATCTGTACTGATCACATGACCCCAATAGAGAAAAGCAGTATATCATCTGCATATGCAAGATGAGTCACTGGAGGGTAGCCAATCGGGGAATAGTAATATGAAAATGAAGCATGCTCGATCATCTTATTAAGATTCCTAGAGAGAACTTCTGCGGCAATCACAAAAAGCGCTGGCGAAAGAGGATCATCTTGTCTCACCCCCCTGAAAGTTTGGAAGAACCCTGACTTCTCTCCGTTGATGTAAGCCCCTGATTTTCAAATTCATTTTTAATTAGTGTTAATTAAATTTTTATGTCATTTATAGCCTTAAATAATTATTAGGAATTTTTAGAAATTTTTCTAGAATTTTTAAATGATTTTAAATGAGTTTTAAAATACAAAAATATTGATTTATAATTTTCTAAAATATTAAAAATATCATTTTGCAATTTATTTAAATGTTTTAATATCACTTTGTAATTTTTAGAATTATTTTAATATCAATATGCAATTTGTTGATTTGTATTTTATAGCAGTTTGCAATTTAGAATTTGTTTTAATTCTGTTATGCAAATTATAATTTGCATTTACTACTGTTTGGACCTATTGGTAAATTCCTAAAACCCTAGGGTCTAAACTGCAAACCCACCATCACCCCCACGATCGGTCGGGCCACCTGGCCCCGACGACCCGCCGGCAAACCCGGCCGACCTGACCCCTACCGCCTTCGCAAAACCCTATAAAAACACCCCTCCGGCCGAGCTAAACACCTTCACGACCACCACAACCCTTCACGACCACCCCCAGTCCCGTTCTTCCTCGACGAACCCCACCGGAACCCTAGCCCCGGCAACACCCCACCGCCACTCCGATCGACCTCCTCGCCACCGACCACCACCACCATCCGGCTCGTCTCGACGAGCTGATCCCGGCGCCACCCAAGCGCCACCGTCACGACGCCGTCTCCGCCCAAATCGCCGCCCCGAAAAGCCTGCTCGACATCGGACACGTACGTGTCAGTCGCTTTTCGTGTCATTTCGTGTCTCGAACCCACGTATGTGGTTCACCAGGACACGGGGACCCTCGTCCCATACTCGGACACGTAGATGGACGCTCGTGCGTGTCGTGCATAGCGCGGACACACTGACTCTGTGTCCCAAACTGTCCGGACACAGGATCGAGTTTTATTATTTTTTTTTTATGTTATTAATTCTAACCTAAATAAAATAAACAAAATCCTATCTCTAACATAGCGGGCCAACTGGCCCACTGGCCAGCGCGCAATCAATAAACCCCCCCCCCCCCCCCCCCCCCCCGCGCGCAGCAGCTCGGGTTCGAGCTGTGCTGCTGTTGTTTCTTTTTCTTTTCCTTTTCTCTTTTTCTTTTTCTTTTCTTTTTCTTTTGCTGTTTATATATATATATATATATATATATATATATATATATATATATATATATATATATATATATATATATATGTATATATATATATATATTAGTATATATGTATATATACTGTTTTAACAGTATATATGTATATGTACATATTTTATAGTTAGTAAATTATATGTATATATGTTAGTATTTATATATATATACATATATGTATATATGTATATATTTATCATGTGTGTATATATATTAATTTATACACTTTATTATCAAATGTTTTCTATATATATATATATATATATATATATATATATATATATATATATATATATATATATATATATATATATATATATATATATATATATATATTTGTATATAAACATTATATATATACTTTATAAATTAATTATTTTCCTTACATATATATATATATGTAACTTTTAATATATGGATGTATATATATCCTTGATATAAATATCTATAAATTTATGTATAAATATAAATATTGTAGCTGTACTTTTATATATGTGTTTTACTTTACTTAGTGTAAATTATCTTTATAAAATAAGTTGTCATACTTTTGTAACTACTATGTATAATTTTGCCTTATCAAAATAATAATATTTATTTTGTCTATTACCAAATTATATTTTTATTGTATTTAAATTACTGCAACCATTTGGTGTCCAAGCCTAGCATGGGTATTTGGGCCCAAATGTGTTTTCACACATTCAAGACCTGTACAAGTCATATTGGACTTGATTCATGGCCTTGGGTCCTGTATTTGAATTTTGGTTCAAATTATATACATGGACAAAATACGCAGATAATTAATTATTGTGTGCATTGTTGTTTTTTATTTTCTAAAAATACTTAAAGTATTGCTAAAATTATGGAAAAATAGTTTTTAGATATTATGTTAAGTTGGCTTTTTTAGTATAATTTTTGTAGTATTTAATTTACTGTTTTGCCACTAGTTTGGCATATGAAACCAAAACTCACTTTCTGTATACTTAGGAAAAACTGATTTTTATAAAATATTTGTACTGGTTAATAAATTCCAGAAAAATTATAATAAATTTCTATAATTAGCAAGGATCGTTTTGGTACTTTGTTTTGTGCAAAACTAGGCTTTTTGCCTATCTCTAAAATTGTTAGAACACAATGATCTTTTGATTTATTTGTTGATTAATTACGACTTGTAGCTTTTTGTGTTATTTAGAGTTTTAGCCGTGTTGAACCCCATCCCTCACTAGTGTAAAGGCCCTAGAAAGTTAGTTAACATAGTGTGTCACCCCACATAGGTCTTCTATGCCAAGTCATCATTATTGGCTAGGTGCCCAGTCACAAGTCGTGTCGCACCAATTAGTGTCCTAGTGTTTTAGCTTAGTGTAAAAGCTAAGTTATTGCATTTATTTCTACAGTGACGAGTTACCAGACATCCATAGCACTTTTATCGCAGCTTGTTTTGCTAGAGGCAAGTACATCTACATACTCATTTACTGTCTTTTAATGCTAGAATATGTATTAACCCTGTTAAAAGACTGATCCTTGAGGTAGCAAGTTATGTCTTCACATGTTGTATTACTTTCAGTACCGGCCATGTTTAGTACAGCTCTTATATCTTCACATGCTTCTTACGGGTTCTCAGTACAAGTTTTATTATGCTTTAGACTGCTCTGAGTATTCACATGTTTTATACTGCTCCCAGTACCTGTCATGCTTATACTGCTCCCAGTATCTCTCACATGTTTTTACTGCTCTCGTATCTCCCACGTGTTAAATAAACGGGTTAAGGGGAAACTGTTAGTAGTGTACGTGAACATGACCCCCTTCTCCGTATGTACTTACCGCGCTCGGGGACATTCTATATGCGACCTTGCCGTATGTTTCTGAATCTCGCATTTGTGTATGGATATACATCGATGCTGTTCGTGCACGTGTGGGCACACCAGAAAAAAACTTGACATGTACCACAGTACATCCTACCACCTATTGACCGATTCACGTACATGCTACGGTTTTAAACTTTTAAACTATATGTGGTCATTTGTAGAAATGACCAATTAAACTATGATATGCCATGTTCCCTATGTTACTATGATACTATGATCCCAGTTGTACCATGAGGCCATGTTTCCAGTATTTCCTGTTTATAGACTTATCACACCATGTTTCTTGTTGTACATCTCTTTCATTATATGTTCAGTACTTTAGTTGTAGAGGTTGTACTTGCTCCCGTCCTGACAGGATAACGTTGTAGGTATACTTACTAAGGAGGAGTTGCTCTGTGATTCGTATTATGGAGTCACTGCCGAGGACCCGGTTTTGCCATACGAGGATGTTCCTGCGGGGAGACTCGTCTAGTTTGCTTAGCTGCTTGGGATTACTTAGTGTAGTCATGTATTAGACTATACCATTTTGTAACTGGACATGTATCCAGTTTTACATTTCAGTTTACTTGTACTTGGATATTTCACTATATACGACAACTTTTGTGTTTGGAGCATTTATGATTCTTCTTCACTTATAGAACTGTTAGCACATTTAGTCTTGTCTTGTTATCTCTAGAACAACTTACTGCGCTTTATCTTAAGCGTAGGCTGGACATGGCTTGGCCCGGCCCAACAATTTGGGTAACGGGTCGTGACAGTTGATGATTGTTGAGTACCATATGTTTTTAATGAGCTTGAAGATCATACTGATCAATTTTTCACTAAACCCAAACTTATGCATCACTTTCATAAGAAAACTCCAATCTAACCGATCATAAGCTTTTGTCATGTCAAGCTTTATAGCAATATTTCTCCCTCTATGCTTATAGTTCATCATGCTCAACATCTCTTGAGCAAGAAGGATGTTATCTACTATTTATCTACCCCTAATAAATCCACTTTGCTCAGGGGATATCAACTTTGGAAGAATGGGAGCAAGCCTCCTTGTCAACAACTTGGAAATAAGTTTGTTCATGACTGTGCATAGACTAATAGGTCTAAAGTCTGACATGTGAGATGGATTGTTGTTCTTAGGTATAAGAACCAAGGCCGTGCTAGTAATAGCTTTAGGTAGATCAAATCCATCGATAAATAATGTGACAACTTCCAATACATCATCAGCAACAATTGTCCAACAGTATGAGAAAAATAGAGTAGTAAAGCCATCTGTACCTCCTACACTATTGTTTTCCAAGCGTTGAAGTGTTTGAAACAATTCCTCCTTCGTTGGGGCTGCATTGAGATCAATATTATCATACTCCAAGAGCAACTGCAGAACCGGATATAGGAATTCATCATCTTGTATAATCTGGGAACTCTGATATTGTGATTAGAAGTATGTATTAGCCACATTCTGGATGTCTTTCTGCTCAGATTAATACATCATCTCCTACAATGTGATGTATAAGAAGTTTTCTTTGCTTGCTATTAACACACTCATGAAAGTAAGCTGTGTTTCTATCCCCTTCTAGATCCCATCGAAGCCTCGCTTTTTGTTTCCAAAATGAGTCTTCATACTGCACTCTTTGTTTGAGAATAGCAGTTGCATTTTCTAAGTTAGCTCTATTAATAGGAGACCTATCAACTTCAAACATCAACTCAGCTGCTAGCACGTTGTCCTCTGCCACTTTAACCTATTGGAAGATTGTGCCAAATGGACTATGGCTCCATGTTGATAGTGCTTTCCTACACTCAGCTAGTCGCATGCAAACTCTCACCAAACTATTAGAGTGATTGACTGAATGCCATGTTGAATTCCCCAAAGGCAAGAACTCTTTATGTTTTGTCCAGAATGCCAAAAACCTAAAGCATTTCTTACCGCTACTGGGATGAGCTAAAAGCTTAATCAACAATGAAGCATGATCCGATTCAGATCGATTTATGTGTTCAACCACTGAAAGAGGAGCTAATTTCCACCACTCTTGATCAAACAACATTTTATCGAGTCGAGAACCTTGTCTATCTCCTTCTTTAGATCTGAACCAAGTATAGCACTGCCAGTATAAGGTAATTCCGAGACTCCCGCTGATAATTGGAAGTTAAGGAAGTCTTGCATCGAAGCATGACTTGGTGCAAGGCTACCAATCTTCTCTTCTGATCGTGTCACTGTATTGAAGTCTTCCCTAATAGCCCAAGGAAATTGAAAGTTGTTTCTGATGAACAGTAGTCTCTCCCAGAGTTCCCTTCTACCTTCCTTTTTATTATGCCCATGAACGAATGAAACCATGACGTCCAAAGGCAGATGGTCATTTTTAAAGGCAACATTAATCGCTTGATCGAAGGAGTCTAGCAGATCAATTGTGCACCCTGACTTCGCCATAATCCAGATGTTCCCCTTCTCATTTGACAAAGCTTTGTCAAATCCTAGTTTGAGTTAATATGTCATCGACTGATCCTTGGAAACTTTGGGGTTGTCTTCTTCTGAGCAACTGATCCTAGGTTTAAGAGTCACCTTCTGAGCAACAGATCCTAATTTTTAAAGGCAACTGATCCTAGTTTTAAGAGTCACCTTCTGAGCAACTCCCCTAACATTCTATGACAAAATATTAAACCTTAGGGGGGTGGGGGTGTTTAGCTGCTGGGTTGGCCGTAGCCGAACGTGTGCGACGATCTATTGGCAATGGGGTTGTCTTCTTCTTCCTGGATTTGGGAGGCAAGCTAACCTGTTCTTTATCCGCCAAGTCTGCCAGCTTGACTTATGTGCAGGTATTTCCCTTTCCTCCTGATCTTCAAACCCTTCTCCTGGAATTCAGTTATTTACCATTCAGTGATAAATTGAACTTAAATATTCTATGTAGATAATATTAATCGGATAAAAATATAAATAAAGAAATACTATATAAATATAAACCCTAATATAACCAAATTATATATAATGATAGCCCTCCTAAGTATAGATATATATGAATAAATAAATAATATGCATGAATTATAATTTGCAATAGAATATTACCTATATGAAAATGCTCGAGGAAACCCATGACATCATTTATAACGAGGCATGTATGCAACATACAGAAGCCTATCATCTGCTTTTTTTTTTCCTCTTAAGCCCTTCCTATGACCTCCCGAACTCTTCAAGCTACATATATTAACACCCTTCTCTCTGCATCTTCCATCTCGACCCAACACTTCTCCTTCAACAACCTTTCTCCGTCGACACCTTCAAAACCCATCTCCTTAGCCAATCATGTAACGCCCCAGTTCCGGAATACGGGGACGTACACGGCCAGCTACACCGTATAAGGTACGAATACGCTATATGGTGATGACGGCTGTCCAGTCTGGTTGGGTATCCTAGCATGCAATCAATCTATGTCCTAAATCCGATCTCATATCCACAGGCAAATCACAATGAATCAACATCAAGAGAGATAATCATATGGAAAGCAGGGAATACTCATATGAAAATCAGGAATCTACAATACAGAATAATAATATAGACAAGTATACCTTCCCACAGTTTATAGCATGGTCGGGAACTGAAGCACACCCTCCAAGTCAAGTCTGGAAGATCCACCGGGTCGGTCTCAGACAATCTGGGAACAATCCAGGGTTGGTCAGGCCAACCACAACAAGTACCAGAAAGGAAGGCTCAAGGACGGGCGAAGAAAACCAGCAGGATAAAATATGACAAGAATAACATCTAAAAACAGTAAATAAAGGTAAGGGATCGTGCGGTACCAACGCACGATAACAATCCACAAGTATAGTGAAGCTAACACAATCACAATCTCCCTAGCATCCACTAACACATGCATTGCCAGCTGGAAATCAATATCAGCTGGCTAACAGGCAACAAGCCAAACGACACAGAAGGACAAGCGGCCACACAATGCCTACGGCTTGCTATTATTAGCTAACTAGGGTTATCACAGGCCTAATTACTAACAAGATGCAATGAGACTTCAAAGTCCAGCTCCTGCTTGCTACTACCCGAATGGCCCCAGCAAAAGAAAAAGATAGATATAGCAGACACACTGCAGTAAGATACATGTGCCCTAAAGAAGTGCCACACTCGACGGAGGGCTGGGAATGCGCTCATCTCGACTGGATAGCAACAATCCCTAGTATATATATAGATACATAGGGCCGGGGCCAGACAAGCAACAGGTCACTGGGAAGTCCCCATGAACTACATGATTAATCTAGTTATTAGCCTAGTCAGTTTCATTATGGATCCCTGACCGTGGTACTCAGGGATCCATGTCCTAGACATGATGCAAGACAAGACTGGACTGGTGGCTTATACAAGCACAATCAAGAGAAATCAACCACGGTGTTAAGACGGGGTCATGTCTAGCAAGTCAGGACTGGCTGTCGCAACAGCGGTCAAGAGTAAACATGTCATGTCAAGAGTACTAGTCAGGAGTGTGCCACCACGGGCCACTATCAAGAATCAAGAGTATACATGCCAGGTTTACTGTCAAGTCCAGAGTGCTAGTCAGGAGTGCACCTCCACGGGCCACTAATCAAGAATCAAGACAGGTCCAGGTCATCGTGTAATACCAGGAACAAGGTCAAACCTATCAGTCACAAGAAGTCACATGCCCAAATCGTGACATGGATATCAAGTCGGGTACAAGATCAGAATCTCTACTATAATAGTCTCTCAAGTACACATGGGAACCTACAGCTCAAATCATCAAGTCGATCCATCCACCTTATCAAACTATCAGGAGTCTCCTAGCTACGATGGAAATCAATATCATGTCAGGGAGGTCAATAACCAAATATCCAAGCTAATCACTATAAGCAATGCTAGGCCCTCTGGCTCACAAGAATCCTCCAAGTCAATGATCACAAGCCACTAGAAAACGAGCCCCTCTAACTACCAAGATATAGCAATCAAACCAAGTTTTCCCCAACTACCGGAATACACAAAGGTACCAGGTTTTGGGCGTTTGGAAAGTCGAGTAAAAATCATATAATAATACCCTCGATATTCTCCTCGTTCCACGAAATATTCGAAAATCACTAAAATCCAAGAATCCACATAGATCCACCAAGTCAGTATCCCAAGATCGTACTCTCCATAATACTCAATCCTCAGTCATATCCACAAGTCACAACTCCCAATACATAGGACAGCTGTCAGCTCTATCTGACAGACTAGGACAACCCCTAAGATGAAGGGTCAGGGGACAAGAGTCCGGTAATAAATGCCGCCGAAAGTGGCAAGGATTACTTGGACCGCTCTGGAGCAAATCCACAACCCTTAAACCAAACAAGGACCAGGGTTGCAGACCGTCTCCCGAGTGGAACCGCTCTCCTTACGCTATCCGACGGACAAGACAGATCAGGAACTAGGCGACTAATCTAGTATGGAGTCTACCTAGCAGGCAATGGGATCAGGTATACTATACCAAGATGAACATGCATGAATCCCGTCCAGCAACCAAAGGAATGGTTCTGCCTAGTCCTTCGAACCAAATTCTCGATCAGGAATTTTGGAAGAATCCGGCAGAGTCTCCTCTGTATTCTGGATGGGAGCACCCTACGAATAGGGGCTAAAACCACTCGGCGCAACCCGCCGTAGAATCGCAGAATCGCAGGCTGAGAACACTAAGTCTCAGCTACCAGCAGCACTATGATGCGTACTGGGAACAAGTCGATAGCCGAGAACACTAAGTCTCGGCCTCCAGTAGTACTACGATGCGTACTGGAAAATCAATCGAACCCGAGACCACTAAGTCCCGGCCTCCAGCAGCGCTACAATGCGTACTGGGCGCCAAACCAACATGCATAATAATAAAATAACCGCCTCGCAGGGCGCATCACAGCACATGCTCGTAATTCTAACCCAAACGCAATCACAGCCACAAGAATAGTTCGCCAAGCCGTTACCCGACCGCGAGTCGGACACGGGGCATACAGGGACAATCCATACATGTGAGTCGTGCTCGTGTCCTCGGAGGTGTGGATGACCCATCCGAGTTGTCCAATACGGTCTATCCCGGTATCGGACCAAGCTATCCTAAGTTATCATCATGGTAGATCTAGTACTAGGCTACACTAATCATGGTTATAAAATTTACAAGTACAAATTAATTAAATGAAATAAAATCCAGGAGAGAGGGCAAGAGCCGTCGATGAGCAAGGGATACTTGCCTAGAGGGCTCGGCTAGGTAAGCAAGTCTTCGACAGTCGCGATCCAAGCTAGCACGTCCATCGAGGTCCTCAGAACACATAATAAACAATCATTAGAAGTAAATAATAAAATAATAACAGGAAGCACGGAGGATGGCAGGAGGCTATACCGTGCAGGTCCCGTAAGCAGCGCAGGGATCTGGCACAGAAACCGAGGCACACGGACCGATATGGGCACGCAAATCGAGACATACACGTATATCAAGACGCGCACGAGAATCGAGATGAACAGGAGACAACGTACACGTAAATCGAGACGTGCACGTAGATCGAGATGCGCACGCAAATCGAGATTTGTACGAGAATCAAGATGGCACGAATATCGAGACGAACAGGAATGGGACGTTCACGTATATCGATACGCAAACTAAGACGTGCACGTAAATCAGTATGTGCACGCAAACCGGGATAGCACAAAGTCCAAGGTGGCATGCAAACCGATGCGGCACACAAGTCGATGCGTGTACGCGGATCGATGCGACACGAGAATCAAGATAGGCACAAAGGTCGAGGCACGAAAAACGAGGCGGTGCGCAAATCGAGGTGGCACGGTGCCCGAGGCAGCGCGGGGCTCGAGGCATCCCGCTGCCCTAGGAAGCACGTAGACCGAGGTACACGCAAAACGAGGCGACACGTACACCGAGGTGCATACGACCCGAAAACACGAGGAACGATGAAGCGCACCAACCGAGGGTGCGCTGCCCAAGGTGACACGCTGCACAAGGCAGCACACTGCTCGAGACAGCACACTGCTCGAGGCGCTCCGATCGAGGGGCTCGCTGCACGAGAGTGCGCTGCTCGAGACGACACGCTCGACGAGGCAGCACACAAAACGAGAAAGAGAGAAAGAGGGGAGCTCGGAAACCTCACCGGCGTACGCGAGGCGGCTCGGCCAGGTCGGTCCGTCGGACCGGAGAAGGAAGTCCATGGGGGAAGAGAGAGGAAGTCGGATGAGGCTCACCGGGGCTGGCCATGTCGCGGCGGCTCCGGCGGAGGGAGGACAGCAGCAACAGGAGGAGCTCCGGCCTGCGGTGGAGGAGCTGGTGGCGGCGGATGACGGCCACGGGGGCTGGTCGCCGGAGATCGGGCCGGAGAGGAGAAGAACGAGGGGGAGATGGCGACGATGATGGTGGTTGAAGGAGGCCGGAGGAGAAAGGGGGGCAGTGGTGGTGGCGACTGATGGCAGTGGCGGTGGCGGTGTCGGAGGGTGATGGCGGCGGTGGAGGCCAGAGATGGAGACTGTGGTGATGAGGGAGGCGATGGCGATGATGGTGGTCGCCATGGCGGTGGCGGTGCTGGAGTGGTGGCGGCGACTGCAGTGGTGGGTGGCCGGAGCTGGCCGGGAAAGAGCGGGAGAGGAGAGGGGGAGATCGAGAGGGAGAGTGAAGAGATGGTGAGCTGAGAGAGAGAAAGGAATTGGGGGAGGGGGTCGGATGATCCAGTGAGGGGTCGGGAGAGAGAGAATGGGTGAAGAGAGAGGTGAGGGGGTTAGGTAGGGGGTGTCGGCTGAGAGAGAGTGGAGAGAGAGGGTGAAAGCATGGGTTGGGGTTAGGGTTAGGGTTAGGTAATAGGAATAATAATAATAATAATAATAATAATAATAATAATAATAATAATAATAATAATAATAATAATAATAATAATAATAATAATAATAAAATGGTAATAACAATAGTGGCAAGAATAATAATGTGAATAAAATTCACCCTCAAGAAAATATCAATAAAATTTTAACAATACCCAAATTTAAATTCCCCAAAAATACAAAATACAGTCAGATACCTATTTTAAAAATAGGGATTTGACATCCTACCCACCTTACAAAAATTTCGTCCTCGAAATTTCAAAATTATCAAAATAGGGTTTTCAAAACTAGTACATATATATCTGCCATGAAAACTCTACCCACCTTACAGAAATCGAGTAATACAATCAAGAAATTAACAAAATCTCGATATGGAAACATCAAGAAAAACAATGTCTAGCTACACAAGTCAACTCTCAGGGTAAATCCAAAATACCGAGAAATCTCGAAAATCGAAATCTTACCTGCTCGAAATAACTCCATAAGTCAAAACAAGTACAAAATATCGAAAACAGTGTCCAAAAACATAAAATCCCAACTGCATAAAATCCTCATAAATCATAAAATACAGGACATCTGTCTCGAAACGATGACCGTAGTTCCTAATATCCGAAAAATGTGTGCCATGGTCATTCTTTGCCACGCCATCCGGAATGGCTGCAAAAGATTCACCAAAACACTGTAATCGAGCGGCTGCAACTTTCGTTACCACGCCGTCAAGGTATACTAGGGTCACCCGGTACTCTCGACAAATATCCAAAACAAATCAAATCCATAACCCAAATATCCAAATCACTAAGATCACAAAATCGCTAATAATGTAATGAGAGTCCTAGAAAACAATCAAAATCCAAAATCCAGGTGAATCGTAACACACTTCCAAAAATATCTTCAACAATAACCACAAGATAGCTTTTCTAGGAAAATACTCCAAACCAAGAATCCACATCAAAATATAATGTATAGAAAGTATATCCATAATCAAAATAATATCTGAAATATATAATCATGAGTGCGGAACTGTCCGAAATCAGGGAAGCCGAATTGATACGAGAATATCCCTCGGATACTCAACAAATGCTGAAATATCCAATCTCAGAGTCCAGACAAAATCTTCATTTTGCAGCAATCCAGCCAACGCTCGAAGAGGGCGATAATGATACTAAGTCAACACGAAGTCAACGCACGAAATGGATAACAGGAAATCAAACAAGGCAAAACACTGGTAGAGAGTACAGAACCCAAGATAAATAATCATGTAACCCAAATGATGGAGACAAGATAACATCTCATCAAATAAGGTGATCGACATGACCAACTATAGGATCATATCTATCAAACAAGGATCGGAGATAGATAACACGAATAAGACATGGCCAAGCAAGATAGGTCCAAGTAGAGATGAGGACCAGTTCACAGGTTCAAGGGAGTGAAGGACAAGTGTAACAAGTAGGAATACCAAGGAATAGTGGACTGAGATCAATAATCATGTGATACCCAACAAAATCTCAAAACGAGACCTGCATGGGCCACCACTAAAATCATGTAACGCCCCAGTTCCGGAATACGGGGACGTACACGGCCAGCTACACCGTATAAGGTACGAATACGCTATACGGTGATGACGGCTGTCCAGTCTGGTTGGGTATCCTAGCATGCAATCAATCTATGTCCTAAATCCGATCTCATATCCATAGGCAAATCACAATGAATCAACATCAAGAGAGATAATCATATGGAAAGCAGGGAATACTCATATGAAAATCAGGAATCTACAATACAGAATAATAATGTAGACAAGTATACCTTCCCACAGTTCCTAGCATGGTCGGGAACTGAAGCACACCCTCCAAGTCAAGTCTGGAAGATCCACCGGGTCGGTCTCAGACAATCTGGGAACAATCCAGGGTTGGTCAGGCCAACCACAGCAAGTACCAAAAAGGAAGGCTCAAGGACGGGCGAAGAAAACCAGCAGGATAAAATATGACAAGGATAACATCTAAAAACAGTAAATAAAGGTAAGGGATCGTGCGGTACCAACGCACGATAACAATCCACAAGTATAATGAAGCTAACACAATCACAATCTCCCTAGCATCTACTAACACCTGCATTGCCAGCTGGAAATCAATATCAGCTGGCTAACAGGCAACAAGCCAAACGATACAGAAGGACAAGCGGCCACACAATGCCTACGGCTTGCTATTATTAGCTAACTAGGGTTATCACAGGCCTAATTACTAACAAGATGCAATGAGACTTCAAAGTCCAGCTCCTGCTTGCTACTACCCGAATGGCCCCAGCAATAGAAAAAGATAGATATAGCAGGCACACTGCAGTAAGATACATGTGCCCTAAAGAAGTGCCACACTCGACGGAGGGCTGGGAATGCGCTCATCTCGACGGATAGCAACAATCCCTAGTATATATATAGATACATAGGGCCGGGGCCAGACAAGCAACAGGTCACTGGGAAGTCCCCATGAACTACATGATTAATCTAGTTATTAGCCTAGTCAGTTTCATTATGGATCCCTGACCGTGGTACTCAGGGATCCATGTCCTAGACATGATGCAAGACAAGACTGGACTGGTGGCTTATACAAGCACAATCAAGAGAAATCAACCACGGTGTTAAGACGGGGTCATGCCTAGCAAGTCAGGACTGGCTGTCGCAACAGCGGTCAAGAGTAAACATGTCATGTCAAGAGTACCAGTCAGAAGTGCGCCACCACGGGCCACTATCAAGAATCAAGAGTATACATGCCAGGTTTACTGTCAAGTCCAGAGTGCTAGTCAGGAGTGCACCTCCACGGGCCACTAATCAAGAATCAAGACAGGTCCAGGTCATCGTGTAATACCTGGAACAAGGTCAAACCTATCAGTCACAAGAAGTCACATGCCCAAATCGTGACATGGATATCAAGTCGGGTACAAGATCAGAATCTCTACCATAATAGTCTCTCAAGTACACATGGGAACCTACAGCTCAAATCATCAAGTCGATCCATCCACCTTATCAAACTATCAGGAGTCTCCTAGCTACGATGGAAATCAATATCATGTCAGGGAGGTCAATAACCAAATATCCAAGCTAATCACTATAAGCAATGCTAGGCCCTCTGGCTCACAAGAATCCTCCAAGTCAATGATCACAAGCCACTAGAAAATGAGCCCCTCTAACTACCAAGACATAGCAATCAAACCAGGTTTTCTCCAACTACCGGAATACACAAAGGTATCAGGTTTTGGGCGTTTGGGAAGTCGAGTAAAAATCATATAATAATACCCTCGATATTCTCCTCGTTCCACGAAATATTTGAAAATCACCAAAACTCAAGAATCCACATAGATCCACCAAGTCAATATCCCAAGATCGTACTCTCCATAATACTCAATCCTCAGTCATATCCACAAGTCACAACTCCCAATACATAGGACAGCTGTCAGCTCTATCTGACAGACTAGGACAACCCCTAAGATGAAGGGTCAGGGGACAAGAGTCCGGTAATAAATGCCGCCGAAAGTGGCAAGGATTACTTGGACCGCTCTGGAGCAAATCCACAACCCTTAAACCAAACAAGGACCAGGGTTGCAGACCGTCTCCCGAGTGGAACCGCTCTCCTTACGCTATCCGACGGATAAGACAGATCAGGAACTAGGCGACTAATCTAGTATGGAGTCTACCTAGCAGGCAATGGGATCAGGTATACTATACCAAGATGAACATGCATGAATCCAGTCCAGCAACCAAAGGAACGGTTCTGCCTAGTCCTTCGAACCAAATTCCCGATCGGGAATTTTGGAAGAATCCGGCAGAGTCTCCTCTGTATTCTGGATGGGAGCACCCTACGAATAGGGCAAAACTACTCGACGCAACCCGCCGTAGAATCGAAGAATCGCAGGCTGAGAACACTAAGTCTCAGCTACCAGCAGCACTATGATGCGTACTGGGAACAAGTCGATAGCCGAGAACACTAAGTCTCGGCCTCCAGTAGCACTACGATGCGTACTGGAAAATCAATCGAACCCGAGACCACTAAATCCCGGCCTCCAGCAGCGCTACAATGCGTACTGGGCGCCAAACCAACATGCATAATAATAAAATAACCGCCTCGTAGGGCGCATCACAGCACATGCTCGTAATTCTAACCCAAGCGCAATCACAGCCACAAGAATAGTTCGCCAAGCCGTTACCTGACCGCGAGTCAAACACGGGGCATACATGGATAATCCATACATGTGAGTCATGCTCGTGTCCTCGGAGGTGTGGATGAACCATCCGAGTTGTCCGATACGGTCTATCCCGGTATTCGACCAAGCTATCCTAAGTTATCATCATGGCAGATCTACTACTAGGCTACACTAATCATGGTTATAAAATTTACAAGTACAAATTAATTAAATGAAATAAAATCCAGGAGAGAGGGCAAGAGCCGTCGATGAGCAAGGGATACTTGCCTAGAGGGCTCGGCTAGGTAAGCAAGTCTTCGGCAGTCGCGATCCAAGCTAGCACACCCATCGAGGTCCTCAGAACACATAATAAACAATCATTAGAATTAAATAATAAAATAATAACAGGAAGCACGGAGGATGGCAGGAGGCTATACCGTGCGGGTCCCGCAAGCAGCGCAGGGATCTGGCATGGAAACCGAGGCACGCAGACCGATATGGGCACGCAAATCGAGACATGCACGTATATCGAGACACGCACGAGAATCGAGATGAACATGAGACAATGTGCACATAAATCGAGACGTGCACGTAGATCGAGATACGCACGCAAATTGAGACATGCACGAGAATCAAGATGGCACGAATATCGAGACGAACAGGAATGGGACGTTCACGTATATCGATACGTAAACCAAGACGTGCACGTAAATCAGTACGTGTACGCAAACCGGGATGGCACAAAGTCCAAGGTGGCATGCAAACCGATGCGGCACACAAGTTGATGCGTGTACGCAGATCGATACGACACGAGAATCAAGATAGGCACAAAGGTCGAGGCACGAAAAACGAGGCGGTGCGCAAACCGAGGTGGCACGGTGCCCGAGGCAGCGTGGGGCTCGAGGCGTCCCGCTGCCCTAGGAAGCACGTAGACCGAGGTACACGCAAAACGAGGCAACACGTACACCGAGGTGCATACGACCCGAAAACACGAGGAACGATGAAGCGCACCAACCGAGGGTGCGCTGCCCAAGGTGACACGCTGCACAAGGCAGCGCTCTGCTCGAGGCAGCACGCTGCTCGAGATGCGCCGATCGAGGGGCTCGCTGTACGAGAGTGCGCTGCTCGAGATGGCACGCTCGACGAGGCAGCGCACAAAACGAGAAAGAGAGGAAGAGGGGAGCTCGGGAACCTCATCGGCGTACGCGAGGCGGCTCGGCCAGGTCGGTCCGCCGGACCGGAGAAGGAAGTCCATGGGGGAAGAGAGAGGAAGTCGGAGGAGGCTCACCGGGGCTGGCCATGTCGTGGCGGCTCCGGCGGAGGGAGGACAGCAGCAACAGGAGGAGCTCCGGCCTACGGTGGAGGAGCTGGTAGCGGCGGATGATGGCCACGGGGGCTGGTCGCCGGAGATCGGGCCGGAGAGGAGAAGAACGAGGGGGAGATGGCGACGATGATGGTGGTTGAAGGGGGCCGGAGGAGAAAGGGGGGGCAGTGGTGGTGGCGACTGATGGCAGTGGCGGTGGCGGTGCCGGAGGGTGATGGCGGCGGTGGAGGCCAGAGATGGAGACGGTGGTGATGAGGGAGGCGATGGCGATGATGGTGGTCGCCATGGCGGTGGCGGTACTGGAGTGGTGGCGGCGACTGCAGTAGTGGGTGGCCGGAGCTGGCCGGGGAAGAGCGGGAGAGGAGAGGGGGAGATCGAGAGGGAGAGTGAAGAGATGGTGAGCTGAGAGAGAGAAAGGAATTGGGGGAGGGGGTCGGCTGATCCAGTGAGGGGTCGGAAGAGAGAGAATGGGTGAAGAGAGAGGTGAGGGGGTTAGGTAGGGGGTGTCGGCTGAGAGAGAGTGGAGAGAGAGGGTGAAAGCATGGGTTGGGGTTAGGGTTAGGTAATAGGAATAATAATAATAATAATAATAATAATAATAATAATAATAAAATGGTAATAACAATAGTGGCAAGAATAATAATGTGAATAAAATTCACCCTCAAGAAAATATCAACAAAATTTTAACAATACCCAAATTTAAATTCCCCAAAAATACAAAATACAGTCAGATACCTATTTCAAAAATAGGGATTTGACAAATCATCTACTGCAGACTTTGTCGACGCTGAGTCCACGAACCTGACACCACCTTCCTCGGCTAATGCTGCACCTCGTCACCTTCCTTGTACCGTCGCCAACAATGTTTCCTCCTCAAATGACGTTTCCATGTGTTGTGCTAAACACTATTGTACAAGCAAACCGGACTTGCTGACCTTGTGCGTGTGAGCCGCTCACCAACTATCCTCGACGCTGCATGAGCTGTTGTTATTACGATAAAAAAATCAATTTTCAAATACCATTAATTTCTAATCATTGGCTTTGTTTTTATTTTTGTGTTAAATCCTATTAACTTCCTATTCATCACACCATTTTATGATTCTTAAATAGCTAAGTTTATTGACCATTTAAATCTCAATTCATTGTATATTAACAACGGTTGTTGGTTGGAGTATTTTTATTTTATTTTGTTTTTTATTATATATATATATATATATATTATATATATATATATATATATATATATATATATATATATATATATATATATATAGATATATATATTGTAGGATACAAAGAGGATGATATCACAAAAGAGGATATTTGATTCAATGGGTTGAATAAACAACTTTATTTCTTGCTTTGCTTGCTTCTTTTTTTCACACGCCAACCATTTGCTTACATAGCTATTTACAGGACTAAAGATGCATCAAGATTCATTAACAACAATGAACATGACTCTTAGGTTTTTTAGATGCATTCATGCATGCAATAATGAACTTTGACTCTTCCTAGACACATCCATGCATGCAACAATGAATTTGACACTCTAGATACATCCATGCATGCAATGAACTTGACATAATTTGGTTTACATCTCCAATAATGCCTCTCATAAACCAAATTTTCTTTTGACTCCTAAAACAATGATATTTTTCTTGAAGGCTTGTCCTCCTAGAGAAAACACATTTGCAAGTTGTTCTTTAGTTCTGCAATATTCAATGTTAATTTTTCCTTCATGAATAAGCTCCCTTAGGACGTGAAATCGCATGCAAATCTGTTTTATCCTTCCATATAGGACTGGATACTTTGAGACAGAGATAGCAGATTTGTTGTTGTTGTTGTTGGTCCTTCTTGCTTGAACTTCATGCTTTCTAGAACACCTTTCACCCAAATACTTTGGCAAGCTGTAGAAGATGCAGCAATATACTTTGCTTATGTGGTAGAAAGTTCCACAATTGGCTGCTTCTTTGAACACCATGAAATTGCTCCACTGCCAAGGTTAAAGACATAACCAGAAGTGCTTCGAGAATTATCATTGCTTGATAGATTTGGAAGAGCACTCCTTGTCTTTTTGTCTCTTTTCCTTCAGCACCTTTTTTTTTGCTTCGGATAGTTGGCTTTCATTTGCTGGTTGCTCCACTCCTTCTTTAACGACACTCCATAGATCTTGAGATTCAAGGCATAGCTTCATGAGACTGCTCCAATAATCATAGTTTTCTCCATTAAAGTGAGGCACAAGAGAGACAAGGTTGTTATTTGCGGTGGACATTTTTTTGGTTTTGATACCACTTTGTACAATACAAAGAGGATATTTGATTCAGTGGGCTGAATAAACAACTTTGTTTCTTGCTTTGCTTGCTTTTTTTTCTTTCACACACCAACCATTTGCTTAAATAGATATTTATAGGACTCAAGATACCTCAAGATTCATTAACAACAATGAACATGACTCTTAGGTTTTCTAGATGCAACAATGAACTTCGACTCTTCCTAGATACATCCATGTATGCAACAATGAATTTGACACTCTAGATACATCCATGCATGCAATGAACTTGACATAATTTGGTTTACTTCTCCAACATATGTGTGTGCATCCGTTGTGTGTAGGGAATAAAAAAGAGGAAAAGTCCAAAACTTTGTATTTCCTAAAAAAATCCTTTCGTCTTTCATTTTCTTCTACAAACTTTCTTAGTTGTATTCATCTTCTTCCTCTGGACAAGAGCTAAGTTCGGGCATTCTTCTGGAGTTGTGTGCAACGACGGGAAGCCGGTAGTAAGGAATTTTACCTATAGGAGGATTCGAGAACAAGTCTGCACAAAGTCCTAAAAAAATCATTTCATTTCCTTCTGCAAACTTTCGTAGATGTTCATTTTCTTCCTCTGGATAAGAGCTAAGTTCGGGTCATTCTCATGAAGTTATGTACAGTGGCGGAAAGCCGGTAGTAAGGAGTTTCACCTCTAGGAGGATTCAAGAACAAGTCTGCACATAGATCTCTCGAATAATCTCATTCTTAGGGCAATGCTTCGTGCATGACTTCCCCGTAGGCCGGTAACTCTTAACCTTTTTGTTATTTCATATGTTGTGAGATAATTTCTCTAACAATCTAATAAATTATATTCGAGTGATTATTTTACATTTGTTCTATTTTACGTATAAAAAATTGGATGAGTATCGGATCGAACATGCCAAAAATGATACTACAAACCATGTTGTACGACAAAAAAAAGCAATTGTGATAATTGCTTGTAAAGATAATCAAAACCTAGACAGTTCAGTTTTTAGCAATGTTTGAGAAATCAGTTTCGGTACTCCCCTCTTCGAACTTTGTTTCCGTTTCAAAAGTTCCATTTTGAGTTTTTGTTTCAATTTCTTTTTCAATTTTTTGACACAAAATAGAGCCTTTAGATAACATTTTAACTATTTGTGCTAGAAAACTTTGGATCAGAATTCTGCATTATATTGTGTTGAACATCATTCTTTTCCAATATTTCATCATACATAGCAAGCAACTCTTCGCTCTAGTCATGTTGGAAGTTATGCGTAAACAAAATGGTCATAGAATAGTGCATAGTGGATACATATAGGTTATCTGTACTTTAATAAATTGTTTATGGGTTCACAAGCAAATCCTATTTAGCTAAAGATATACATGTTTCATATCTTAAAGTAAATGTGTTTTGGACCTATACCAAAAACCCATTTGAAGAATCATTATATATGTGTGTCCAACCACACAATGGCCTCCTAAACTCCGATTCACATTTTTTAAATTGATACAGCAGAGAACAACAATATGGCTCTATTCCCCTCTTTCGACATTGTTTTATATCACACTCTCTTTTACCCTTATACAATGGTTTCAGTAGAGTTTTACAAGTTTTAGCACTTTTTTTTATTATCTAAAGTTCAGGAAACTGCAAGTAAATACTCTGCAATGTTTCTGCAAATTCAACTAGTATTTTCAAATTGGGGGGGGGGGGGTAGTAGGCCAGTCCCTCTTCCCAAAACTGAGTTGAAACCTTAATCAATTGGTTTATTTTGTAAACAGTCGCACCACATACCATTGAAGACTTTGTAAAAGTTAAACCACTCAACCTTACCATCTGTTTGTCATGACAAAAGTTATACGAAGTTTTTGTATTTTAAACGTATAAAGAGTACAAAGGATTCCTAAAGAGGAGATCTAGGTACAAGAATTTCTGGGGAAGTGTGCCGGTGGAGATCAAGCACTACAGCGGCTCTTTTACTACGTTGATGATTTGACGACGAACTGGACTTGCTCTGATTTTCTGATGCTTGTGAGTAGTACTCGGGGTTGCCAATCAAGAAGATGCCGATGAGTTCTTGAATGAAGGAAGGCTTCTTCTATTTATAGGTAAGCACCTGTACGATGTACATAAGGGTTTCTGGCGCACAGAAGCGCTGCACGCGCGAGATTATGGAGAATATCTATTGTAACTGCTTTGTGAAGGCTGCTGCTGAGCTGACACATGGCAGTTGTTGAAATCCTCCATGATCGAGATCTTGGACAGTTATCATCCTTTATCAATATGACCGATTAATTGACACATAGCGTGTGCCCATTGCCCGATGCCTTTGCTCAGATGAAACCGACTAGATCTTGCTCTTATGAGAGAACGACTGTTCAAACAAACTGAAATTCAATCTCATCTCAAGAGCGACGGGTTCAAACAAAATTATATTTGATCGCATCTAAAAAGATACAACTGTTTAAACAAATCCAACTTTATCTCAAGTGCGATGGTTTAAACAAACCGAATTTGCTTGTATCTGAAAAGATACACCAAACTGAATCCAATTGTATCTAAGAAGATACAGCTGCCATACTGTCCACGTGGTATGATGCCACATTGTAGGAGAACTGAGTGCTATACGAGCTTCGCTTTTGGTAATGTTCGAGCCACTACACTTTTGGACGGCGAGAAGGCTGCTGTGGAGGCAACGAAGTCCCTGCACTTTTGGATGATGAGAAAATTGTCCTATTGAGGCAACAAAGTCGCTATTCTTTTGGGCGACGAGGAGACTTTGCTTTTGAGGCAACGGAGTCACTGCGCTTTTGGGTGACGAGGAGACTGTGCTCTTGAGGCAACGAAGTCACTGCACTTTTGGGCGACGAGGAGACTGTGCTCTTGAGGCAACAAAGTTACTGCGCTTTTGGGCGACGAGAAGACTGTGCTCTTGAGGTAATAGAGTCACTACGCTTTTGGACGACGAGGAGACTGTGCTCTTGAGAAAACAAAGCCATTGCACTTTCGGGCAACGAGGAGACTGCCCTTGGGACTAACGAAGTCACTGCGCCTTTGGACGACGATGAGACTGTGCTCTTAAGGCAACAAAGTCACTGCACTTTTGGCATCTTCCAAAAAGTGCCGTGCTGTGCGTGACCTACGCCATAGAGGTTGTAATTTTGGGGAGTTGTGCTTCCGGGGAACTCTGAAGTAGCTGCGCTTCTGGATAGCTGTGCTTCTGGGCGACTATGATGGAACTGCTCTTTTGGGTAACCGTGAAGGAGCTGCGCTTTTATGAAACGACAAAGTCATTGTGCTCCTAAGAAAATTAATGACCGTCTTTGAGTTGCTGAGTCAACCTCTTCTTTAATTGCTGCCGCTTTTGGGGTGCTCGAGAAGTGGTAGCCCAAGATTTAGTCAAATAAATCTCTTAAATGAGATTTATTGTGCTGAGTCCTAGGTTCACCCTATTACTCTGGGGTCCTTTGACCGACTGCCACGCGGCATGTGGGTTGGACCATATAGCCTATATAAAAAAAGATTTTTGGGTGAGACCTTGCTCATAGTTTCCAGTCATTCCCCTGTCATACTCGACCCCGACTAAGCTTCGGGCAGCCATGGACCTTGCATAAGTCGGCTGTTGGTTGTAGATCTCTTCGTTTAAAGAAGTTGTGGTCTTGTAGAAGAACAACTACTGAGTTTCAAGATGCACTTGAACGTTTGGCATAAGGCGTTCGAACCTGAACAACATTTTGGAGGTCTTCGAGCTCCAAGCTACCGGGTTTGGATTGATTGCCAATCCGAAGAGCCACAAGTTGTGCTTTGTCCTGCTCAATAATTGTAACCCCTTTTCCCAAAATTTTGAAAATATTTTATTATTATTATTTATTTGACTAATAGTAATTTTTGGAATTTTATAATATTTAATTAAGTAATTATTATTATACAATGCCTTAGTCATGGTTAAGTTTTAGAGTGCAAGATGACTAGAAATCATGGCACAAATAGAGCAGTTGCGTGCTTTGACTAGTGAATTAGCCAGGGTAGAAAAGGCTGAGCCATAATAGTGTCCATATAAGAGAAACCAGTCAAAGTTATGACTTGACCCCTACAAATAATTTAATTTGTTATTTGTTAAGATTATGACTTTTAGAAGACCTGGTTGTTCAATTTAGCCCAAAATGCCGAAGCCTATACAAGTAAGCATGCCAAGCACAAACGAGAGCCACAAAAGATGGAACTCAAAAATACCAAGCAAAACAAGAAGAGGACTGACGGACTAGATCAGCGCCTGCCAAAAACCGGCGGGTGCGTGTGAGCATCTACATCGGATGCGAAGACACAGCCGGAGGACTTCCCTGAGAAGCTGTTGGGGGTTGAACTGATGACCATCATACCTGAATTTGTTTCTATTTTTCTATAGCACCCAGATGCCAGCGGCTGCGATGATCTGCTGCCCGTGAGAGGAACCCAGCTGGCTAGGAGATCGTTGAAGCTCCAAGTATGGGAGGCCTTGGCACATCGCTGAGAAAGACTAGACCATAATTGGTTAGCGATGTTGCCATGGAGGAGGATGTGATCTGTTGTTTCTGATTGGTGAGAGGTACATCAGTGGTACATGGATGCTAAGCTGTAGCCGATAGAGGTGAGGGAGTCGTCGGTGGGTAACTTTCGTCTATACGCTCTCTAGATGAGAATCGACCATTTGTTGGGAAGGCAGGAGTTCCAGAAAGGAGCGATCAACGGAGCGAGCGTTTCGATGTTTCTGGCCTTAGACTTGGCATATGCTATCATAAAGGAGCCGTCGGACGTGAGGGACCAGTAAAGGTTGTCAGCGTTCTCAATGACAAATGGTTCCGCAAGGTGGTGGCCGTGTAGGATCCTGCGCCAAGATGTGGAGGAGCGATTGTTGGCGAGGGCAGTCGTGGGATGAGAGTGCAGAAAATATCTGGCCTTCATAAACCTCGTCCATATGGAGTTATCTGTGCGCAGCTTCCACCACAGCTTCATCGAACATGCATCGACGATGTGCGCAAGTTTGGAGAAACCATGTCCGCTAGCATCGGTGGGTTTGGCCATAGAACCCAGCTGGCCCAGTGATGTTTGTCTTTGCCGTCGCTGTGGTCCCAAAAGAAGTTGGCGAAGAGGGACTCGATCTCATAAAGGACTTTCTTGGGGGGAGCACACTGCGAAGGTATATATGGGAATTGAAGATAGGACATGCTTGATGATGATAAGCTTGCCTCCCGAGGATAGGGTGGCGTTGTGCCAGCCTTCGATTTTTTTTTGATTTTGTTCACCAATCCTTCGAAGATACCAGAGTTGGATCTACAGTACACCAGCGGGCATCCCAGGTAGGTGAAAGAAGGATATGCTGCGGTGAAGGATGTTATGTTGGTGAGGTTGGACGAATGAATTCGATCGACTTCATGGTGGGTGTAGATGACGCTTTTATCTGCGTTGATGCGTTGACCAGAGCATCTGGTATATTTCTCTAGTGTGTTGCCGATCACCTCTATCGACCCGATGTCTCCGGAAGAGAAGATTAGGATGTCATCGGCATAGGCCAAATGAGTGATGAGAGGGCATCCCGTTATGGTTTGGTAGGGACAAAATCTGGGGGTGTTCGCCATGTTGTTAACGTTTCTGCTGAGCGCTTCGTCTGCGATGATGAAAACTGTGGCGGATAACGGGTCCCCTTGACGAACTCCACGGCTGGATCTAAAAAAGCCGTCGGATTGTCCGTTGATGACAGTGGAGAACCAAAAGTTATTGACAGACTGGAAGATGATGTCGATCCAGGTTTCCGTGAACCCGAAAGCTCTGAATACCCAAATCATGAATTGCCAGTCCAGTCAGTAATATGCTTTTTCCATGTCAAGTTTGATGGCGACGTTCCCCCCTGGACGAGAATTTCATGCAGGTGATCAGCTCCTGAGCGAGTAAGATGTTATCTGTGATGTTTCGACCGGGGACGAAATTGCTCTCTTCCTCAGACAGCACCCACAGCATAGCAGTCCAGGTACCCTTCTTCTAGCCCGAAAATCTCGAACAATACTCGATCGTTTTCGAATTCGTAAAATCTTATGAATAGCCTACCTAATCACCTTTAAACCCCACTTATTAGTTTGGGTTGCATCGACCTGGTTATGACGAGCAGTTTAGTCAAAAATCAGTAAAAATCACAAAACTCTGTGACAGTCCCAATGGCCAAAACCTCTATTTTGGAAGGGAGATCCTGAATATGATATCAGGAATTTTAAAAAACTAATTAAAAACACTTGTAAACAATATATAGGTCTTTAAAACCCTTTTCACAGAATTGAATCTCGTCTACTGTACATCGAGAAATCGATCTCCAAAAATTTACAAAAAATGTTTTCAAAACTATCAAATTTAAGAAAAATTTCTCGATACGGCGTGCACCCCGACAAACCGGGCGACATGGTCACAACCCATGAGCATCGAAAGTGCGTATGGATGTTATCTACGTGTGGAATTCGACGGAACTTAATTTTATTGTACGTGCGCGACGGAATCGAAGCGCATCCGTCGAGATACCCCATATCGGCCCCTTTGCAAACTAGCCCACGACTTTGTGTACGTTTGTCATCTCGAGATGAAACTTACGCCAACAGGACTGTATTATTTTTCAGGTCTTGTATGCCAAGTTTGGTCCAATTCTGAGAATGTCGATCGGAACGCTATTTTGACTGGCCCGCGACCTGATCTAACGGACAAATTTGTGCACGGTCCACCGGAATCCAACTTTGGACATACGGATGGGTTCGTATCGTAAAATTGAACCCATAGACATATTGTTTGATGACTTTAGAGACGGCAGTTAATGACACGCTTTTCGGTGTAAAGCGGATCCAACAACGGTCATCATTTTGACTCAAAATTATGATTTTGCCCCTGTGTCCAGAATTGGACTTTTGGGTAGGCATTCTTAGACATTTCTTTTATACCAAACTCATTGGTGATGTCTGTTTCAGCATCCGGAGATTATTGCACGAGTTTGACTTTTGTGGCTCACTTAGTAGTTGGGTATTATCGGTTTTACCAGCAAAGGACCCCAGGCAAGTACATATACTGATTGCTTTCGATTCCTAATAGTTTTTCCATTACATATTATACATATGCTCTCCTGCTTGTTGACACGTTGTTACACGGATTAATATCATGGATCTCTATATACTATATTTCTTGATTATCATGCATTACCGTGTTCGTAACTTGTTCGAGTCCATGAGTACTAGTCGGGAGGGAAAATATCTTAGTAGACATGTGAACTATCCAAAACTATCTTTCGTGTCTTTCGTGGAGAATAGTAGCCGTACAATACATGTACGGGGTGCCAGATTTACCCCGTAATCGTTCACATGTTGAATACGATATTTCAACACACGTAGATAGTTGTCATTTACTTGTCTCTCCTTGTCTTCTACATCACTTGCCATGTCACCTTATATACATGATTCTCTTCTTGTTGATATATCCTATTGTGGAGTACCTGCTTCATTCTAGCTATGCCATGATATCAATTCACTTACTAGATTATCTCACATATGCTATTGTCATGTATTGCAAATTCTATTATGTTTTGAATAGCCTATCGGTCTGTCTACTTGTTCCATTCCTGACTGGAAACCAACATTTTTAGGTTAGTCGCGACGACTTTTAGCATTGGGGAGGCACGGGTATACTTACAGGCCAAAACTTAGAGATTAGTTAGATGTGTTCTAGTAATTTTCAATATTTGTAAGAATATTGTACTTTTCTTTAAAATGTAAAGCTTGTGAAATTTATAAATTAATTAGTTTTGTGAATGAGCAATAAAGTTATTATTTATGTGATTTTGAGCATTGTGTCTAGACAGCGTTCTACCGTCGACACTGCGGCGTAGTCCGACTTCGACATGCACTCGTATCCCGAAAAGCGGGTACGGGTCGTAACAAGTTTTTGTGGTGGCCCATGCAGGTCAGTCTTTACAAATTATGCGAACTCATGGTAGTACTATATTAGTCGTACTACTACGAGCCTGCGACTAGGAAGTGCTCATTCACAACTAGGATTAAGTTGATTTTTAGGAGAATGGCTAGGACTAGGAATCCCAAAATTAATTTGACTATTCCGTAATTAAGGTTGCTACTTAGGCTATGTGATTTAGGTAGACTATTCACTCGGTAACTTAGGCCTTCCTAGAATTCAATTCCTAACCTTGATGATTTATTCAAATTATCTTTTTTGCCATCTCTAAACATTATCATTGTTGCTCGTGTCATTTTGTTGCTTTAATTTGTGTCACGACCCGTACCCACTTTTTGGATACGAGACGTGTCCAAGCCAGCCTACGCCGCAGAGTCGGCTGTAGAACGCTGTCAAGCCCGCAAGAAATAAATGTTCAAAATAAACTTTATTGCTCATTCACATTTCTAAATTTGATTACAACATTTACAATATTTATATTTTTGAATAAAGTACAAGGTTCTCACAATTAATGAAAATGATACCACTACTATCTATTTCTAGGTTTTTGTCTGCAAGTACACCCGTATCTCCTAAAGTTAAGTGAAGCCACAGCTAACCTGAAAAAAGTTGGTTTCCAGTCAAGAATGGAACAAGCACACAAACCGACGGCAATGCAAAAACACAATAGAATTCACAAGTCATGAATATAACACACGTGAAATGAAGCTAGAAAGTAACTGATATCATGGCATGTCCAGAAAGAAAGTAGATAACACTACCACATGATGTACGATCAAAGATCAAAACTTAGACGAAGTCTAAACATGGTTAAAATCGCTTAGATACAACTAAGATGCAGTCATGATCAAGGTTAGTCATGCAAGTCATCCAAGCATGATTAAAATTTGGCATGCGTATGAATATGATCAAAATAACCATGATTACAATGGAATAAAATCTAAGCACTAATAATAGAGTTTGAAATGTAGGCACGACTATAGTCAAAATAGTTTAATCACGAGCAACGATAAAAATTTATTTGACCTGATTAACTCGCTTAACTGTTTAGGTAATATTATTTAGGCACGGTCGCAGACTCAGAATCTAAAAATATGCGAGTGCACATGATCGAAATACAATCAAATGGTCTGGTTGCAATCAGAATTTGTTAAGGACGATTCAAATCGAAATCGTGTTTAGCACGATCTATTTGGTAGGCTTGAACATTGAATCATGATCTAAGTATGCTCATGAATCTAGTGAATAGGTTTAGATGATTTCTAGGAAGACTAATAATGGTACGAAAAGTAAAAAGATAAAAGTAAGGGTTCAAGAAATGGAAGCTTAAGAACTAATCAAATTTTAATCGAGAGCTTATGAAGCTGTGGAACATAAAAATTTCAACAGTCACATGCCAAATGATGTAGTTTCTATAATATTCAAAAACCACAAGTATATCTAAAATCATTTAACCAAGCATCCATTCCTCGCCATTGTACATCTGCCTGCAGTAAACCCTTGATTTATGACTTAAGCATAATATGGTATCGAATACTCTACCAACTCTATTCAATATTTGACATAGTAATTTAAGGATTAAATAGGACAACCAAGACATAGTTTTAATAATATTTGATGACTCACACATACTTGAAATTACTTCAACTTAGGAATCATGCCTCGTCAGTGCTCTGTTGGCTGCAGTGAACCCGTAGTCTTCATAATTCAAATAAATGGCGACAGTGCGCTGCTGTCTTTGCCATTGTGAGTCATCAAAATTATTCCAACTATATTCCCAAGAAATTCAAAGGAGTCTCATAAATCATACAAGTTGATAAAAATAGAAAAATATTGCAAGTATTTGTCCTTGAAGTGCGGTATCGATTTTTGGAGTTTCAGACAATTGATCAAGAAGAACTGGCCAAATACAAGAGAGATACAAAATTCAAGATCAAGGAAAATATGTATAAAGCACTATGTCTACATACTAAGAATATATTTATACACAAGTATATAGGTATGGACTAAATAAATCCCCAAAATCCCAAGGTATCAGCCTAAGAGAAGATTATCCTATTTCTAAGTAAAGTACAAATTTAAATATCCATAATACACGTATTATATTCAAAATAAAATTTATAAAAATTATTTACGAGACTAAAAATGGACTACCAATATATATATATACACATCTATATATCTACATGGACGTCGTTGGTCGCACTACATGACTACCAGGGCTTGGGTCGCGTTCGGGCTAGTTTAGAACAACCGAGTCTTCTAAAAAAAGTCGTACTGTTATTAAATAACTAATTAAATTATATATAGAGGTCAAGTCAAAACTTTGCCTGGTTTTTCAAGCTCGGTCACACTTATGGCTGGATCTTCCCTGCCACAACTAATACACTAGTCAAAGCACGCCTCTGCACTATCCGTACCATCACTTCTAGTTATTTGGCGCTCCAAAATTTAACCAAGACTAAGGCATTCTATAATAATAATTAATTAAATAAAATATTTATAAGATTCCAAAAATCATATCTTAATTCAAATAAAAGGAATAAAATGCTATTTTCCAAAACTTCGGGAAGATGTTACGAATCTTCCCTCCTTTGAAATACCGTCGAATCAAAATGCGATAGTGCATCCTCCTATAAAAAATCATCTAGTGAGACCTATGTAGCAACCTTAACTACCCAAATGTCAAATTAAATTAGGGACTCATAGTCCTAACTATTCTCTTAAAATTGATTTACTCCTAGTTGTGAATGAGTATTTCCTAGTCGCAGGCTCACAGTAGTATGACTAATATGGTACTGCCACGAGTTCACACAATTTGCAAAAACTGACCTGCATGGGCCACCACAAAAACTTGTCACGACCCGCATCTGCTTTTCAGATACGAGACGTGTCCAAACCAGCCTACGCCGTAGAGTCGGCGGTAGAACGCTGTCAAGCCTGCAAGAAATAAATGCTCAAAATAAACTTTATTGCTCATTCACATTTCTAAATTTGATTACAACATTTATAATATTTATATTTTTGTAGAAAGTAAAAGGTTCTCACAATTAATGAAAATGATACCACCACTATCTATTTCTAGGTTTCTGTCTGCAAGTACACCCGTATCTCCCAAAGCTAAGTGAAGCCACAGCTAACCTAAAAAATATTGATTTCCAGTCAGGAATGGAACAAGCACACAAACCGACGACAATGCGAAAACATAATATAATTCACAAGTCATGAAAATAACATACGTGAAATGAGGCTAGAAAGTAACTGATATCATGCATGTCCAGAAAGAAAGTAGATAATACTACCACAAGATGTATCCACTAAACGAGCATATAAATGGGGGTGACAGTGCCATCAAGGAAAATAAGTAAAAGACAACTGTCTATGTGTTTCGAAATATCAGTTTCGACATGTAAACGACTAGGGGGTAAATCCGGCACCCCGCATGCGAATTGTGCGACTGCTATCAGGCAAGAATAGACGTTTTGGGATATTTCTGGGTAGTCCACATGTCTACTAAGATATTTCTCCACCCAGCTAGTACTCATGGAATCAAGTCGCAAGCATGGTAATCATGTAAATGACAATCAAGAGGTACAACAAATCCATGATACTAGTCTCCGTGTGACGAGCGTGTGAACAAGCAGTAAGACATATGTATAAACATGAAACGTAAAGACTACTATGAATCGAAAAACAATCAAAAAGTGCACTTGCCTGTAGTCCTGAGCTGAAGGTACGGTCTGGCACTTAGTCAAGTCCAAAGAACCTATTTTATAAAATTACCATGTTAATAGATGATCTCAACAAAGAGTAGCACACATGTTGGTCCATAGGCTTCTAGGTCAATTCTACTCTATTTGATTTAAAAAAGGTTAATCTTTTATAAAATACGTATACATATTTATAATTTCTTTTAGAAATTATTTATAATGTTTTGAAAACTATATTATTATTAACAAGATACTTTAGATTAATTATATGGAAAAATCTAGTAAATCATTTTTATATCTAAACTATTATTTAATTAGGTTGAACATAATTCCATAATAATTTAGATCAAAACTAAAGTTTAATCAAATAGGAAATACTATAAATACTAGACAAATAGAAATATAATATGACGAAGTATAACTAGTCAATTAAATAAAAATAAGTTACTATTTAATTAGCATAGCTAAATATATAAAATAGGTTAATACTACTAGCAATATATATCACAAAACCTTTTAACCAAAATATTAATCAAAATATTTAGTAACTAGCTAAGAACTTATCAATTAAGGGTTTACTTAAACTTTGAACTTCACTGGCTTATACAATAATAAAATCCAAACTAAATCTAACATAAATCTATTTATTATAAACTAAAAGAGAACTTATTCACCTTCTTCTTTTTTTTAAAACACAGCCATAGGCCCCTGGCCCACGGCTCACTCAGCCCAACCTGGTACTACTCTCTCTTCCATGAGAGAGAGAAAATAGAGTTCCCAAAATAACACAGGAAAATGAAAGTTATAGAAGAATAAGAAGAAGAAGGAGAAGAAGGGGAAGATTCACCTGGCATCGACTTAAGCGGTCTGGTCGATAGGCTTCGACATGGTGTTCAAGGCTGGTGCGGCTCGACGAGGGTAGTCGCTGGTCACTAAGCGGGAAAAGGCTGGTCGGGAAATCGGAGGCTAGATCCGACGGTTGGCTGGGTCGAGCGGCCTTCGGGCTGTCGGCGGGGAGCGGGCTCAACCAAGTGCGACATTGAGCAGGTCTGGCCGGATCTGGGTCGGGTCGTCGCGTGCTGATCGTCAACTTGGGAAGATCCCGTGGCGGTCATTGGAGTAGGGCTAGCTAGGGTTTTGGTGCTCCACGCTCGGTCATGCGGCGGATTGCCGGTGCGGGTCTGAGGCTTCGCGGACGGGGCGGCTCACTCCGGAGGCGGCCGGATCTGACCTGGAGAACGCTTGGCGCTGGGTCGGCGGGAGTTTCGGGCGAGTCTCTGGTGCGGTTAACATGGATCCCGGCAACGGGCTTGTAGAAGCATAGAATTTCAGGACCAGAAATCCTATGTGCCTAACATCACATGCGCCATGAAGCTCAGATGAAGTACTTGGCACAACAAATAGCAAAAGTATAGACATTAAAAGAAGATTTTTATTTCATATAAAAGTCTATTACATGTCTAAAAAAGAGCTGTACAACGGAGAACTTCTACAAAGAAAAGACCCTAAGTCTACAGCTAGGCGCAGCAACCACCATGCGCTCTCAAACAGGCGCATCTTGCGATGCGCTCTCAAACAGGCACATCTCGTCATGCGCTCTCAGCCAGGCGTATCCCTTCAGCAGCTCAGTTATGTGCATCCTTAGTTATGTGTATCCCTTCAGCGGCTCAGTTATGTGCATCCCTTCAGCAGCTCAGTTATGTGCCGCCCTTCAGCCAGGCGCATCATGAAGTCTCAGCATATGCGCCATTAAATGCTTCGACTAACGAAGCATTTATTGAGCAGAACGAGGGTGGACAATCAACCCTCTAGCTGGAGGAAGAGCTCCTCAAACCAAGGAAGAGGAGAGCACCGCAATCAACCCACGGCTAAAGGAGCAGCTTTTAACCCAACCAGAATGGGCAACACCCACTCTAGCGGGAGGAGGAGCTCTCCCAAAGCCCAAGGAAGATGATCGGAGCACCACAATTCCGATCTACGGCCCTTTCAGCATAACGGAGACGAGGCTCGAGCATTCCGACCTTTGGATGCAACAAGCACCTTCTGCCTGCCTCAGAAGCCCTCGACTCCGACTTTTGGATGTAACAGTCACCTTCAAGTGCATCAATAAAAACAACGCATCGCATCTTCACCCTCGGGAGCATCTCGTCAACAGAATGTGCTCGGGCAAACAAGTTCATTTCGGGAGGACGTGAGAGAACGAGAAGCAAACCCTCTCCATGCTACTATTTATAGGCCGGGCAAATCAAACCCATGCGCCAAGTGGCCGGCTCTCCGAATCCCGTGCAATGAATTTGCATTAATGGTGATGAACCTGACGCCTCGAATTCAGCCAAGTCAAAAACGGCTATTTAAAGCACTCGAAGAACTTAACCGTCGGGCTAATAAAGATGTATCGTGCAAATAGATGCACCGGTCAGACTGCGCATCATACAGATGCGCCCCTCAACACCAAGCGCCTTATAAGGATGCGCCCATGCGTCCCCGTGCACCTAGGGGAATGCAGATCGACGCGTCCACTCAACAGTCCATCACCTGTCAAAGAACATTAAATGCTGAAGTCTGACAGAGTTGGCAGCACGTCCCCCGAGGACTGAACAGTTGACAGCTTTTTCAGAAGACGAAGTGTCGCCGACGTCAGCATCATCATTGCTTTCCTCCGGCGGTTACAAGCCACGTGGCCACCCAATCATTTCGCATGCGCCTCCACAGCCATGCGCCCAAATCTCTGCATGCGCCTCAAAAGCCGTACGCCTCAGACTTTTCTCTGATCCATAAAGACAGAAGTCAAAGTCACTACTGAAGCCCTGCATGCGCCTCAAAAGCCGTACGCCCCGACTGGTTCGTGACTCCTAAAGGTTACAAGCCAAAGTCTCCTCATGCGCCCAATCCCAGGTGCATTCCATCAGATCACTTTCCACCAAATCTGAGATCTTCGAGCCATGGACCTACGACACGTGTCATTTGACTTGATTCATCCTATGAAGGGGTGCTAATCACCCAAGATCTCAGTAATTGAAAGATCCTCTCCATTGCTATGTGTCAGCTCGGTCGCAGCCCACAAAGGCAACAGGAAGGGTTCAACTTCTCAATCAGAGCTTATCATCCATGCGCCTCTATCAGCAATCACCACGTGGCATTCCTACAAACAGACGCATCCTACATATGCGCACATGAGCAGCCAGCCTGCAGACTATAAATAGAGGGATCATTTCCTTCTTCCAGATCTACGGACATACATATACAGAGATAGACCTACTAGCGCACACAGAGAGGCAGATACAGACACTCAACGTCTTCTTTCTCTCCGCAAGTTCCAGCACCCAGAGCAACTCAGATATTCAGAGAACCGAGAACCGTCGTCAGATCGTCAACGGAGTCAACACATTACCACTCACTCCATCGGCACAAGGGACCCAAATAAACAAAAGTGTACTACTAGGACTACGTCTAAGTCCTACATTATAATACTGTTCTGTTTGTAATTGAAATTTGTAATCAAAAGATTTTAATGGCAAATAAGCTGGCGACTCTGCTGGGGACCTCTTTCTTTTCCACCGAGAAAGCTGTGTCGCATTTCGACGACGTGAAGGTGGGCTCCTACTACAAGATGCTGGTCGTACGCTTCAATCAACAGGCGTATGAGGAGTTCATATCTGAAGGCAGTACGAGTCCTTCGAAGCGGCTGCCGAAGCCGAAGAAGACTTGCCAAGTCTAGGTGCGCAAGGTCGACGCCTCTGGCACCCCCACCGAAGGGGATGCTCCAATACAGCCTTCCCTTCCTGCTGACGTCCTCAGCTACCAAGATACGTCCACAGGTGCAGCGCATCTCTCGGGGAAACACGCGACTGACCACATTTCCCAGCCATCTCCCTCTCAGGCGAGGAAGATGCGTCGACGGAGCAGGGGCGCAGCTAATTCCCTACGTATCACCTCTGATGCGCCAAATAAGGTCTCTGTCTTTGACAGACTCACTCGCTGTAGTGGCGAGGAGAATTTAGACTCTGAGTACTATGCACTCCAGCAGGATGGCACGAAAAAGTCCAAGGCAGCACGGGCCATGTGCCTCAAACGTGCTATGCCGGCAGCAAACAAGAAGCATGCGTTCACAATCATACGCGCTGCTGATGGTAAGCTGTATAAGGTCGACTCGGGTGCTTCTGTGCCGGAAATGAGTCGACCTTCAAAGTCCTTGTCTCACTTGGGCGCATCTGTTGCGTTCGCAACCAAGTCGAGCAAGGCAAACCCTGGGGTCTTGAACTCCCGCGCCTCCACTGGTTGTGCGTCTGAGGTTTGTTCAAGTCATTGTAAATGTTGTTCTCCCGCTACTGATCTGAGTGCCTATTTGGTATTGGATCAGGGGGCGCCGCATTCACTTGACCACCCCGGCGCTTGGCCTTGCCATGCGTCTGATGAGGGTACGAAGGTGGCACTCTCCTCCAACGATCTGCGTAACGTCATCACTCACAAACGTCGATCAGGAGAGTCAATTGACAAGCACAATGCGCCCCTTACAGGGCACACCTGTGCTGTAGTCACCATCAACTGCTGTTGTAAAACAGCAGTCCCACAAAGACAGTCGGTGTTCCAGCGGCTGCAATCATCAACACCCCTCCGACGTCCCCTCGGGAAGAAGGAGGAGCCAAAACTAAGGGTTGCTTCATACAACGTAACCTCTAACTCCTCGTCAATCCGAAAGGCGACTGGCAATTCCTCGTCCTCGTCCAAGAGCCAGCTGAGGAAAACCAAGACAACTGTCCCGTCCTCCGGAGTGTTTGAAGGCACTCGGGGGTGAAAGAAGATCTTAGAGGAAGCTGGGGTAGTCAAGCCCTTGTTGATCCTCCTTCTGAAGACGAAGATGTCCTCCAGAGCACAGCTGGGATAGATCTTCATCCTGGAGACGAAGTCAGCCTCCCGAACGTAGCTGGGGGTAGTCTGGCCCCTGTGGACCTATGTCTCGAAGACGAAGAAGTCCTCCAAGACAGAACTGGGATAGTCATGCCCTTGCGGATGCTCTTGAAGACGAGGATGTCTACCAGAATGTAGATGGAGGTAGCCAAGATGAGGCTCTGGGGGAAGTTTCTCTTTTACAAAAGAGCGAGGCCGAAAGCGAAGCCTCAACTGATCCATCCGACTCCAGCCGTTTTATGACAGTATACATGATTGGGGGTGATGCCGAGCCTGATGCGCCGCCAGCAGACCTCGTCCAACACATGGATACCCTGGAGGGAGGACTCAAAACCCTTTCTGCCTCCATGCAAACACTAACTCAAGCAGTGTTTGAGATACGGTCAGCTTTGGCCCGGGCACCGTCTACTGGTCCTGACGCCGGGGCCAATGGAGAATCAAGCGTACCCCTTCAACTGGTTTCCTTGGATACAGATCGCCGCGAGGCACCTCGGACGTCGGAGCCGTCAAATGCTCAGCTCCAGGCTGTACCTCCTTTTCTGACTCCCAGCTCCACAGAAGACGTAGTGGAGATGATCAGGGACTTGCGCGAGCACTTTGAGTCCAAGAACAGGTAAGAGGAGCGCCAGAAGATGGGGATCCCCAACCATATCCCCTCGAATGGAACAAAGTGGTTTACCCTCCTAAGTATAAACCACAAAAATTGACGCCAACGACGGGAAGGACTCTCCGCGTCGCTATCTGACGTACTTCCAGTCTCAAACGGGACATCTTTCGAACGAGGACGCACTACTCACCAGTATATTTGTCAGGGCACTGAAAGGAGTGGCGTACGACTGGTACTGCAGTCTCCCCGATAACTCTATATCTTCCTTCGACGACTTAACGTGTCTCTTCCTTGACCGTTTCTACGATGGCGGGAAGGACATGACAATGGCGTCCCTCATAGAGATACGCCAGAAGGAGAAGAAAATAGTTCGAGTATTCATAGAACGCTTCCGACAGGCCTGCTTCAGACTGCCCCCGGGCATGCTAGAATATGCACTCCTCTCCTTCTGCAGCATGAACATGCTGCCTGCAGTCAAAATATGGCTCAACTCCATGCCTCCTCCCGACTGGAGTTCCTTGATCATCGAAGCCGAAGCAGCAGAAAAGAAGGCGTCCAATGCTCGCCTTCTAGGAGTTAGTTTCCCTGCCTTTAAGGACCAGGGGAAACGGCCTGCAGCCAACAACCCCGGACGAGAGACGAAAGGGAAACAGGTATTGACTGTCAATGCCTCCAAAGGCGCATCAGCACCTACTCAGAAGCCTCCACTTGTACCAAGGCCAAAGGAGGTTTATTCTTTCAACGATGAAGACACCCTATAATTCTTTAAGATAATGAAGTAGGGTGACAAGATCAAATTATCGGACACAAAGCGTCCCGACGAGGTTGGGAAGGTGGACAATCCGAGGTATTGTCACTACCATCGGTTTGTCGGACATCCAACTAAGGACTGCTACGTTCCTCAAAAACTACATCCAGCGCATGATCAATGCGGATGTTATCTCCGTCGACTATGAGGAAAAAACGGTCTCGGCCAACCTGGTGTCACTCCAATTTAGCACCTTGCTGCCAACCACAACACAAGATGGCGTCGTCTCCATCCCTAAGGCGATAATGGAGGTGGTTAACTTACCACCTACTCGTGACAATGTGAGTGGACTCATCCCGCTCACCACATCTCGGGGAGAGGTCTTATGGGTTCACCCTGATCTCGTCTCCGAGGTTACTCAACCGGAGGTACGCTCTGCCTCCAAAACTAAGGGCAGGAAGATCAAGTCTTGCCGCATGGTCTCTTCCTCTGCGGAAGAGGCACTTCCTGTACAGACGCGTTCACATCAGAACGCCCAACCTGACGAAGCTACCGCCGAGGTGGTGCCTCCTTGCACCGTCCCTGCTGCCCAGGAAGAGGGCCCATCTAAGCCTCCAGCAGCCAATAAGCAGAAGCATGTAGAGGCCCGTTTCGATAAGCCTCTGCAAAAGGAGAATGCTTCGGGGCTAGCCAAGCCCTACAACTTTGACATACTGGCACAACTTGCCAGTACTCCTGCTCACCTATCTCTGTTTGAGCTCCTTCGTCTTTCCAAGGACACTCGTGAAGCTCTCTGTGAAGCCCTGAAGGATGCTGAGTCCTTCATCAGTCAGGTCAAGCAGCCTGAGGATACTCCGACTACATGTGCACACTGTCATTATGGGGATGAAGTTATCCCCAACATAACCTTCACCCAACAAGACATGCTGCTCAAGCACAACCGACACAATAGGTCACTGTACAATGCAGGGTATGTCAGTTCCGTCAAGGTAAAGCAGATTCAGATCGATCCGGGGTCTTCCCTCAGCATCATCCCGAAGACGCTGCTCTCAATACTGGGGATCCTAATGTACCGACTGGCGCCTTCCAACACAACAATCAGTGGCTTCAATGCTAGCAAAAGCGAGCCGCTGGACAAAATATGGCTGAAGTGTCATATTGGTAACCTCAGAACTGAGGTGACTTGCTATGTCGTGGACGCTGACGTCAACTACAACCTCCTACTGGGTCGTCCGTGGCTGCATGAGTACACGGTGGTGCCATCTACACTCCACCAATGTATAAAATATGTGTCCACCAACGACATCATCCGGACGAAGTTCGCAGACATTGACCCTTTCAAAGAGGTTGAAGCCTACTTCACTGATGCTACCCTATACAAGTCACTCGACGAAGGAGAAGCCAACGACGCTGATGATGAAGCAGAAACAGTGGCAGAGCCGGACTTGGAGCCAAAGATGATTCCCGACGCTCCATTGAAGATTTGACTCAAGGGAAAACCGCCTCAGATACTGTCTCCTATGACTATCAAGCTACATGGAAAAGCACCAACTGCTCTAGGTAAAACGCCTACTGAAGCTCCCTTGAAGATACGTCTCAAGGGAAAGCCGTCTCAAACATCGGCTCCCCTTGTGGCAAAACTATAAGGGAAGGCACCAGCCACTGAAGGCGCAGTTGAGGCACCTCTGAAGGTGCGTCTTAAAGGCAAGCCTCCGCAATCATCCGTCTTGTCCAAGCTGCCGGAGAAGGCCTACGTAGCCCTCTCAGACCCCAAGGTAAAAGCTGCGGTGGACTCTTCCGATCCAACCCCAGTACTCACAGATGAAGAGCTAGGGGAATATATATCTGCTGATATAGATGTACCCTCTCTGGACAATATAATCCCGCGGGATAAAATCTCGTGTTTCATCAATAATAGAGTGTCTTTTAATTATTCTAGTCTTCCACATTGGAATGCCATGTATACATCAGATAACGCTCTACGGTCGTTGTAAACACAAATAACGACCGTCCATCATGTAAATCGAGTAGTCCCGTCCCAAGGGGTCTATTTTGTAGTCCCACTGCGGAATCGAGACGAAGAATCCATCATCTTCGGCAAAGTTAAGCGTCAACAAGACCTCCTACCACTCGAGCAAGAACCAGACACCGGCAGAATACAAGTCTATCGGTACACGGACAAGACAAAGTACCTCATCCAAAAGATGGGTTACGACCTAAAAAGCAACAAGGGCCTGAACTATGGCAAGGGTCGACGTCTTCCTCTCCGGCTCCCAACACCTAAAGGAAAGCCGCAGGACTATTATCATCGATCTCGACAGGGGGTGGGCTATGTCACGCCGCCGTCAACTCCAAAAAGTTTGGAGGCAGAAGAAGTAGAACATTCTCACTCGTCCGAAGCATCAACTTGGGATTTCGATACCAGTATCGGCTCAGTCTTCAAGAGAGTGCTATCAGCCAACATGACATCTGCACAATCTCAAGAAGATGAAGGCGAAGACCAAATGCCAAAATTCTTCGAGGAAGAACCCTGGGCTCAACACCTAGGAGAACAGTGGGAGTCTCGTTTTGAATTACGCGAACCCCCTACCGAAGACGAAGTCGAACAGATCGACCTTGGGGATGGATCTTCTTCCGAACCTATCTTCATCAGCAAAAGTCTAAAAGAAGAAGACCGGGAATCTTTAATCCAACTGGCTAAAGAATATATCGATGTCTTCGCCTGGAGCTACGAAGATATGCCATGACTTGATCCCCAAATCACGATGTATAGGCTTAACATCTTACCTGATGCCAAGCCTATAAAACAACAACAACGACGTTTTTGTCCTGACATCATGAACGCTATCGATCAGGAAGTAGACAAACTCCTGACCAGCAAATTTATTCGTGAAGAACAACACCCGGATTGGGTAGCCAACGTCGTCCCTGTCACCAAGAAGAATGGGAAGATACAAGTCTGTATCGACTTTAGGGATCTCAATACTGCTTGCCCCAAGGACGAATTCTCGCTTCCAATTACCGATGTGATGATCGACAACACATGTGGCTTCGAACACATGTCTTTCATAGATGGGTATTCGGGCTACAACCAGATCAAGATGTTCCCTGATGACGCAAAACACACGTCATTTAGGACTCCGAAAGGGGTTTTCTGTTACACAGTGATGCCCTTCGGTTTGAAGAACGTTGGTGCGACATACCAACGAGCTATGAGCACCATCTTCCGTCAGCATCTTCGCAAGACAGTCGAATGCTATGTTGATGACATCGCAGTCAAGAGCCGTCTCAAAGGAGATCACCTACAAGACCTTAAGACAGTCTTCGATCTCATGCGAGTGCATCAACTCAAGATATACCCTGCTAAATCCTTCCTTGGGATTTCTAGCGGAAAGTTCTTGGGCTTCGTTATCACGACGAAAGGCATTCATGTCGATCCCGAGAAGACCAAAGCCATCCTTGACATGGACCCTCCGAAGAACCTCCGAGAACTTCGAGGCCTGCAAGGGCGTCTGGCATACATCTGGAGGTTTATAGCAAACCTTTCCGGAAAATGTCAACGCTTCACCCAGCTCATGAAGAAGGGAGTCTCTTACGTCTGGACAGAGGAATGCCAAAAAGCTTTCGATGACATCAAGGCTTACTTGACGAGCCCGCCAGTCCTGGTGGCATCCGTCGCCGGCAAACCATTTCTCCTTTACGTCCGTGCCATGGATCATTCCTTCGGCGCTCTGCTGGCTCAGAACAGCGATACAGGCTATGAGCAAGCTATCTACTACCTCAGTAGAACACTGATCACGGCCGAACACCGGTACAACCCCGTTGAAAAAGAGTGTTTGGCTTTGGTATTTACCATCCAGAAGACTCGCCATTATGTCTCGGGCCAGACAATTCATGTCATTTCTCGAGTCAATCCACTCAGAGTTCTCATGACGAAGCCGGGGTCATTGAACTCCCGGCTAGCTACATGGGCGATCATGCTAACGCCATACAATATGGTCTTCGTTCCACAAAATGCCGTTAAGGGTCAGGCTCTGGCCGACTTTTTAGCTGCACACCCCATCCCAGAGTCCTCAAGACTCTATGAAGACATCCCGGATGAGGTCCAAGAATCAAACGTCACCGAAGAAAGCTCCGTCTGGCGGATGGTTTTTGATGGCGCTTCAAGAACAGGCCCCAAAGGCCAAATCATCGCAGGAGTCAGGGTAGTCTTAGTCTCCCCCGATCATCTGGTCATCCAGCGTGTCTACTCCCTTTCGAAGCCGTGCTCCAACAATGTTGCCGAGTACAACGTTCTTATCATGGGACTCCAGCTAGCGCAACAGCTGGGGGTAGATCATCTAGAAGCCTACGGCGACTCAAAACTCGTCGTTAACCAGGTCAGAGGGCAATACGAAGTTTGCCATGAAGATCTGATTCCCTACCATGAAGTTGCCAAGTTCTTCATCGAACATGTACCTCGTTTACAAAATCTGGAGGCTGACGCTCTGTCTGGCCACGCAGCCTCATTGGCAGCACCCCTCGGGACTCAACACTTTGTCACGGTAGTTGGTCGAGTTTTGGTCTGTCCTAAGAACAACCTATGCTCACAAATGGCCTATGCCATGTCAACAAGTGCTGGTGATAATGTCCTAGACTGGAGGTTCCCGTTCATCGACTTCACTGTCTACAGAATTCTTCCAGAGGACCCGAAAGAAGCCATCTCAGTCAAGAGGCGTTCCCTTCGATTCTATTACGATACAGCTACTAAAATGCTGTATAGACGCTCTTACGATAGACTTCTCCTTTGATGTTTATCTAACGAAGAAGCAGCCAAAGCTCTCTGAGAAGCTCATGACGGAACCTGCGGGGCCTATCAACCTGGCCCTAAGTTACAGGATCGACTGCGACGCATGGGCTACTACTGGCCAATCATGGCAGCCGACACTGTCGACTATGCTAAAATATGCCATGCGTGCCAGCTCCACGCTGACTTCATCCATACACTGTCAGAACCACTACATCCTACGGTCGTCTCCTGGCTCTTTGAAGCCTGGGGCATGGACATTATAGGACCAATCACCCCTCCTTCATCAAGGGGACACCGCTTCATCCTAGCCATCACCGACTACTTCTCCAAATGGGCAGAAGCAGTTCCACTGGCGGAAGTGAAGAGCTTCCGGGTGGTCAGCTTCATCAAGCACCATGTCATCTACCGTTTCGAGGTACCTCGGAGGATTATCCATGATAACGGTCTTTAGTTCATCAGCCATGTTTTCAGCAGATTCTGTGACAAGAATCGTATTCAAAATGTGGCATCAACTGTCTACAATCCGGCAGCAAACGGATTGGTCGAGGCATTGAACAAGACTATCGTCAGGCTACTCAAAAAGATCGTGTAATCCAACAAATGCGACTGGGACGAAAAGCTCGACGAATGCCTTTGGGCCTACCGCACAACGGTACGGACCCCGACGGGCAACACACCATTCTTCCTGGTCTACGGGAGCGAAGCGGTACTGCCTCTCGAGATCCAGATACCCTCATTCCGTGTAGCGATCATAAATCAACTAACAGAGGAAGACAATCAACGTCGCCGTCTGCGAGAATTGGAGGCACTTGACGAAAAATGTCTCCTAGCTCAACAGCGTATCGAACTCTATCAAGCCCGTATATCACATGTTTTCAACAAGAAGGTCAAGCAGAGGACTTTCCAAGTAGGCGACCTGGTTCTGGAAGTCAGAAGGCCGATGGTGTTGACTCACAAGACACCAGGAAAGTTCGAGCCCAAGTGGGAGGGACCTTTCATCATAGAGACGATATACTCGAACAGTGCTTACCGCCTCGCCAAACCCAATGGGGACTTATTCATGATGCCCATCAACAGCAAGTTCCTAAAGAAGTACTACTATTGACATCTTTCAGACATGTACTTCTATCTCCACCCAACAAGGGAGTCTGTGGACCCAATCATCTGGGCTCACACACAATTCCCTTCCACAAAATCTTACGCTTCCGGAACCCAGCTGTTCTGTGGCATTCTCCAATAGAACGACAACCACCCCCACATTACCTCTGAGTTGTTCCCCTACATCCTACAAAGCAGAATCTTACACTCCGTAAGACTACGCTACCCATCATATTTACCACGTCCACATTACCTCTGAGTAAACATCCCGTACAGACAACCCCTGCGTTACCGTACATTGATCGCAGAACTTTCACGTCCATATTACCTCTGAGCAGTTCCGCGTATCCTCCAGAGTCATTCCTACCACATCCATAACACCTCTGAGTAGGAAGATTCCATCATTTTAATCCCATATTTGCCACATCCACATCACCTCTGAGCAAACATGTTGGTTCCCTCGAACTTATTATCTGTACCTAAAAACTAAGGTGCGCAAAAGGTAATAGGTTCACACAAATCATCAAGTTCATGACAGCAAAAATGAACACACCACAAAAAACTCTGTATTCTTTATTCAAAAGTAAAGGATTACACCCCCAGCAAGAGTTGCAAATTACATAAAAAAGAAGAGACTATAATCCCTAAACATCCCCGGGGTTGGCCGAAAGCTCTTCAATCCGACGCTTCAAGTTTGCTGCCCGAGTCTCTTCGGTCGCCAGGACCCGGCGTTCGGCTTCTTGACGCATCATTCCTATGGCCTCAGGAGAAGTGTCATCCTCATGCTTCTCGTCCAACTGTTGCCGTTGCTGGGCCAGGGTAAGAGCCCGGCAGGTGAAAGCTGCTTCCTCCTCCTTAGATGCTACATGTTCAGCCTGGACTCGCTCAACATCTAATAAGAGTTGGGCCCGCTGGTCTTCAAGGAGGCGAATCTTGGCATCAACCTCCGCTATACTAGCATCCAATGCAGCTCGCAACTCCACCTTCTCCTGCGTGGACTGAGATAACCTCTCCACCGCAGCCTCAGTTTCAGCCATCTCGCGTTCCCAGACACCCACGGTGGCCTGATAAGAGGACTCAGTCTCAGCGATCAACTTCTCCTTTTCTACGTCTATCAGGAAGAAAAGATCATTTCGCTGGATACACTGAAACTCGGAAAGCAGCTGGTCCAGCTCGACCACCGAGGCCTCCAGAATCTCGGCCATATGATCATGGCCCTGGTGGGAACGTATCAGACTGATGTGAGGGAGTGCCAGGGTTTTTGCCGTCGCGAAACTCCTATTGGCATCCATCACTGCCGATACGCCCCTCTGCTGCATCTTATACACCGCCTCGATAATAAACTTCACATACTCATCTGCATTCTCCAGCACTTGCGGCATCATAGCAGGAGTTGGGGGAGCTGTTCTAGTCGGCGGACCAGAAGAAGCCCCGCCGGCTTCAATCTGTGGGGCTGAAACGTCGACATCAACAGACTCTTCCTTAACAGGGGCTTGACTACTAGCCCGAGGAGCCAAAAGAACAGAAGGAGCCGAGAGAGGCGTCGATATCGTACCCCAAGTAGAAGGAGCAACAGAGGGTTCCAGCAAACCCTTACCCTTCTCAAGCTCGGAGGGACCACCGACGTCAGGGGCTACCACATCCGTCCCCAACACACTATCAGCAGGCCGTACGGGACATTCCCCCTTCGGCAGAGCAGCGAGATCAGCACTTGTTTCTTGACTCGGCTCCCTTGGAGTCAGGATCGGCAGACGAGTCTCATTTTCGCCATCAAATCCCTATGCGGGGATAGAATCTGTCGTTACCTCCCGGTCGGCAGCCACCTCAGCCTCCGCTGCTGAATCTGGGGTAGGACTCGACAATGATGCAGTCGACCTCCCCTCATCATGACAAGGAGGGGAATCAACCCTCTCCTCTGTTTCAATCACGTTTGTTGCCCCCACAACAGGCTCAAGCATCTCTGGAGGAACGTCATCTGAAGATGACGAACTCTACTCCACTTCCTCATCTGGTAGCCCCGTATCTGCTGGACCCTCAATGTCCAAGGCCCCCACGACGGCTTGCACCATCTCGGAAACTGCTTCAACCTCAGCTTCCCTTCCAACATAATCTGGAGATACTGAAATCTCCGCCGGAATGACATTGTCAGGATTCTCCCCCACGGGAGACATTACAATCGGAGGAATGCGCTCATCAGAAGAGCTTGCCACCTCCTTCGGTTTACTGACGCCCGGTTTCGAAACCCGGGTCTTCTACTTCAACGGTTCCTACAAAAGGAAAGCATATGTCACAAAAATGACAGAAGGAGCTAGATTATGGAAAATGTTTTTACCTCAACAGGAACTGATTCTATTAGCGTTACAGGCTGCACTCCTGTAGCCTTTGGAGTCGTCGTTTTTTTGACCTTTTTGGTACGGACGAACCGGCTTCTTCGTCAGCCCGCCTCTTTCCAGCGGGGGGATCTTCCCGAATACCTCCCGTTGATGCTACAGCAGCAGCCCAATATCCCGCCAACTCTGGTGGACGATATGACCGAGCCGCCACCAACATGTTCTTCGTAGCCTCTAGCTGAGTTCCAATGATGAAACTGGTCTCCCTATCATAATCAGGAGGCACAGTATTCATGGTGCAATACAGCTTAACGGCCGAATACAGGATCTGTGGCCGAGGGTTGCGAACTGGCGTATTGAAATGAACACCAGTACACCCGGCATTGTAATATTGCCAACCTCGGACTCCATCCAGTAAACTCGCAGCAAATCCCATACTATTACTGGGGTTCCGTAACATTAGCTGGATGTAACCAAACTGGCGAGCAAACCGGCTTGGCATATATGGCTCCAGATAACACTTATTTTGGTTGCGGTAGACCAAGTGGGAAGGCCGAATACTCTGCAACCAACGAAATTCCTATTTCGGTAGAGTGATCGCATCCTCACCAGAGTCTTCCAAATCTTGGTCAGCCTCGAAATTTTTGAAGATGGGACTGACCTTGACGATCTCCCACCCCTGAAGATAAGACAAGACTCTCCTGCAGACGGGGACGCCGATGTGCAACCACTTCCTCTTGTAGAAGCGGCAGATAAAGGCGTCACCTTCAACGTGATCCTCTTTAGGACCTGGACTCATCACGTTCGGGTGATGCAGAATTAACCATCCTATCAGATAATGGAAAGGTAGCTCAGCCCGGGGAAAGTTGTCGTTCCTACCTCTCCCATGGATCACATCATCAGCAAAAGTCCTCAAGCCCCACAACAGGTTACACACCATTGCGGGGAGGAGAGCCAAAGGGCGACCAAAAACCAATTTCACTACTGGCAAAATGAGGTTCCGCTTTACCCTCTCCACAGAGCCAGTTCCGCCCGAGAACACACAATCCCGGAGCCATATCATCAAGTATGCAGTCAATACTGTCTTGGATGATATCCGGTGCACACAATGCCAGAAACAACTGTACGTGTCTTCGCCACTCTCAATTGAACGGGGGGCCTTCTCGTCTATTCGGCTCATTTCGGAAGTTACTTTCGCGGGTTTCAGCCCCTGCGGAGTCGTAAACCGGACCTTTGAGGATTCTGCCAAATCCTGCTTGAAGAGGTAATCCCTCGAAGCAGTTACATGAAGCTGAGACTTGCCTTTGTCCTTCCGTTGAATCAGATAATGATAGCTCGCCACCTCTTTGAAAATAGCATTCATCTTCGGGTCCTTCTTTTCCAGAACGACGATCTCTTCTTTTGAGGAGAAATATTTCTCGTACGGTTCTGAGCCCCAGGGAAGCTTGGACACCTCGTACATCTCATGGAGGGCCAGTCCCAACTCCCCTACTGGAGTAAAAAAAGTGCCAGTCTGGGTATTGAAAGTTTCCAAGAGCGCAAGAAACATATGCTTGTTGAGATCCACGCCGGCCTGTGTGGCACGGATAGCGACCGTCAGCCCAATCTCTTTAAGCACAGCCTTGAACTTCAATAACACCCAAAGGGTCAACTCGTCCCACTTCAGCACGTGGTGACACCAACCTTCAACCCTAAACCTCCTTTCGGATACATAACCTTCGATGTTAGCATCCGATTTGCAATGGTCGAAGCACTAAAGGCAAAGGTGTCATTAGGGACCTCACTATAAAGGCTCCCAGGACGCAAAGTTCGGCAACTGAATGAGGGACCGGCTCGCGAGACGGCCAAGGTATCCCTTTGATTCGAAGTAACATCAATCGAAAGAGTACCCCCTACTGCCCTCGTTGAGAAGGACTAAGTTCCCATGACATCCTTCTCTTGGAAGCTAAATAGTAGAAGGCCGTCAGCGGCAATTGGCGTTCAAGTTATCGCATGTACAGAACCATACCCTTCGTAGAGAAGAACCAGTCTTCTTTAATCTTCAGTATCTTCGCCTCGGTGGAGATCAGTTGGTCACCGAACAGAAAGGCAGGTTTCAAGAAGGTCACATCATCGAACTCAGCAGATTCCAGTTTGCCTCTCTCCATCATACTCTAGAGGAAAACAGGTGACTGATTCTGGATTTGCAGCATTCTCTCAGAAGGCTGATTCAGTAAGATAGCAGCTTTTGTGGGGTTAATAACCTCCTCGTCGAAATCAACTCCCATTTGACAAAGAGAAGCATCTAGAAGGACTTCATTCAGCAAAATGATAGTCATTGACACTGACACAACAAAAACAAAAGTCAGGCAAGAAGCTTTTAGAAGACAAAGTATGTCAAGCAGCCTGGCGCATCATCAGGGTCTAAACCTATGCGCGTCAGCAGTGAAGCTTCGACGCATTATCAGGGTGTAAACCCATGCGCGTTAGTAGTGAAGCTTCGGCGCATCATCAGGGTGTAAACCCATGCGCGTTAGTAGTAAAACCTCGGTGCATAATCAGGGCCTAAACCTATGCGTATCGACGGAATAGCTTCGGCACATCATCAGGACAGAAGTCCATGCACGTCGACGACAAAGAGTTAGGGCACAAACAACCTGATGCAACTCAGCCATGTGCTCCAAACTCGTCTAAAAAAAGCTGAAAGATGATACCCACCTGTCACCGCAGGCCGAACGTCGGCCGGAGTCACAATGGTGACAGGAGCGTCCTCCTCGACGAACTTCGCAGGCTCCTTTTCCTTGCCAGCACCGCTGCGAGGAGTCTTGGGAGCCATTTCGTGAAAGAAGAAAGTTAGGGTTTTTCAAAAGAAGAACTCTAAAAAAGAAGGCAAAGAGAGGAAGAACTCTCTCTCTCTCCACCAGATGCCTATTTATAGGCTTAGTCACACGCATGAACCGATGAAGTGTGACCTCAGCCGCCGCCTCGGGTTCTGTGAGAAGATAACTGCAAATAAATCCAAAAAGATCATCATTAATCTTCTTGGTTATCGAAGCGTTATCATTTGCATTAACTGAGAGAAGCATGCGCCCCATCACTGATGCGAGGAGTATTCATGCGCCCGAACAGTCATGCGCCCCGTTGAAAATGCCACCATGCTTCTTATTCAAAGTATTCCAAAACTTGACAAAAAGTTTTTGAAAACTTTGAAGGGGGTCTTGTAGAAGCATGGAATTTCAGGACAAGAAATCCTATGCGCCTAACATCACATGCGCCAGAAAGCTCAGATAAAGTACTTGGCACAACAAATAACAAAAGTATAGACATTAAAAGAAGATTTTTATTTCATATAAAAGTCTATTACATGTCTAAAAAAGAGCTGTACAAAGGAAAACTTCTACAAAGAAAAGACCATAAGTCTACAGCTAGGCGCAGCAACCACCATGCGCTCTCAAACAGGCACAGCACGCCATGCGCTCTCAAACAGGCGTATCTCGCCATGCGATCTCAAATAGGCGCATCTCGTCATGCGCTCTCAGCCAGGCACATCTTTCAGCAGCTCAGTTATGTGTATCCTCAGTTATGTGCGTCCCTTCAGCGGCTCAGTTATGTGCATCCCTTCAGCAGCTCAGTTATGTGCCGCCCTTCAGCCAGGCGCATCATAAAGTCTCAGCATATGCACCATCAAATGCTTTGACTAACGAAGCATTTATTGAGCAGAACGAGGGTAGACAATCAACCCTCTAGATGGAGGAAGAGCTCCTCAAACCAAGAAAGACGAGAGTACCGCAATCAATCCGCGACTAAATGAGTAGCTTTCAACCCAACCAGAATGGGCAACACCCACTCTAGCGGGAGGAGGAGCTCTTCCAAAGCCCAAAGAAGATGATCGGAGCACCGTAATTCTGATATGCAGCCCTTCCAGCATAACCGAGACGAGGCTCGAGCATCCCGACCTTTGGATGCAACAGGCACCTTCTGCCTGCCTCAGAAGCCCTCGACTCCGACTTTTGGATGTAACAGTCACCTTCAAGTGCATCAATGAAAATAATGCATCGCATCTTCACCCTCGGGAGCATCTCGTCAACAGAATGTGCTCGGGCAAACAAGTTAATTTTGGGTGGACGTGAGAGAACGAAAAGCAAACCCTCTCCATGCCCCTATTTATAGGCCGGGCAAATCAAACCTATGCGCCAAGTAGCTGGCTCTCCGAATCCCATGTAAAGAATTTGCATTAATAGTGATGAACCTGACGCCTCAAATTCGGCCAAGTCAAAAATGGCTATTTAAAGCACCCGAAGAACGTAACAGTCGGGCCAATAAAGATGTATCATGCAAACGGATGCGCCGGTCAGACCGCGCATCATACAGATGCGCCCCTCAACACCAAGTGCCTTATAAGGATGCGCCCATGCGTACCCACGCGCCTAGTAGAACGCAGATCGACATGCCCACTCAACAGCCCATCATCTGTCAAAGAACATTAAATGACGAAGTCTGACAGAGTTGGCAGCACGTTCCCCGAGGACTGAACAGTTGACAGCTTTTTCAGAAGACGAAGCGTCGCCGACATCAGCATCATTATTGCTTTCCTCCGACAATTACAAGCCACGTGGCCGCCCAACCATTTCGCATGCGCCACCACAGCTATGCGCCCAAATCTCTGCATGCGCCTCAAAAGCCGTACACCTCAGACTTTTCTCTGATCCCTAAAGACAGAAGTCAAAGTCACTACTGAAGCCCCGCATGCGCCTCAAAAGCCGTACGCCCCGACTGGTTCGTGACTCCTAAAGGTTACAAGCTAAAGTCTCCTCATGCGCCCAATCCTAGGCACATCCCATCAGATCACTCTCCACCAAATCCGAGATCTTCGAGCCATGGACCTACGACACGTGTCCTTTGACTTGATTCATCCTATGAAGGGGTGCTAATCACCCAAGATCTCAGCAACTGAAAGATCCTCTCTATTGCTACGTGTCAGCTCTATCGCAGCCCACAAAGACAACAGGAAGGGTTTAACTCCTCAATCAGAGCGCATCGTCTATGCTCCTCCATCAGCAATCACCACGTGGCATCCCCATAAACAGGCTCATCCTACATATGCGCGCATGAGCAGCCAGCCTAAAGACTATAAATAGAGGGATCATTTCCTTCTTTCAGATCTACGGACATACATATACAGAGACATACCTACAAGCATACACAGAGAGGTAGATACAGACACTCAACGTCTTCTTTCTCTCCGCAAGCTCCAGTACCCAGAGCAACTCAGACCTTCAAAGAACCGAGAACCGTCGTCAGATCGTCAAAGGAGTCAATGCATTACCACTCGCTCCATCGGCACAAGGGACCCAGATAAACAAAAGTGTACTACTAGGACTACGTCTAAGTCCTACATTGTAACACTGTTCTGTTTGTAATTAAAATTTGCAATCAAAAGATTTTAATGGCAAACAGGGCTCCGTCCTCAGGCGAGGACCTGCGCTGCTTTGGCGGAGGTCGCACATGCGCGGCAGATGGGGAGCGATCGGACGGGTCTGTGTCGGATGCGGAAGACGGCGGCGTCCAGGCTACGGTTACTGATACGAGCGGGTCGGAGTTACACAAGTGTGGCAGAAAACTCGAGGCCGCACGGGTCTGAGCACGCCTACGGCCACGACGATGGAGGCGCTGCAGCAGAGTGTGACGGCGAACGGAAGGGCTTCACCAGAATGGGAGCGGACGATGCGGTCTGACCGTAGACCTAGGCGGCGGTGGATAGGTCGAGATAATCTGGCAAGGAGGACGAGGTTGAGCGTAGGAGGTAAGGAATTGTGGTGTTGGTTTTTGGTTACGGTGGTGGCGGGGATGTATCGAGGTTGGTGATCGGTTCAGGGTGGAGACGTGTTCGGTTTGTCGGACATGAACTTTGATTGTTCATTGTAATATGGTGGAATAAGATAGTTTAGACACGGATACACGGGTCCGAACACGACGTTTTCTGTGATGATGGTGGTGATTACTGGTGTTCGGGATGTTGCTGTTGATATTGGCGGCCAATGGTCGACATCGGGGAAGCTGGTGGATGATTTGCACGGTGCTTGTTTATGGTGGTTTCGGATGGCTATTGCGGTGTGGGTGTGACGCCTAGTTGGTGATGGCGATGATGTTTTACTGTTGGTGGCTAAAGGGAATTTGTTTTGTATAATAGGATGGAACAATTCTCCTTAAATAGGGAGTTAATCTCCTCTAGTTGGATAAGAAGTAAGATTCGAGTAGATAAAACATTCCCTTTAAATTAAATCAAACAATATTTAAAACAATTTAGTTTAATCATAATACGTTAGTAGATAGAAATACTAATTTAATTTGCTAGTTGTCATAATCAAATAATTTAAGTCATATAAATTAAATTCGAAATTAAATAATTGATTATCATAAAATATTGAATATAAATTTGATATTATCAAAAATTTAAATTATATACATTAGATTCGAAATCAAATAATTAACCAATAATTTAAATAACATTTAGTAAAGGCTTAAAAATCAAATAAAAATTCGATTTATTCAAAATCTACTAACGATTGCAATAATAATATTTAAAGTAGTATTTGGTATTATCAATAATATAACTCGTATACCTTTGAAACCTAATCGAAAAGTTGATTAATACAATAATCTAATTATCTAATTTTATCAAATAGATTTCAAAACAAATTATATATATCTAAACCATAAAATGAATGATAATGGTAACTTGAATAATTATCGAATCTAGATTAAATCAAAATTAGCCTATAATGTTTAAAAGCAATACTATATATTATTAATAATATCTAAAACTTATTGGAAACAAATCACGGTAACTGATCATATAATTCTAGAAGTCTATTTTGTAAAATCTCTACCTAAAGTAAATACTTCAAAATATCGATAGTAGAAAGTAAGCACTATTTTCTAACTAGAAAATTCATTTAAAACTACAACTAAAATACATAAATAAATAAAAATTAGAAAAACTCGAAAAGTGGGCTTACAAATCTACCCACCTTAGAAATAAATTCGTCCTCAAATTTAAGAACTATAAAGATAGACGGACATGGTTGATCGGCAAAAAAGGATGATAAGATTATGATAAGGAAAATAAAAATATATAAAAAAAAGGGAAGAAAGAAGAAACCGCTCATAATAAAAAAAATCTATGATAAAAGCATTGATCAACTAGGGTGGAAATGGAAGGGGAATAGGGAAGACTTGGTATTAGAACCTTTGGCTACGGGTTTGAACTTTAAAAATGCTCTAAAATGTTTTCAAAAAGAATTCGACAAACGTTTATCAATCGAAGACTCTACCCTCCTTAGAAAATTTGTTCCTCGAAATTTTGAAGGGTACGATTAGTCATGATTAAGAGTATAATCAATAAATGATATGATTAATAATCGTAATGGATTAGGTCGTGAATAGTGTCTAATTTTAAAAAATATCCATGGCATGACTAGTGTATAGTCAGAAGAGTCTAGTCACGATGGTCAAGCATATAATCGAAATAGGATTAGCTATAATAAATCGTCAGGCACGATTAATGGCTATTGGGATTATAGGTACGGTCAACGATCAAAACTTAGACAAAGTCTAAACATGGTTAAAATCGCTTAGATACAACTAAGATGCAGTCATGATCAAGGTTAGTCATGCAAGTCATCCAAGCATGATTAAAATTTGGCATGCGTATGAATATGATCGAAATAGCCATGATTACAATGGAATAAAATCTAAGCACTAATAATAGAGTTTGAAATGTAGGCACGACTGTAGTCAAAATAGTTTAATCACGAGCAACGATAAAAATTTGTTTGACCTGATTAACTCGCTTAATTGTTTAGGCAAGATTATTTAGGCACGGTCGCAGACTCAGAATCTAAAAATATGCGAGTGGACATGATCGAAATACAGTCAAATGGTCTGGTTGCAATAAAAATTTGTTAAGGACGATTCAAATCAAAATCATGTTTAGCACAATCTATTTGGTAGGCATGAACATTGAATCATGATCTAGGTATGCTCATGAATCTAGTGAATAGGTTTAGAGGATTTCTAGGAAGACTAATAATGGTACGAAACGTACAAAGATAAAAGGAATGGTTCAAGAAATGGAAGGTTAAGAACTAATCAAATTTTAATCGAGAGCTTATGAAGCTGTGGAACATAAAAATTCCAACAGTCACATGCCAAATGATGTAGTTTCTATATTATTCAAAAACCACAAGTATATACAAAATTATTTAACCAAGCATCCATGCCTCGCCATTGTACATCTGGCTGCAGTAAACCCTTAATTTATGACTTAAGCATAATATGGTATCGAATACTCTACCAACTCTATCCAATATTTGACATAATAATTTAAGGATTAAATAGGACAACCAAGACATAGTTTTAATAATATTTGACGACTCACACATACTTGAAATTACTTCAACTTAGGGATCATGCCTCGCCAGTGCGATGCTGGCTGCAGTCAACCCGTAGTCTCCATAATTCAAATAAATGGCGACAGTGCGCTGCTGTCTTTGCCATTATGAGTCATCAAAATTATTCTAACTATATCCCTAAGAATTTCAAAGGAGTCTCATAAATCATGCAAGTTGATAAAAAATAGAAAAAGAATGCAAGTATTTGTCCTTGAAGTGCGGTATCGATTTTTGGAGTTTCAGACAATTGATCAGGGAGAACTGGCCGAAGACAAGAGAGATACAAAATTCAAGATCAAGGAAAATATGTATAAAGCACTATGTCTACATACTAAGAATATATTTATACACAAGTATATAGGTATGGACTAAATAAATCCCCAAATTTCTAAGGTATCAGCCTAAGAGAAGATTATCCTATTTCTAAGTAAAGTACAAATTTAAATAGCCACAATACACGTATTATATTCAAAATAAAATTTATAGAAATTATTCACGAGACTAAAAATGGACTACCAATATATATATATATATATATATATATATATATATATATATATATATATATATATATATATATATATATATATATATAATTTTTTTTTAAACCTCATGAAACCGAACCAAAGTCCGAATCACCCTGATGCCCCCACTCGGGTTACAAGCTCAAGTTACTGATATATATATATATATATATATATATATATATATATATATATATATATATATATATATATATATACATGGACGTCGTTGGTCGCACTACATGACTACCAGGGCTTGGGTTGCATTCGGGCTAGTTTAGAACAACCGAGTCTTCTAAAAAAGGTCGTACTGTTATTAAATAACTAATTAAATTATATATAGAGGTCAAGTCACAACTATGCATGGTTTTTCAAGCTCGGTCACACTTATGGCTGGGTCTTCCCTGCCACAACTAATACACTAGTCAAAGCACGCCTCTGTACTATCCGTACCATCACTTCTAGTCATTTGGCGCTCAAAAATTTAACCAAGACTAAGGCATTCTATAATAATAATTAATTAAATTAAATATTTATAAGATTCCAAAAATTACATCTTAATTCAAATAAAAGGAATAAAATGCTATTTTCCAAAACTTCGAAAAGATGTTACGAATCTACCCTCCTTTGAAATACCGTCGAATCAAAATGCGATAGTGCATCCTTCTATGAAAGTCATCTAGTGAGACCTATGTAGCAACCTTAACTACCCAAATATCAAATTAAATTAGGGACTCCTGGTCCTAACCATTCTCTTAAAATTGATTTACTCCTAGTTGTGAATGAGCATTTCTTAGTCGCAGGCTCGCAGTAGTACTACTAATATGGTACTACCACGAGTTCGCACAATTTATGAAAACTGACCTGCATGGGCCACCATAAAAACTTATCATGACCCGCATCCGCTTTTCGGATACAAGACGTGTCCAAGCCAGCCTACGCCGTAGAGTCGACGGTAGAACGCTGTCAAGCCCGCAAGAAATAAATGCTATAAACTTTATTGCTCATTCACATTTCTAAATTTGATTACATCATTTACAATATTTATATTTTTGTAGATAGTACAAGGTTCTCACAATTAATGAAGCCACAGCTAACCTAAAAAATGTTGGTTTCTAGTCAGGAATAGAATAAGCACACAAACCGACGGCAATGCAAAAATACAATAGAATTCACAAGTCATGAAAATAACACACGTGAAATAAAGCTAAAAGTAACTGATATCATGTCATGTCCAAAAAGAAAGTAGATAACACTACCACATGATGTATCCACTAAACGAGCATGTAAATGGGGTGACAGGGCCATCAAGGAAAACAAGTAAAAGACAACTATCTATGTGTTTCGAAATATCAGTTTCGACATGTGAACGGCTAGGGGGTAAATCCGGTACCCAGCACGTGAATTGTGCGACTGCTATCAGGCAAGAATAGGCATTTTAAGATATTTCTGGGTAGTCCATATGTCTACTAAGATATTTTCCCGTCCAGCTAGTACTCATGGAATCAAGTTGCAAGCATGGTAATCATGTAAATGAAAGTCAAGAGTTACAACAAATCCATGTTGCTAGTCTCCGTATGACGAGCGTGTCAACAAAGAACAAGCCATATGTATAAACATGAAACGTAAAGATTGCTATGAATCGAAAAACAATCAGAAAGTGCACTTGCCTGTAATCATGAGCTGAAGGTACGGTCTAGCACTTAGTCAAGTCCAAAGAACCTATTTTATAAAATTACCATATTGTTAATAGATGATCTCAACAAAGAGTAGCCCACATGTTGGTCCATGGGCTTCTAGGTCAATTCTACTCTATTTGATTTAAGAAAGGTTAATCCTTTATAAAATGTGTATACATATTTATAACTTCTTTTAGAAATTATTTATAATGTTTTGAAAACTATATTATTATTAACAAGATACTTTAGATTAATTATATGGAAAAATCTAGTAAATCATTTTTTATATCTAAACTATTATTTAATTAGGTAGGACATAATTCTATAATAATTTAGATCAAAACTAAAGTTTAATCAAATAGGAAATACTATAAATAATAGACAAATAGAAATATAATATGACAAAGTATAACTAGTCAATTAAATCAAAATAAGTTACTATTTAATTAGCATAGCTAAATATATAAAATAGGTTAATACTACTAGCAATATATATTACAAAACCTTTTAACCAAAATATTAATCAAAATATTTAGTGACTAGCTAAGAACTTATCAATTAAGGGTTTACTTAAACTTTGAACTTCACTGGCTTATACAATAATAAAATCCAAACTAAATCGAACATAAATCTATTTATTATAAACTAAAAGAGAACTTATTCACCTTTTTTTTTAAACACAGCCATAGGCCCCTGGCCCATGGCTCACTCAGCCCAACCTGGTATACTCTCTCTTCCATGAGAGAGAGAAAATAGAGTTCCTAAAATAACACAGGAAAATGAAAGTTATAGAAGAATAAGAAGAAGAAGGAGAAGAAGGGGGAGATTCACCTGGCGTCGAGTTGAGTGGTCTGGTCGACAGGCTTCGACCTGGCGGTCAAGGCTGGCACGGCTCGACGAGGGCAGCCGTTGGTCGCTGAGCGAGAAAGGGCACGCTGGTCGGGAAACCGGAGGCTAGATCCGGTGGTTGGCTGGGTCGAGCGGCCTTCGGGCTGTCGGCGGGGAGCGGGCTCAACTAAGTGCGGCATCGAGCAGGTCTGGCCAGATCAAGGCCGGGCTGCTGTGTGCTGGTCGTCGACTCAGGGAGATCCCGCGATGGTCGTTGGAGTAGGGCTAGGGTGTTGGTGCTCCACGCTCAGCCATGCTGCGGAATGTCGGCACGGGTCTGGCTTCGCGGACGGGGCGGCTCACTCCGGAGGCGGCCGAATCTGACATGGCGCATGCTTGGCGATGGGTCGACAGGAGTTTCGGAAGAGTCTCTGGTGCGGTGAACGTGGATCCCGACGACGGGCTCCATCCTCAAGCGAGGACCTGTGTTGCTTTGGCGGAGGTCGCACATGCACGACAGATGGGGAGCGATCGGACGGGTCTGCGCCGGACGCGGGAGACGGCGGCGTCCAGGCCGCGGTTACTGATACGAGCGGGTCAGAGTGACGCGAGTGTGGTGGCAAACTCGAGGTCATGCGGGTCTGAGCGCGTCCACGGCCACGGCGACGGGGGCGCTGCAGCGGAGTGTGACGGCGAACGAAAGGGCTTCACCAGAACGGGAGCGGACGAGGCAGTCTGACCGTAGACCCACGTGGCGGTGGATAGGTCGGGATAATCCGGTGAGGAGGACAAGGCCGAGCGGAGGAGGTACGGAATTGTGGTGTTGGTTTTTGGTTACGGTAGTGGCGGGGATGTGCCGAGGTTGGTGATCGGTTGAGGGTGTAGACGTGTTCGGTTTGTCGGACACGAACTTTGATTGTTCATTGTAATATGGTGGAATAAGATGGTTTAGATACGGACACACGGGTCCGGACACGGCATTTTCTATGATGATGGCGGTGATTACTGGTGTTCAGGATGTTGCTGTTGATGTTGGCGGCCAATGGTCAACATCGGGGAAGTTGGTGGATAATTTGCACGGTGCTTGTTTGTGGTGGTTCCGAATGGCTATTGCGGTGTGGGTGTGATGACTAGTTAGTGATGGCGATGATGTTTTACTGTTGGTGGCTAAAGGGAATTTGTTTTGTATAATAGCAAGGAACAATTCTCCGGGGTTAATCTCCTCTAGTTGGATAAGAAGTAAGATTCGAGTAGATAAAACATTCCCTTTAAATTAAATCAAACAATATTTAAAACAATTTAGTTTAATCATAATACGTTAGTAGATAGAAATACTAATTTAGTTTGCTAGTTGTCATAATCAAATAATTTAAGTCATATAAATTAAATCCAAAATTAAATAATTGATTATCATAAAATATTGAATATAAATTTGATATTATCAATAATTTAAATTATATACATTAGATTCGAAATCAAATAATTAACCAACAATTTAAATAGCATTTAGTAAAGGCTTAAAAATCAAATAACAAATTCGATCTATTCAAAATCTACTAACGATTGCAATAATAATATTTAAAGTAGTATTCTGTATTATCAATAATATAACTCGTATACCTTTGAAACCTAATCGAAAAGTTGATTAATACAATAATCTAATTATCTAATTTTATCAAATAGATTTCAAAACAAATTATATATATCTAAACCATAAAATGAATGATAATGGTAACTTGAATAATTCTCGAATCTAGATTAAATCGAATGTTTAGAAGCAATACTATATATTATTAATAATATCTAAAACATATTGGAAACACAATCGCGGTAACTGATCATATAATTCTAGAAGTCTATTTTGTAAAATCTCTACCTAAAGTAAATTCTTCAAAATATCGATAGTAGAAAGTAAACACTATTTTCTAACTAGAAAATTCATTTAAAACTACAACTAAAATACATAAATAAATAAAAATTAGAAAAACTCGAAAAGTGGGCTTACAATTTGTTTTCCCTAAGAGTATCTTTTATTTCCGTTTATTGAGTTTGGACCTAACTCGATTATCCATATATTTACTCATTTCGAGTTAGTTTTTCGATATATATATATATATATATATATATATATATATATATATATATATATATATATATATATATATAAAATATATATATATATATATATATTTATATATATTGTGTGTGTGTGTGTGTGTGTGTGTGTGTGTGTGTTTCCCCCTCAATCTTTGAATATTAGAGAGGTAAATTAAATTTTATATTTCTCTTGTCTTCGATCATTTTCTTCCTAATCAATCATCTGATTTTCAAAAAATGGATATTTTCATTCATGGACAAATACTTACACTTCTTCTATCTTGAATCCCCTTGGAAATTGTTTGATCTATCTGCCTAGGCCTTATTACTTATTTATTTGCATAAGTAATTATTTTCTAAAAATCAATACTCTATCTACATTTATTGAGTTTTGAACCTAACCTGCTTATATTAAATCCCAATCATTTTCTTTAATTTTTGATCGTTTGATTTTCAAAAGTGATACCTCATCAATCGTTTTATTTTAAACTGATGCTTTCACTTCAAGGAAGAATACTTGCACTTTTTCTATCCTGATCAATTGGTATGAATTTTTAGAAACTCGAAATTCTTGGGGATATAGTTGGAATAATTTTGATGACTTGCAATGGCAAGACAGCAGCGCACTATCGTTACTTATTTGAATTATCGAGACTGTGGGTTCACTGCAGCCAGTAGCGCACTAGCGTGGCATGATCCCTAAGTTGAAGTAATTTCGAGTAGGTATAAGTTATCGAATGTTAATAAAACTATGTCCTAGTTGCTCTATTTTGAACTTTGAGTTATATGTTAATATTGATAGAGCTAATAGAATATTAGAAACAATATTATATTTGAATCATGAAACCAGGGGTTTACCACAGCCAGTTGTACACTGGCAAGACATGGATTCTCGATGAAATGACTACAGATATGCATATGGTTTTCGAATACCATAGAGGCTATACCTTTTATTGGCATACGACTAGTGATTTTTTATGATTCGCAAAATCTTGCACTCTCACTCCAAACTAATTTGATATCCTATTTCTCATTATCGTATTATAAATAAAGATTGTAGTTCTTCCCTTCTTATCTTTCTTTCTTATCGTCTAATCTCGAGTCATTATTTGACTCCTCCTCATTTAAAATCTATTACTAGATTTTAATTCCATATTCCACTAGAATCATAATCATAGCTAAATTATGATTCTATGGTCATGCCTACATAATTGATCGTGCTAAAACGATTTTGATTTGAGTCATTCTTAACGACTTTCTGATCGCTACTTGACCATATTGATTATATTCCGATCGCGCCACTTAGTATATTTTTCTAAATTTTGACTCGGTAATCGTGTCTAAACAAATTTGCCTAAATAGTTAATCGAGTTTATCGTGCCAAACAATTTGAATCTTGGTCGTTCCTAAATGACTCTGATCGTGATTAAAACTATTTGATTATAGTCATAATCGTGCCCAAAATTCAAACTCTATTATTGCTAATGATTAGATATATTCCAGCCTTGATCATGTTTAGTTTAATCGTATTCATACTCGTGCCAAATTTTAATCGTGCCTATGACGTTTTCCTATTTAGCTAATACTATTTCAACTATATACTTGACCGTTGTGACTAGGCCCTTTTGAGTGTACTTTAATTATGACATGTAACATTTTCTTAAGGTTCAATTCTATTTATGATCTAACCCATTTTGATCATAGATCATATCATTTCTTAGTTATGTTCTCAAATCGTGCCTAATCGCACCCTTTCAAATTTCGAGAGCAAAATTTTTCTAAGGTGGGTAGAATTTTAAGCCCACTTTCTGATTCTTTTAAACTTTTATTTATTTCTTTAGCTAGAAAATAATTTTGATTTGAATTCTATTATAGATGTTTGAAAGGAAAGGAGTCTTGCCAAATTTTTTAAAGAGTTTTCTTTAATTACGGGAATGGAATAGAATTTTAAGAATTATAGATTACTATCAATTATTTCTATGATTTTAAATTATAAATATATTTGAATGATATCAAATATTACTTTATATTTTTATGGTGACAAACTATTAGATAAATGTTTACTAAATTGTTTTTGATCTATGAAAATATATTATTTGATAATACTTAGTATCTATTTGAATATATTATTGTTACCAAGTGTTATATTTAGATTGGCTAGAAGCATTTTAAACATTATTAATAAAACCTAGCATTATTTTAAATCATTATGGATTGATTTCGAGTTATTGGATTCAATATTTATTTAAACCTTAGGAAGATTTGATCATCCTAGTCCTTCCCTATTTGGGATTCCCCAACTCCTATACGTAGAGGAGCATTCCTCTAATCTATCTCCACAATCCCAATTTCCAAATCCAAATCCAATCCCTAACCCTAAATCCCCTCCTTCTATATTTTTATAATTTTATTTATTTATTCATTTACTTTATTTTATATATCATGGTTGAAGGTAATTTGTTCATCGTTACTTTGTTTATGATTATTCTTTATCAAAACTTGTTTTAAATTAAAAAGTTTGAGAGCATTTTAGGGTCTTTAGAGTTTCAAGACTTTTTCCTTCTCTTTTTGTCTATTTGATCGATATTTTCTTATCCTAAATTCTTACTACCTTGCACCAATCTACCAAGTCCACTTATCCTAGTAGTCCTCAAATTCAAGGACAAATTTATTTCTAAGGTTGGTAGATTTGTAACCCCTCTTTCCAAAATTTTGAAAATATTTTTATTATTATTTATTTGACTGAAATAGTGACTTTTGGAATTTTATAAATATTTAATTAAGTAATTATTATTATAAAAGGTCTTAGTCATGGTAAAGTTTTGGAGTGCAAGATAACTAGAAATTATGGCACGGATAGTGCAGTTAAGTGCTTTGACTAGTGAATTAGTCAGGATAGGGAAGGCTGAGCCGTAGCAGTGTCCATACTAAGAAAACCAATCAAACTTGTGACTTGACCCCTATAAACGATTTAATTAGTTATTTATTAAGATTATGACTTTTAAGAGACTAGATTGTACCAATTTAGCCCGGACTTGACCCAAACTAAGCCCAAGCCCATGTAGATGGGTAGTGCGTCTAAAAATGTCCATGTAGATGAAGGGATTGGCATTTTAAATTATTTTAGTGACCTAGCAGGCCATTTTACAAAAGATAGTTATATTATATGTGCTTTCTATTAAAAATAATGTTTTATTTGATGATATAGTAAATAATTTCCTTTAACATATATTTTGCATTTTTGGGGTTTATTTAGGTTATATATACTTGTGTATATATATAAGTATCTTTATGGTATACAAAAATTAGGCTTTATATATATATAAAAAAAAAAAAAAAAATATATATATATATATATATATATATATATATATATATATATATATATATATATATATATATATATATATATATATATATATATATATATATATATATATATATATGTGTTTATATATATATATAAATATATATATATATATATATATATATATATATATATATATATATAAATATATATATATATATATATATATATATATATATATATATATATATATATATATATATATTATATATATATAAAATATATATATAAATATATATATATATATATATATATATATATATATATATATATATATATATATATATATATATATATATATATTATATATATATATATATATATATATATATATATATATATATATATATATATATATATATATATATATATATATATATATATATATATATATATATATATATATATATATATATATATATAAAATATATATTATATATATATATATAAAATAATATATATATAAAAAAATATATAAAAAAATAAAAAAATAAATATATATAATTTTAAAACTTTTTTTATTATGCTCGGTTCAGTTTCCTTCTCCCTCTCCCCTGTTTCCTTCTCCACCGATGCCCCCGCCCCTGCCTAGGTCGGTGGCCGCCGCCCATGGCTGGTCCCTCCGCCGATCTTTTTGCCGTCTTGGGAGCTCCGGCCCCTCCCCTTCCCCTCCCACCTCCACCGCCCACCGTGTCACCTTCCCTCCTTTTCTCCGCCCCCTCCCGTCAGCCACCGACGCCCCCCGCCCCGCCGATCCATTCTCCGGCCGCCCAACGCTCTTCTTTCCCCGCCCCCCCTCGCTGGTCCAGGCGGTTCTCAGGCTCCCTATCCGCTCTCCGCTCCCCCACTCCTCCCCGCCCCGGCATATGCCTCCTTCGTCCCCCATCTTCCTCCCCTTCCATGGGGCTACGCCTCTCCGCATCCGCCCCCCCTTCACGCCCCACCCCCGTTCCCAGCAGGACTACGCCTCTGCACCGCCTGCTGACGTCCCCTCCGGCGTCGCGTGCTTCCCGGCAGCGGACTCCCGACCTATGTTCTCCTCTGTCTTTCATAATTCAAATCAGCCGGCTGTTGCATCGGGTTGGGAGCCCAACTGCTGTGCAGGTTTCAGGACTCCCAACTCTGGACCCCTCGGTTAGGATGCTATCCATTCCGCCAACGAGGTGTCCCCACCATATTTTCTCCTTGACCCGTGTTCAGGAGAATGTGGAGTCTGCTCTTCTTACGCGGCCCCCTCCCACCTTTTTCAGCATATTCCTTCCAGCGGGCCCCACCAGGTTCATTATGCTGACCCCCGCTCTAGTTTTTATACGACCCCCTCCCACTATTTTCTGGGCATCCCATCCAGTGGGACCCTTTCGGTTCCTTATGCTGATCCTTTTGGTCGATCCTCCTTGGGAGCCTACGGAGCTCCGCAACTTTACGCAGCTCCGCAACTTTACGCAAATCCCTCCTCGCAGCCCTTCTATTGGGTATATGCTGACTCGCGTATTACCCCTCTACGCGGCCTCGTGGGACTTCCTCCATCTTCAGTGTCGTATGGTAGGCCCGCCCCTCACCCAGATCTTGTTGCTGCAGCCCCCCTAGACGCTTCGCACCCATCCCGTGCGGACGTTCACCCCTCTGAGCCCGTGGCCCCTTCCTTTGGTGTCCCAGAGTTCAGTCATCCCCGCCCGGGGCCTGTTTCGCCCCCCTCCTTGCCGGCCAAGGCGTTCCCCATTTCCTCTACGGTCGCAGCACCACCCCCCATACCATCGTTGATTCTGCTCGGGTCGGACGGCTCCAGTCTTGTGACCCTTTCTGTTGCAGGCCTAGCTGACCCCATCTTGGTCTCGCCGGAGGCCTCTGGTGCACAGGCATCTCCTCCCTTTCTTGGCGGAGTTACTGCCCCCCAACCTCCCACCGGCTTAATGGTAGCCCTTTCCTCCCTCTCTTCCTCTGGTTGCTCTCCCCCCGCAGTCAACATCGATCTCCATCCCCGCCGCGGACCGGAACCCCCTCCAATTGTTTCCTCGCCATCCGGTTTAGGGACCCAAGTCCTTGGCTCATCCAGGCCCCGGATTGAGTCTTCGCCCTCCCTTAGTGGCAACCAGAACCTTCCCGCGGTCGGAGCAGCTCCGCTTTCCTACGCAGCCACGCTTCGCCCGGACTTAGCATCCAGGAAGGATATGCTAGTCCCAGATGTCAATCTCCCTGATATTGAGTATCCTCAGGACTCCCCAGTGCCTTCAGTACCATTCTCCGCCACGAAATTGACATCACTGTCATCATTATTCCCCCACACTTTTGTTCTCAAATTCTCCTCAGGATGCCCCAAACTCGCCAGGGTGCAGGAGGTGATTGCCACTTGGAAACTCTCTGCGGACTATAGAGTGGCACCCCTCGACCCCAGACACATTCTCCTCCACCTCTCTTCGGACATTGATCACAGCTCGGTGTGGTCCAAGGGCACCTGCAGGGTTGACTCCCACCAGATGAAGATCATCAAGTGGACAACAGACTTTAACACCAAAGTTGACTCTTCCATGGTCGCCGCCTGGGTGATCCTGCCTAATCTGCCACTCATCTGCTTCGTTCCCTCGGCCCTGAGGCGTATTGCCAACTCCTTCAGGATGTTCGTGGCCACAGCCCCATAAACTAGCAATCTGACCAAGGCTCACTATGCCAAAATCTGTGTTGAGCTCGACCTTTCCTCTGAACCCCCCCAATTTTATCAACCTTGAGTTAGGCAACCAGACTCACACCCAACAAATCATCTACGACAACCATATTTTGTTTTGCAATCATTGTAAGCTGCGTGGGCACCTCTCAAAGCATTGCCATCGTCTTCATCCAGAACTCAAGAAGAAACCTGTACGGAACGATAATATGGCAATATGGGAGAGAACGCCCAAATCCCCGCTATTACCTCGTCCGAACTCACACACAAGATTCAGCTCCAGTGTTGGCAAGCAGGGTCAAAGCGGATCCTCCAGCAAGGCCATGATCCCCTTTAACACCCAATCCCTCGCCATATCAAACCAGTTCAACGTCCTAGGATCGGAAGATGAGGACCTACCAATGGAAATTGCCCTTATCCAAGATGCTCACGCCCTCACAGAAACACCCCCAGGCTCGGAGGTGCCAAGGCGATCACTATCTCCGTAGCAGCAGATCAACCCCACAACGACGAAGATTCTATCGAAGCGGCCCTTGCGATCCTCGGACCGGACCAGGCTCAGCACGGACTACAGGTTCAAGCAGCAGGTTATCCACTTCAGCTTGTTGTTACTCTATTTGGCAACGCGAGCGACTCCCTGGTCATCCCAAACGGGGAACCCACCCTGGACTCCGCTGGAGACTTGGTCGATCCCTCCGACAACTCCTTCTCCTAGCCCAGCGAGACATCCATTTTTGACCCTTCAAACATGATAACGGCAGAAGCGTCCTCTAGCAAAATTGCAGAAAAGAAAGGGGCTGTCAAAACAACAACCATTTGCACCAGATCCGCCTCCAAGCGGATCTCATTAATGTTAAACATCCTCTCCTGGAATGTCCGTGGTCTGGGAAACAAACCTACTTTAAGGAGAGTTTCCAGCCTTGGAAAAATCAACAAGATCGATATCCTCATTATCCTTGAACCCAAAATTCCTACCAAAAGACTAAAATCTATTCAGCTTCAGCTGAACCTTCCTTCCGCTATTGACGGTAGCCATGATATCTGGATCCTAGGCTCGGAGAAAATCAACTTCGGGGTCATCCAGGATTCCGAGCAAGCTCTTTCCTGTTGGCTCGAACACCCCATGCTCCCAAAGCGCGTTATCATCTCAGCTGTCCATGGCAGCTGTGACATCGTTGATCGGAAGCATATCTGGAGTGATCTCCTTGATATCCATCACCACAACATCAACACCCCCTGGCTTTGCATTGGGGATTTCAATGCGATAACCTGCAGAGAAGAGAAAATTGGTGGCCGCCCCCATAAACTTCGGCAATGCATGACTTCAACAGCTTTATTTTCGATGCTCATCTCTCTCCCCTCCAGTTCAACGGCAATGCTTTCACCTGGTGCAATATGCAGGAAGGTGATCGGCGTCAATACTCCCGGCTGGACATGGCCCTCACTAACGTTCACTGGCTCGGGATGGGGACCACCACCAACCTATCCTATCTTAACACCACAGAATTCGACCACGCCCCTCTGCTGGTTGAAATTAAAACCAACCCTAATCCGGTCAAAAAGAACTTCCGATTCCTCAACTTCTGGACTTAGCAACCCCAATTTTTGGGCATCATTGCAGAATCCTGGAATAGGGAGGACTCACACGACCCACTTGCTCGGGTGAGCAACAAGCTCAAAGCAACCAGGAAAGCCCTATCGAGTTGGAGCAAACTTGCCTACGGGGATATTTTCCAAGCCGTTAGGGTTGCGGAGGATGATGTTACTCTCGCCGAAGCCTAGTTCGCTGAGGTGCGCACTCCTGAGACCAGGACTGCCCTTAACCTCACCAAAGCCATACTCAAATTCAGGATCAAGATTAATACCGAATTCTGGAAACAGAAAGCGAGGTTGAAATGGGACAGCGAGGGGGACAAAAACTCGAAATACTTCCATGATTGTGTCAAAGGACGCAGACAGAAGCTCTCGATCCACCAGATTGCTGACGATAAGGGGAATATCTTTTCGGATCAATAGAGCATCCAAGAGGCTGCGGTGGAGTTCTACTCCAAGCTATTTTCCAAAGAGACGGTTACCAGAGACAACTCATTTTTGGACCAAATACCCCACCTCATCAATGACAGTGACAACGCTCAGCTGGAGCGTCCCCCTTCCGTCGTGGAGGTGGAAGTTACGGTATGGGCCCTGGACGAGAACAGTGCGCCCGGCCCGGATGGCTTTTCCGGAGTCTTATTTCGCACTTGCTGGAACATTATCAAGCAGAACATCACCGAAGCAGCTATTGCTTTTTTCCAAGGTGCTACTTACCCCAAAGCCATATCTAGTGCCAAGCTGATCCTCATCGCGAAGAAATCAAACCCGGAGTCTTTTCGTGACTTTCGACCCATCAGTCTGTGCACATTCACCAACAAGATTATCTCTAAAATTATCGCTACCAGAATGGCCGATATTCTTCCTAAAATCATTTTCGAGGAGCAGAGCAGCTTTGTTCGCGGGAGAAACATTCAGGACAATATTATGATGGCCCAAGAGTTAATCACCTGCATGAAGTTTCCTGCTGGGGGGGGCAATATAGCCATCAAACTCGACATGGAGAAAGCTTATGACATACTGGATTGGCAATTTATGATTTGGGTGTTTAGAGCTTTCGAATTTTCGGAAACTTGGACAAACACCGTGTAGAGATCCATCAGAAACTTGTAGTTTTCTACGGTTATCAATGGTCAAACCAAAGGATTCTTCAAATCCAGCTGTGAAGTTAGACAAGGCGACCCTCTTTCCTCCACAGTCTTCATCATTGCCGCCGACGCCTTAAGTAGAAACCTTAACCACTTGGTTAGCACTCTGAATTTCCAGCACTATCACACCGCTAGTGGTTGTCCGATCATCACCCACCTAGCCTTTGCTGGAGATATTCTCATCTTCTCCTCCGGGGACGTTAAAGCGGTGGAAGTGGTCCACAATACACTGCAGAGGTACTCGAGGTGCTCCAGCCAGAAAATCAATCCCTCCAAGAGTATTATCTACGCCCACCACAACATCAAAAGAGAGCAAGTGGTTAATCTATCCAACTTGACATCCTTCGCTGTGGCTCAACCTCTTTTCCACTATCTGGGATGTCCCCTAGTAAACGGGAAATCCAACAGTGGCATCTTTGAGGATTTGATTTCTAGAATCTGGAAGAAGCTAGAAGGGTGGCACAATGCCACCTTATCCCCGGGCGGCAAGATGATCCTCATCTAACATGTGCTCACTTTCATCTCCATCTATACCCTTGTTGTGTGCTCCCCGCCTAAGAAGGTACTCTCCACGATTGAACAGATCTTCTATGATTTCTTCTGGGGGCATTGCAACGGCCAAGATAAGCATCACTGGGCTAGCTGGGACTCAATGGCTCATCCTTCAGCTGAGGGGGGCATTGGTTTCACCAAACTCTCCAATATCGTCAAAGCTTTCTCTATGAAGTTATGGTGGAAGCTCCGTACGAGCAACAACTTATGGACCAGATTTATGAAGGCCAGGTACTTCAAGCACATTCATCCGTCTGTGGCCATCCACAACAGTAGATCCTCGGCGACGTGGCATCGGATCCTTAACGGGCGAGACCTCGTCGAGCCAGTGATGAGACTTCAACTGGGGGATGGGGAATATGATCCATTCCTGGAGCGATGGGTCGGGAACAACTTGATACTGAACATCACGGAGACCCCGAGACACAGCAGGATCAGAGACTTGTGGAACTGTCACCCCCAGTTTTCATGAACATGGATATTTTGGTCATTTTTCCACTTTAGAATTTTTTGGAATTATTTATTTATTTATGATATTATTTTGGGGTTATTTGAGTCGGGTTCGAATTTTAACTCAATCCGACTTGTATCGGGGACCCGGGGTAGTGTTGACTCTAGTGGGACACACACATTAGTTAGGCATGGCCCACATTATATTATTTTTAGTTAGTAGTTAGACTGATTATTCATGGTAGGTTTAGTTAGATTAGAGTTTTAATCATGACTAAAATAGCCTCAACCATTTACCCTTTCATAATATTAATCAATAGATTAGTGGGAGGGCTTTTTAGACATTTCAATAGAGGGGGACACCTATGCATGTGGCCGGCCACCTCAAGGGAGGATAGGCTTGAGCCTCTTTGATATTATCCATTTATTTTCTCTCTTTTGTTCTTCCCTAAAATTTTAGAGAAGAAATCCTATTGATTTCTCCACCAAATCAATCCATTCCTCCACCCAATCTTTTTCTTTTCTTCTCTATTCAAGCAAAGGAAGGAGCTAGCCAAGTTTGGGAGGATTCGGAGCTCGTTCGTGTCCATTTGGAGATTCCTACATGTCTGTGTCGTATCGGAAGGGTTTTTCTAGATTCGATCTACCGGGAGGTATAAATCTCTTCTCTACATCATTCCTTCATGCATATAGGTGTATTTCGAACCCATAGGAATGACCCCATGGTTGTGTCTCTATTTGTGTCCGTTTCGTGTCCATTTGGAGACTTCTAGGAGTGTCCTATGTGTGGTATTGTGTCCTGGTAGGAAATCCCTATTCTGGACACTTGTATTTTAACATATTTTGTGTGAATGATTTAATTAGATTTTAATCACAGATTTCATATTTTAGAGGGTTGTTCTTAATGTATTTTTTAATGTATCATTTAGTATCATATTCTAATTATATATGTGTATATATATATATATATAAATCATTGTTATATGTATATTTGTGTCTATATATATATATATATATATATATATATATATATATATATATATATATATATATATATATATATATAGAGCTTCAGGAATGGTCTCCCCTTCCCCATTCTCCCCGACGAGATGGTACCCTCTCCGGCGGTCATAGCCGGCGCCCGCTCTCGCCGCCTCCTCCATGTCTCGCCCCCCTTCGTCTTTCCCTCCGTTGTGGCTCGTTGCCGCGGCAGCTGCGCAGGGCTGCCAAATCTCAGCGTCGGCCCGCGCTCGCAGGCGTCCTCCGCGGCGCGCTCGGGACGGCCCCCGTCCTCCTCCTCCTCCCCCCCGACTTCGCGCCGCCCCGACGCCCGCGCTCCCCCACCCTCCTCCCCCCCTCTCCGTCTCTGCGCCCTGGTTGGTCCGACGACCAGCTCAGGCTGGTTGAGCGCAGCCGAGCGGCCTCATCCGCCGTCCCCGCTGTCCCCGGATGCAGCTTCGCCGCCCTCTCTGGTCGCGGCTCCGGCGGCCTCCGCCCGGAGGGTCTGCCCCCCTCCTTCCCCTCGAAGATTTCTCTGACCCCCTCCCGCCCTCGGGAGCCGGGGCGCTCGTGGCCCCTAGGGACGCTGGTCTGCCCGAGGCTCCAGCTGCCCTCTGTCCCACCTCGGGACCTGTGCGCGGTGCTGGAGTGCTTGAGACCCCCTTGGGGACTGGGCTCCTCGTGGCTCCAACTTTTCCTGGTCAACCCTCGGGACCAGCGCTCACTTTTGGCGCCAACCTTGCTCTCCTGCGCAGTCCAGAGAGCCCTTTTGGAGCTACTCTTGTGCGCAGCCCTGAGGGCCCCCCCTCTTGTGCGCAGCCCTGTGGGCGCTTCTCTTGTGCGCAATCCAGTGGGGCCCCTCGATGGTGAGCCTACTATGCGCAGCCCTGTGGGCCCCCCTATTGTTGGCGCGGCTCTTTTGCGCAGTCCACAGGGCCTCCCTGCTGGTGCTTCTCTTGCGCACAATCCCGGCTCTGGCGCTCTTTCTAGAGCGGGCCCCCTCATTGCGCTCCACAGGCCAAGGTCCCCCTCGTGCGCAGTCTCAGCGCACCCCCCCGCGCCAGGTTGGCGTAGCCCGCCGCGGTCTCCTCCCCCACCTTGGCGCCTGTTGGCCCGCCTCTCTCTAGCCTTCTGGCGCCACCCGGGGTCTCTCCCCCCCGCCCTTCAGCGCCTTCGGCGCAACCCGGGCCTGCGCATTCCGGAGCTCCTTTCGTGTCCGCGCAGTCTGGCGTTCCCCCTTTGGTTCCGCCCACTGCCCCGTCACTCCCCGGCTCCGCGGCCGGCGTCTCCTATGCCGAGGCCCTTAGGCCGGATCGGAGACCGCACTCTCCTGCAGCTTCGACAGAGATTCTCCTTCCGGACCTCGACTTCCCTCCTCCTGCAGATGGTGCTCCCATCCGGGTTCCCTTCGCCTCGTCTGAGATCCATTCCCTATCCTCCTCATTCTCCAAGTCGTTCATTCTCCAATTCGGCTCTGGATGCCCAAAGATCCCCATTGTCAAGGCTGCGGTCGCAGGGTGGGGCCTCTCCGCTGATTTCCGGGTTGTCCCTCTTGACCCCAAGCATATGCTCCTCCACCTCTCTTCCGATTCGGACTTCGCGATTGCGCGTGCTAAAGGCACTGTCAGAATGGGATCCCAGATCGCTAAAGTGGTTAAATGGTCTCCCGATTTCAATCCAAAATTTGACTCAACTATCATCTCCACCTGGATCACCCTCCGCAACCTCCTCCTGGTCTGCTTCCCCGCAGCCGCACTCAAACGTATCGCCAGCTCCTTCGGGACCTTGGTTGCCATTGCGGAAGAAACTCGTAACCTCTCCAAGTGCAACTACGCGAAGATCTGCGTGGATTTAGACCTCTCAAACGACCCACCCAAACTCATAGAGATCGAGCTCGGAGACACATCCCATAGTCAGGAGCTGATTTACGACAACAACATCATCTTCTATAAACACTGTCAGATGAGTGGACATCTCATGCAGCACTGCTTCCGCGCCTATCCCGAACTTAAGAAGAATATCTCGCGCGCCCCTCGGACGACCACTGCTCCAAATCACCCCGTCCCCTCTACCCATATTTCGAATCCCGTTCCACCCCTTCAGAGCGATGGTCAGTCTCCCCCCCCCCACCCCCCGACGAATGCCACTACCAGTCGGGCTATCGTCCCTTTTCATCACTCCTCCCTCGCCCTTCACAATTCGTTCGCTCTCCTCTCAGGCACCACCCCCGATGAAGCTCCCAGAGACCTCTGCATACCCCTCCTCATCACCGACGGTCAACAGGATTCTCCCAAGAATAACGGGCACCCAAACACCGATCACCCCCAAACCATCCAAACTTAACCTGAGATCACCTCACCTCCCTCCCTTGAGGTCCACCATCCCACCATACATCCAAATAACCGCTCTCTACAACCAGGAAAGGTCTCGTCGGTTAGCAGCTCAGAGCAGTTCGAGGCTATTCGGACAGACCCAGACCCTCCTACTCCCATAGAAGGCGCTCTGACCTCTCACACCCACATCATAATCGGCAGATTCTGGCAGGCGAAGGAAGCAGGGTTTCTAGATCGTAACAACCCCTTTTGCGCTCTGGAAGATCAGAAGCAAGATTCTCTTATCGACGCGGTCGCTGAAGAGAGCAGTGATCAAGATCGACCAACCGCCGAATCAGGAAGTAACGGACACACTTCCGCACCAACCAAGAGAAATACTTCCAAAAAGCACAAAAACAAACAAAAGCAGATGACGGCTAGGACTACCAGGTCCGCCTCGAAGCTCAACCATCCCCCCTTCTCCATCTGATGATTAACATCATCTCCTGGAATGTCAGAGGGCTCGGGAACAAATCGACCATGAACAGAATTCTCAGTCTCAAGAAGATTCACCGTATTGACCTCCTTATCATTATCGAACCTAAAATCCCGCAAAAAAGACTTAAAGCCACTCAACTTAAGTTAGGCTTCCCGCAAGCTATCGCGGGCGGGAACGACATCTGGATCTTTCTTGCTCAAGACTTCCAATTTGGCACTATCCAAGATTCCCCCCAAGCTCTCACTTGTTGGGTTGAACACCCGGATCTCAAGTCTCGCTCTGTCATCTCCGCTGTTCATGGCAGTTACGACATCCCCATGTGCCGTCAGCTCTGGGCAGACCTCTTGAGGACTCTCCCGCTGGGTCTGCCGTGGCTTTGTATTGGAGATTTCAACACGGTTGCCTGCATCGATGAGAAGTCAGGCGGCCGGCCCCCCTCCAAGCAAGCTATGGATGATTTCAATAACTTTACCTTTCACGGGAACCTCTCCCCCATCCCCTTCCTAGGCAGCGCTTTCACCTGGTGCAACATGCAAGAAGGCCGCAGGCATGAATATTTTTGTCTCGATCGGGCGTTGATCAACGACAGATGGTCCGACATGGGACTGATCACCAATCTTTCATACCTCAACCACACCGAATCGGATCATTCCCTCTTACTTGTTCAAATCAGAAGCAATCAATCCGGGAACAAGAAAGCTTTCCGCTTCCTCAACTTTTGGCGACATCACCCTCAATTTCAGAATATTGTTGCTTCGGCCTGGAGTTCTGTCTCGGACATTGATCCCATGACCCGGATGGCGTCCAAGCTTAAAGCCACCTGCAAGGCTCTATCGGCTTGGAGCAAAGAGGCTTACGGAGACATCTTTCAGGCCATTCACGAGGCGGAGGACGACGTCACTCGTACGGAGTCTACCTTTACCATCTCCAACTCTCCGGAGAACCGCTCATCCCTAAACCTAGCCAGAGCTATTCTCAAATCTAGGCTGAAAGTGGAGAATGAATTCTGGAAGCAAAAAGCCAGACTGACCTGGGACACCGTTGGTGACCGCAACTCAAAGTTCTTTCATGCTTGTATCAAAGGCCACAGGAACAAATTAAAATTACACAAGATCCTTGACGACAATGGCAACCTTATCGATGACCAGGCTGAGATCCAGGTCGCTGCCATTAACTTCTTCTCCAGCCTATTCACCAAGGAGCGGGTCGTTAGAGACGAGACCCTTTTGTCGGTCATCCCCTCCCTTATCTCCGAGCATGACAACGAGACTTTGCTGGCTGCCATTGATGAGGAGGAAGTCAAAGCTGCGGTCTGGTCCATTAACGAGCACAGTGCCCCGGGGCCGGACGGCTTCAACGGCGTCTTCTTCAGAGACTGTTGGGATATCATTAAATTGGACCTTGTCGAAGCCACTATTGCCTTCCTTCAAGGGGCTAGATACCCTAACTCCATCTCCTGCGCCAACATCATCCTTATCCCCAAAAAAGACAATCCAGAATCTTTCAAAGACATTCGCCTGATCAGCTTCTGTACATTCACCAACAAGATTATATCCAAGATCATCGCCAATCGGATGTCCGATCTCCTCCCCAAGATCATTTCTACGGAGCAGAGCGGGTTTGTTAGAGGCCGCAATATTACAGACAATATCCTTCTTGTGCAAGAGATGATCACGTACATGAAGTTCCCAACGAGGGGAGGGAATGTTGCCATCAAACTGGACATGGAAAAAGCATACGACCGCCTGGACTGGCAATTCATGATCTGGGTGCTCAGGGCCTTTGGCTTCTTCGAGACTTGGATTGACATCGTCTTCAGATCTATCAACAATGCGTGGTTCTCCACCGTGATCAACGGCTAGGCGGCGAGTTTCTTCCGTTCTACCCGCGGGGTGAGACAGGGAGACCCGCTCTCCTCTACCATTTTCATCATTGTGGCCGAAGCTCTCAGCAGAAGCCTCAACAGCATGCCAGGCATGCCCGGCTTCAATCATTTCCACACAACCACCGGCTGCCCTCTTATCACTCACCTGGCTTACGCGGACGATATCCTCATCTTCTCCTCTGGAGACAGCGGTTCGATTGAGGTCATTTTGAGCACGATTGCCAGATACACTAGATGCTCGGGTCAGCGAGTTAACAACAACAAGAGCGTCATCTATACTCATCACGAAGCAGACAGAACACACTCTACCCTGCTCGCCAACAAGACTTCTTTCAGAATGGCATACCCCTCCCTGGCATGTCGGGAGAGGTGGTTAGGCGCAGATCTCATTCAGCCCAACATTCTTACTCCTCATGGGTGCACCATCAGAGACCTTTGGGAGGGCAGTCCTGATTGGAATTGGAGGAAGGTCAATGATTGGCTTGGTCATGCGGCGGCCACCAGGCTTCGTGCTGCGAATCTGCGTATCACCGACACACCCGACACTTGGCGATGGTCCCCTAACCCTTGCGGGACTTTCAGTTTGGCTTCCGCCAGACGTATTGCCAGAGGTAGCGGGACGCCGAATACGGTGTATGCATTATTTTGGCAGGCTTGCATCCCCATCAAATGGTCCATCCTCATCTGGCGTGCTCTTCGTCGCAAGATTCCGACAGACGACATCATCAGCTCTTGGGGTTTCAGCCTCGCATCCAGATGCCACTGCTGCAATGAGCCCAATTTCGAATCCGCAGATCACGTCCTTCTTTCGGGGGAGCTGGCCGCAGGCACTTGGGCCCAACTTCATCAGAGGCTTAATATGGAGCAACCGACCGGGGGCTTCTACGATCTCTTGGCCTTCTGGTCCCGTTCCCACGGGCATCAGATCGTAGCGGCCGCTGGTATTTGGGTTCTTTGGAAGAACATGAACAAGTTCCGTTACGAAGGACAACAACTTTCCCCTCCTCAACTGTTCAGAGAGGTCATCAGACAATGCTTCAAAGTGAGGAGGCGCTGTTCCCATGTCTCCAACTTGTTCTGGGAGACCCTGGCCTAGGCCGCTTCTTCCCCCTTCTTGTTGGGTCACGTGTGCACTCCGCGACTCTTGTTTTCGGTTTTTGGTCGCCTCCGCGCGCTTACTTGTATAGGCTTCGGCTTTTTGCGCCTATATTATCAATAAAAGTTTAATTTCCAAAAATATATATATATATATATATTATATATATATATATATATATATATATATATATATATATTGGCTCTCTAATTTATATGTGTATAGATATTGTGTCTTTATATTCATATTGGGTGTGTAAGGGATTTCGGGCATGAGATTAGAGTGGTGGTAGAGTTGGTTTAGAAGTGTGTGTGTGAATGAGAGTGAGAGAGGTATTGAGAGTGGGGGAGTTGGTTAGATGTTGGTATTGTGTTTGTTTTAATTAAGAGTGATAGAGGGATTGTAACACCCAGTTTTCCAGAATGAGGGTATTTTTGAAATTTTGTAATTATAATTGTTATTTATTGATAATTATTTCACATGGTGATTTTTGGTGATTTTAATTTTTTTTTTTAAACTATTTAAAAACTGGTTTAAGTCATGACTTGTGATTTTGATGTGCTGCTAGTGAAACCTGAGAGACTGCATGACCTAGAGCCTAACCACGTCATTTAGATGATTTAATTGTTATTTTTAGCCTAGGGGTATTTTGGTCATTTTGACTTATTTGATTTATTTGGTAATTTGTTGAATTGGTGAATTTCTGGTTGACTTGACTTGTTGAGACCTAGTGAGCTAGCCTAGAAGCTAACCCTAGTCATGGTGACCCTAGTCTAACTTAGGTTAACCTATTTTTAGTCATTAGAACTAATTTTAGAATGAGGGGAGTTGGTTTAGTGGATTTAAGTCATAGTTCATAGTTTCATGAAATGACTTATGGCTAAGTGATTTAAATTGATCAAGACTTGGCCCATGGCCCATAACTAGAAGCCCTAACCCTAACCAAACCCTAAATGACCAGCCATAGGGATCCCCACCCTATAAAAACACTTATTCTCTAGGGCTTGCCTCCTTCTTTCTTTTATTTCAACATTGGAGAAGGAAAGGTATTGTCCCTCTTGCAAAAATCCCCATAAATCCATTTTAATTTCTTTTTGATCCTAGTTTCTTGCATTAGAACCTAACACTCTCCTATTTTCTCATTTCTGAGTTTAATCCCAGCTTTGGGACAATTTGGAGCATTTGGCACCAAGAGGAAGAATCCCCCATTTGGAGCTTTTTCATGCTTTTTGCACCTATAGGTAAAACTCTCCAAATTGATTCAAACTTCAGTTTTCTTTGCATGTAGGGCTAGATCTAGGAGTCCCCTAGGTGTCCCTGAAAATTGGGTGGAATTCGTGTGAGTTTGGTGTCCGTATCGGACACGTGTCATAGTCTCTCCTAGGTGTTTGATGAAATGCTTGAAAGGATTGAATGTTGATGTTTTTCAAAACAAATTATAGATTTGGATAGCTCTTTATATGTAGTTTATGTTTGTTGTTGACTGAGATTGATTTGGACACCTGTTCGTGTCCAAAATTGGACACGAACGTGCTGTTGGACACTGCACAGGGGAGTACTGTGCTCCCCTGCTGCTCGAGTGTCCTGTAGGACACGACACAGCGCATTTGGACACGATACTTGGCACCCACCTCGGGGCAGTATCTGACACCACACGTGTCAAGTTTGAGCTGCCCTCGTGTCGTGTCGAAGATGCTAGGACTCACGCACGGGTTTTGCACTAGCTGTGCACACTGTTTTCTCCCCACTGTTTCGTGTCTCGTGCTCAGGACACGAGACACTTGGACACTGGTCAGGGTGACACACACGTACCCCTAGACCCCCTCTTGCTCTAGACACGTGCACGACACTTGTGGTTGTGTGTGTCGTGTCCTTTGTGGCTCGACACACGTGCACGAGACAGTGCATTGCACTGTCTCTGACACTGTGTTCAGTGGCTCTTGGACACCTTCGTGTCCCAATTTTTGGACACAAGGGACCCTCCTTGGACACGTGGGACATGTTCCTGTGAATGTACACATGTTTTACTGTTTTCATTTCAATTTTGTGTGGATGTTTCATTGGGTCTCGATTTGTTTTGATGCTGAATTTTGATTGGGATGAACTGTTGTAATATCTGATACATAGGAACTGAACCTGAGATTTCCTGTCATGGTTTACTAAAATGTTGGGTTGCTGTTTAAATAGATTTGATGTTGCATTGATTAGGATTTCACTAAGTTTGATTGATATCTTAAAACTAGGATTAATGAGAATGAAATGAAATGTTTGACTGATACATGGTTTCAGTCCTTTTAATTCTGTTTTAGTGTCCTCTCCTAATACTGTTTTTAAATTGCTGATTAATTGCTAGATATGATACCCACATATTACAATCCATGTTATCTAAGTATTAAACTCAACTATGGGCTTTGATTTTGAGGAATTAGGAAATGGGTTGGGTTCATGAAACTGTCATGTTAGAGCTTCCCTCATTCTCTGATACCAACCCTTTATTTGGATTCCTGAAATCGAATGTGTTGCCATGATTCAAATTCACCATGTTAAGTCATGTCCATGTGCATTGAGTTTTCGAGTTGGTTTTGGCTAAATGTTTGCTTTACTAACTTTCCTGAGTTTTCCCTATTCCTGTGCATCCCCACATAGCTCTTTGCACACACTCTTGCATTGACACTCACTTATTTTAACTCCCATACACTGTTCTTTCCAGTTAATGACACAGCATACACTCTTCTTTTCCTGTGCACACACACACAGTGAACTGTTTTGGTTGGAGTTTGGTTTCCTGATTATGTGGGGTTGAGTAATTCCCAGTTTTCCTGAGATTAGACTGAGTTTAATTAATATGTTAACCTGAGATATGCATTGCACTGTCATTTGTAAATCTGAAAATTGTTGTTTCATCTTCATTGATCAGTCACTGTTGCTTTCCTGTCATTGGGATGCATGATTTCCTGAGTTTGGTTTGTTCAACTGATTACCTTCTGGATGATAGGCTTAGGATTCCCTTGAGTTTGGGTTATATGGATGTGAGAGTGAGGGTGAGTAGCAGGGAGTGGCAGTAGGTATTTTAACTAGATTGTGGATTGGTTTTTATAGTTAGGTTTGATGTTGGCTAGATGTTTAGGTAGGTGTCAATAGCAGTAGGCAGGGAGTTTGGGGTAGCAGTGATTTGGCTTGGCTTGGCCTTGCAGGTGCAGTTGCCTTGCCTGGGCTGCATTGGCATTTGCCTTGGCTTGCTTGATTTGTTTTGGCTTGGCATTGCCTTGGCAGGCAGGCAGTACCATTGGCAGCAGTTGCATTGCCTTGGCTAGGCCTGGCTTTTCCTTGCAGTTGCAGCCTTGGCTGTGCTTTGCACTGCATAGGCAGTAGGGGATAGGCAGGAACTTCATTTCTTATGTTGGCCTCGGCTTAGCTTGTACAGACATAGGCTTGAGAGTAATTCATGTATGTTTCAGGTTTAGATATCAGGAATATGGGTTAAGGGATATTAGATAGTATATAAATAGGTAATGTGTGTATATTTATATATGTATATATATATATGTATATATATATATATGGCAGTTGAGTATATTGATCTCTATATTCACATGGTATGTTATTTCATATATATGTATGAGTTTAGAAGAGTGTTAGAGTGTTATTGTTAGCATGTTAGAAATTGTTAGTATAGGATATTGTCCATGTAGGATATATCTATATATACATATTGTGTGTAGGATACATTTATATATATATATTATATTGGAGTATGGTTTGCCTAATAACTAGTATAGGGTAAAACATGTATTATAGGGATATGCAATATATGTATAAATAGATGCAAATGAAATGTACACATGAATGTATGTAATTATACTTGTATCTATAGGATGTATTTAAGCCTAGTGTATAGAGTGACTCTATAGGTTGTTGTTTAGACTTGAGTTGACTGGCCCTAGACCTAGTTTGACCAGATGTTGACTTGGTTTGACCAGGTTTGACTTAGAGTTGACTTTGACCTAGATTGGCTTAGAAATCATGTAGTTTGCATTGTAGCTTTCAATTCTCTTGTATTTTACATGTCATAACCCATATTACTCTGTTTAGGACATTGTGACTCCGGTGCGGACATCTGATATTTTATTACTCTTTTCAGAGTAGCAGGCGAGTACATTCTCTGATAGTTCTCTCATTTAAATTGTCAATTACTGTATTTCAGTTCTAGATAGCTGTATGTGATTCTCTGTTACAAACACGTACTATTATTTCTGGATTCATGTATACGACACACATTTAGTTTCTGGCCTCTATTACTGGTATCATCGTTTCCGGCTTCTATTACTAGAATCATTTACTGGAATCATTACTGGAATCACCCCGGAATCATTTACTGGTATCCTTGTACTTGGCTGGACTCATCTTGAATCATTGTGTCGGAATTCTGGATTCACTTGCCGGGAGGGGAAATACTAGAGTAAGACATGTAGACATACCCCATTACTGGAATCACCCCTACTGGAATCTACTGGAATGATAGCCATCTCGCGCCTGATCAGTGAGAGGTGTGCCGGATTACCCACAGCCGTTTACATGTCGATCTCGGTATTTTAAAACACACTGTTAGAGTATAGGCTGGACTCCCCTGGAATCATTGATCACTATGACTGGTATCATCCCTTGCTGGGTTCATCTCGTATGAGATTCATCCTGTACTGGACTTATATTGGAGTTACACTGGTCTACCTTGTTGCCTGGACTTTATATCATACTACCCTGGTTCAGCTAGTTCTATTTTTACAGTCTTCATTGCTATGATTCTTCTCTTGTTTAGTATTTACTTCCTTGCACTTATCTGCCTTTCTTACCATCACCTGAATATAAACTGTCATTTTCATCAATACAACTGCCTATAACTGCCTTATAGTTCTCTGTCATTTACTTGGGTTTTCTTGATGAGATGTGCTCGTTCCTGTCCTGACTGGACCTGTTGAAATTTTACAGATGATTGCCCTGAGGACACATGCCCTACATTTTACTGAGGAGATGGCTTAGCTACCTATGGCCCCGACACTCAGGAGTGATCGGGATTTAGTCTAGTAGACTTGCATTTATTTTTCTTTTAGAGCTTGTTGTATAGAGATTTGAGACTTGAGATGTATTTGAGATTTTCAGATATTGTTATTATTTCAGTATTTACTTTTGTCTTCAAATTCTTAGTTACAATTCTGTGTTATCTTATCGTGCTTAGACTGTGATTGAGATACACCTTATCTTATACTTGTCCTCCGTTCGGAGTTGATCATGATGAGTACATTATATACTGCATGAGTTGATGGTTAGTTAGAGACTTAGAACAGCGTTCTACCGCCGACACTGCGGCGTAGGCTGGGCGCTGTTACGTACTCGTACCCTCACAGTGGGTGCGGGTCGTGACAGGGATAGAGAGGAGTGAATGAGAGAGGGAAGGGGGAGTATTAGGCTGCTGCTAACAGCAGCAGCTGTGGGTTTATCAGTCCCCCCCCACAGGGGACTGATGGTGGCTGAACAGTCCCCACAGGGGACTGTTATTAAGAGCTGCAGTAGCAGCAGTTGGTGGGGGCTTTAGCCCCTTAGATGAGCTGCTATGCAGCAGTATTATGGGTCCAATTCAGCCCCATGGACCAGCCCCTAGGCAGCCCCTAGGACAGCCACTTAGCAGCCCATTTGGACAGTCCCAAATCAGTCCCATTTTAGCCATGGCAGCATATGAAGTCTTTTGTGCACTGGCCATAGCAGACTGCGCAGCAGTAGCAGAGACAGATTGTACACTGGGCTTGGTGACAGAAGCTTTGGACTGCGCAGCAGACTTGCTGGCAGACTGCGCAGAAGACTTGCTGTCAGCATTAACAGAATGCGCAGCAGTCTTTGGGACCCACACTGGGCGCACTTTGCTTGTGGCAGCAGTGGTTGCCGTGCGAGGAGTGGTCTTGGAGTTGATCATAGATTCGTAGGCTGTCTGGTTGATCTTCACAACCAGTGTCTTCTGCGTCTTTCCGATAGACGCTACGTCACATTGAGTTGTCACTTCCTCATCGGAGGAGAAAGTCATCCCCAGTAGAGTCGCCATTTTGTTTGCAAAAACAAAAGTTGAAGAACTTTATTGATACAAACTTTATAAAAGATTACAATTTGAATTCTGGGAAAAGTACAACTGTAGGAATCCAATATAGATGACGATTGCTTTATCCCTTGGACGATGTGAACTCTGAAGATGAAGCCTCGGAAGTTGAAGGCAAAAGCCTCGGAAGAATGCAGCAGCACTTGGGCAAGAACTCCTGAACTCTCTGAACTTTGAAGTCTGATCTCTCTGATCTCTGATTATTGATTCTTGATCCCCTTTGAATGGAGACTTGAAACTCTATTTATAGAGTTCTGAGAAATAACTAACTTTTAGTTATTCTGGACTGCGCATGATGGATTGTACAGTAATTGGTTTGCACAGCAATGGACTGCGCATGCAGTTGTTGGATCATGGGCTAACTGTCTTGGACACATGGCATCATTTTATTGAAATGCGCATGATTATGCACAGGCAGTTGCCACGAAATGAGCAATTGATGGCATGAATGCCACGTGTATTTTATCATTTGTACTGATAGAACGCGCACATTGAATTGCGCAGGTTTTGGATTGCGCCGACTTGAATTGCGCAGGAAATAGATTGCGCCAACATAGATTGCGCCAACATGGATTGCGCTGCCAGCTGTCCTCGAGCGCCGTGCTGCATGATTAAACGAACGGCCGCCTCGATCTCCGCGCTGTCAGTTGTCAGAAGATTTGATTTGTGTCAGGTAATGATGGCGATTTGCCACGTCAGCCTGCGCACTTGGAAGTATGCGCAGTCTATCTTGCGCAATCTGATTGGTGCACAATCTGATGTCTGCGCAGTTCATCTGAAAGTTGTATTTCTTGATTTTCTGACTTTATTGATGTGTGCAACTTGATTTTTTAGGATAGGTCGTTAGGCGGTTCGGAGAAATCCCTTTATATGACGCCGTCTTTGGTCCAACATTAATTCTTCATTGCCTATGTCCTGTTTGATCATGTTAGATCATGCTTACTGCATGTCTACAAATACATGTTAGGCCAGCAAAATATGTTGCAGTACGATACAAGCATAGCAATACAATATAGGACAATTAGGACATTGCTAAGTTTAAGTAAGAACATGATAGCATGTTAGGCCAACAAAATATGTTGCAGTACGATACAAGCATAGCAGTATAATATAGGACAATTAGGACAATGCTAAGTTTAAGTAGCAACATGATAGTGAGTATATGAATATTAGTGACATCATTATGTTAAACTTAACTGATTAGCCATATTCAAAAACACAATGTAATCATTGGGCCAACAAGATCTTGATGACAGACTTCATAAGTTCCTCTAACCTGGTTGACAACCAGCTTAGAGTCGCCATAAACTTCGAGATATTCAATGTTCAATTGCTTGGCTAATTAAAGACCGATAAGTAGGGCATTGTACTCTGCTACATTATTGGAATATGATTCATCTAAAGAATAAGCTCTTTGGATAGTTGATCCTTCTGGGGAAACGAGAACAACTCCAACTCCTGCTACAATAGCACCATTGGGTCCAATTCTGGATGCTCCGTCAAAGAATAGACGCCAAGTTGGAAATTCTTCAGAGATCAAGTTGACTTCCAACGTCTCGTCTGGAATTTTATCGTAAAGCTTGGATGTTTCTGGTATGGGATGAGCCGCCAAGAAATTCGCCAGTGCTTGACCTTTGACAGATTTTTGAGGAACATACACCATGTCATATTGAGCTAGAAGGATGGCCCATGTAGCAAGCCGAGAGTTGAGTGTGCTAGGCTTCTTCATCAGTACCCGAAGAGGATTGACTTGAGATATGACATGAAGGTTTGACCAATGATGTAATGTCTTGTCTTTTGAACGGCGAACATAAGGGCTAGACATTCTTTTTCAACCGGACTATAACGGTGTTCAGCAACAATCATAATACGACTGAGATAATAGATGGCCTGTTTGTGGCCTTCTTTGTTCTTTTGGGCGAGTAAAGCACCCAACGAATGATCCACAGCACGGACATACATTAAGAATGGAATGCCTGAGATGGGTGGCACCAAAACTGGTGGGTTCATAAGATATCGTTTGATGTCGTCAAATACTTGTTGATATTCTTCAGTCCAAATAAAAGATACACCCTTCTTCATTAGCTGAGTGAATGGTCTGCAGCGTCCAGACAAGTTCGAAATGAATCGCCTGATGTACGCAAGTCGGCCTTGGAATCCTCGTAGCTCTTTTAGGTTACATGGAGGACGCATCTCTTGAATGGCTTTGATCTTCTCGGGATCCACGTGTATACCCTTAGAGGTAATAACGAAGCCGAGAAACTTACCACTAGAGACACCCAGGAATGACTTGGTGGGATTCATCTTGAGCTGATGTTGACGCATGAGATTGAAAATTGTTCTCAAATCTTGGATATGATCTTCTTTCAGACGACTTTTAACAGCGATATCGTCAACATAACATTCAACTGTTTTGCGAAGATGTTCTCTGAAAATGGTACTCATAGCCCGTTGGTAAGTTGTGCCAGCATTCTTGAGACCAAATGGCATCACTGTGTAGCAATAGACTCCCCGAGGAGTATGGAAAGATGTGTGTTTTTCATCTTTATGATTCATCTTGATCTGATTATATCCAGAGAATCCATCCATAAGAGATATTCGCTCGAACCCACAGGTATTGTCAATCATAACGTCTGTAATAGGGAGAGGAAAATCATCTTTCGGACATGCTTCATTAAGATCCCGGAAGTTGATGCAGACTCGAACTTTGCCAGTTTTCTTTAGAACTGGGACAACATTAGCTACCCAATCAGGATGTTGTTCTTCTCTGATAAAGCCGCAAGCTATAAGCTTCTTGACTTCATCATCAATTGCATCCATCATTTTAGGCTTGAATCGCCGTTGCTGCTGTTTGACTGGTTTAGCATTAGGCAGAATATTCAATTTGTGAGTAGCAATTTTGGGATCTAAACCTGTCATGTCCTCGTAACTCCAAGCAAAGATGTCAATGTATTCTTTAATAAGAAGAATCAACTCTTGCTTATCTGCTTCCGGAAGATTCTTGCTAATAAAGATTGGACGAGGTGACTCGCTTTCTCCTACATCAATTTGAACTAGTTGATCTTCAGTAGGAGGCTCTCTTTGTTCAAATCGGAGTACCCACTGATTATCCATCTGTTGAGCCCAAGGATCTGTTTCAGAACTTTCTTCAATGTCCTCATCATATCCTTCCGGAAGTTCAACAGAAACCATATTAGAAGATACGATTACACGATGGACTTCACCAATGCTAGTGTCAGAATCCCATGACCTGGAATCAGATGAGTTAGAACGTTCTTCATTATCAGAGTCAGAAACTGCTGGGGATAACATCGGAGGAGAAGTATATCCGAGACCTCTTTTGGTCTTGCTATAGTATATATCATATTTTCCTTTTGGAACTGCTGTACGAATGGGAGTTCGTCTACCCTTACCGTAGTTGAGACTATTTTTAAAGTCATAACCCATCTTACGGATGATATCTTTTGATTGTTGACTATAACGACGAAGTTGTAAATGTCCTGTATCGTTAAGCTTACTATCATCCGTATAGCTGAATTGTTGTTCTGGTCCTTTACTAAAAAGTATTGGACTTTCGCCTTTCTTTCGAACAGGAACAATACGGTAAGAATCATCTGGATCCTCAAATAAGACTTCTGTTTGTAGAGATTGTACAACCCCCATTGTAAATGATTTGAAGCTATCTAACATATCCAAATAGTATTTAGTATGATAAGTAATATCAGTATACTGGAAATTAGATGCTTTTTCATTGATATGTACATCTATATTTACAGCAGGACCTTTAGCCTTAGCAGGCTTGGTCAGATTAATTACAAGAGGGGGAGAAGAAGAATGTAGAAGAGACTTGTTACGACGAAGGTCAATAACAAGTGGCTCAGAGGAGGTGAGCTCCCTTTTTTCTTTGTTGTGAGTTAAATCAACAACAAGAGGCTCAGAAGAAGTGAGCTGCTTTTTGTCCTTGTTACGACGTAAATCGATAACAAGTGGCTCAGAAGAGGTGAGCTCCCTTTGACTTTGATCAGCACCAACTGATTTTTCCTGAACTGGCAAGTGAATAGCCAGTGGTTTAGAAGACTGAGGATGAGAAACACGTCCTTTGACAAGTATGATGAGAGTATCATTGGGCACTGCTTTTTGGTCTTCTTCAATATCCATGGCCAATACCACTTTCATAAATTCCTCCTTGTACATACGAGCATCATTGCAATATGCTTCAACGCCCTTGAAAGGATAAAGGTCTACAACTTCCTTGTGAACTTGTCCTTTGTCATCAACATATTTAAAGCATTGATGAAGAGTTGAGGGAACAATATTGTGTTCATGAAGGAAGGGTCTTCCCAGAAGAGTGTTGTAAGAACAACCATGATTGTCAATGATATAAAAGGTCACCTTTGTGCGAAGATTGCCTATTTGGAGTTTTAGGTGGATCTTGCCCAAAGGTTCACTCCTTCCTTAGTTGAATCCCAAGATAGTGGTGATTGTGCTTGAAAGACTATGCACTGGTATCTTCAACGCATCTAGCATTGTCTTTGGCATGATGCTAAGTGCAGACCCTGGATCTATCAGGATACGATCAACTTTCATCGAATCGACATATCCTATATAGTAGAGAGGACGATCATGTCTATTATCCTCCAGTAGCATATTATCTTGAGTGAAAGTGATGTTTGGAATCAACTCCAAGATACTATGACAGTGACTGCAAGAGACTGGTTCTGATTCCGGCTTTTTGAGGAGAGTTAAGCAAGTTTCAGCCTGCATCAGTGCTTCACTTAAAGTTTCTCGAGTCTCCTTAGAAAGGCGCAAGAGCTCGAAGATTGATAGCCTAGCCGGTGTATTGGCTAATTGGGCCAATATATCAAAGTTATACGACTTTTCAAGTCCTGTAGGAGATGATTTCTTCAGTGGTTTATCAAAGCGGACTTGTTGCTTGCCTTTGTCAGCCGTCATTGGCTTAAGAGGAATAGGTACTACAACTGGTGAAGATGTAGAATGGATCTCTTCAGTAGAAGCAGGTTGTGCTGGAGTAGGTTCAGAAGAAGTAGGATTCTCTTGAACTTCAGAATGATCTTTCAAATAGGCTTTCCCTGATCTGGTGCCTAACAGAATCTCTTCGTCAACTATGGGGTCAAAAGACACCATGTTGCAAGTCTTTGTTTTGCCTTTAGAACGACCTTTCTTCTTGGAAGAAGAGGGCACCTCAAACTTTGGAGCAAGATCGGGATGGATCCACATAATTTCGTCGTTGTCAAGAGACAAGGGAACAAGACCTTCATTTGGTGGAAGTGGAAGATTCTCAATCTCAAGAGTAGCTTTGGGAATTGGAATGACACCGTGCTGTACCATTTGCGGAGGAAAGTCACCAAACTGGACTGAAACCATGTTCGCAGTAACAGTTTTCTCATCTTGCTGCAGAGTGACGACACCAGTATTGACAAGCTCTTGAATTTTGCCTTTGAGCACATAGCATGCTCGAGTAGGATGTCCAATGAACCTGTGGTAGACACAATATTTAGGATGATCTGTCTTACCGACTTCATCAGGTTTCTTTGGGTCTGGGAGCTAAATTTTATTACTTTTGAGTAAACATTCAAAGATGCTTGCAGTGTCATTCTCGTCAAAGGAATATTCCACTTTCGGAAGAGGTTCCTTCGGTGGAGGTGCAGAAGGAGTAGGAGTGGAAGTCGGTGAAGCCACACTGACAGCCAAAGATTCTTTATTCTTGTTCAAATTACTGTTCAAAGTCTCTTTTGCTTTGCAGTTATTCTGATGGTTGCCACTACTTGACGTCTGATGTTCATCTCGATCGGGGTTAGACATCTGTACCCCCAATTGTTTGAACTTCTCGGCACTCACTTCCGCAGCTTTGGCGTTGACGATGAATGAAGGCCAATCTTGAAATTGGGTAGATCCCGTCCACATACTGATAATAGACAAAAGATTTGCCTTACAAGTATCAATAGTGACAGCAGCTGGAGTTTCGGGAGGCATTTTTAAAGCTTCACGGCGGAACCGTTCGATAAAGCTCTCAGCAGTTTCATTATGTTTCTGTTTGATTTTGTTGAGAGCTGACATAGTCATGTCGTTAAATCCTTCATAAAACCGTTCCAGGAAGATTTGTTTGAGACCTGAAAAGGATATGATACAACCATCGGGCTAACTTCTGTACCAGTCATATGCTACACCGGCTAAACAACCGACGAACACTCTGGTAAGAAGAGCGTCATTTGGCTGAAGTTGAATGGTCATTACCTCAAAATGATTGATGAATTGACTAGGAGAAGTACTGCCATCGAACAAAGAGATTATTAGGATTTTGTACTTCGGTGGGAATGGGACTTCCTTCCATTCAACTGGATAGGGCTGCTTGATCCCCAATCTTTGCAAGTTGTCTTTCTCTTTGAAAGCTTCGAACTGGGTTCGCAAGAGTTTGACAGCTTCATTGGCATCCTCTGATGACGAAGAAGGAGCCGGTTGAGTTAGAGTGGTAGGAGGAGGAACAACATTGTAAGCACTACCTCCGGCTCCTGACTGACTAGGTGTAGTTTGAATTTGTACTTGTACATGAGGTATTTGAGGAGACACTACCCCCAGCCCAGTATTGGCAAGTACAGAAGATGCTATGATCTCTGGACACGTAGTAGGTGTAGTTGGTGGTGTAACATGTTATGCCACAATGATGGAATGCATACTAGCAACCATTTCAGCCATGGTTTTTAGTTTGTCTTCAAGTGCAGCGATTCGCTGTTCCTGATTTATAGAAGTTGAAGCATTTGGGTCTTCATTAACAACATAAGCTGTCACTTCTCTTGGTATAGTGGAAGACACCGTCTGTTTGGAACTTTCGCTATATGCATCATAGTCGGAGAAAGAGTCATCTCCTGACTGAAAAGTAGGAAGATAGCCTGAAGGGTTTTGAGAAAGATTCCTTTGACCGATTGTATCTCGGCTTCGAGAACGAGTATGTCGAAACACTCCTTCAGAAGATTCTTGGAGTAATTCTAAATACCGCTGGCTTGGTTTGCGAGGCTTGTCATGCATAGAGCATCTCCTACCCCTAGTGTCTCGGGAAGTCATGTTAACAGAAGCATACAAGACTTCGTCTTCCTCTGACATAGGTTCAGATTTAGCAAAAGTCAGACGATCGAAGACAGATCGTTTTGTTGTTTGACAACAACATTGGATGATGACTTTGTGATTGAAATGATGATCAGATGGTTGAGATGGAGGTGTTGAGACATTGTCCCGTTTTTGTCTAAGATGTTCTCGAAGATCGGGAACAACAACAGGATGAGAAAAACTCTGAGGGATCTGTTCTTTGATAACATTCGGAACATGATTCCGATTCTTCAAATATTTAATCCCTTGAGTATACAGGGAAGTGCTCACTTCATTGGCATAAGTGTCGGGATTTTTGACCCTGGAGATTTGTTTTTGATGATGTTTGATCTTCGGCATTGGCTGTTTGTGTTTTACCGAAGTGGGTCTATTGAGATAAGTTCTGAGATCAGCAAATTCACCCCCAGGGGTTTCTGTCTGAGACACTAACAGTTTTTCCTGTCTGGAACGGGAAATCTTGTGAGTTGGGAGGTCCTGGAGTTCTGCTACCGGGGTAGGCAAAATACCTCTTTGATCAGTACAAGTTCTCTTGTTATAAAGGAAAGAAGAATCCTTGTTTAAAAGAGTTCTAGTACTGATTGGTGCCGAGGCACGTTCAGATGGATCCTCTTTGGTAAAAACTGAAGAAGATTGAAAAAAAACCAAAGGGCCCTTTCCTTTGTTTTGTGACGAAGGGTTAGCTAAAGAGCGTTTCCCTCTGTTATCTTCCAAGTCATGGGACAAGGAAGTTTGAGAAAAGACCAACGGGCCTTTCCCTTTATTTTGAAGAGAAAGAGGAATAGCCAAAGGACTACCCCCAGTAGATTGCACAGGAGCAACAGTGTGTTTAGGAAGAGGAGCAGAGCCTTTTCCCTTGTTATGAGAAGAAGAGAGTTTAGCCAAAAGGCTGTCACTCTTGGATTGCGCAGGAATGCTTTGCGCATGAGTTGATGGTACACTGGTTCTGGCCACAGAGACTGTGGTTTGCGCATCAGGAGTTTTTGCCACAGAATGCTTAGGTTGCACTCTGGTTGCTGGAATGTTGGTTTGCGCAGGAAGTTTGGCAGCCAATTGCGCCAGAGGCATAGGAGTTTTATACTTAGCCATGGCAGCATATGAAGTCTTTTGTGCACTGGCCATAGCAGACTGTACAGCAGTAGCAGAGACAGATTGTACACTGGGCTTGGTGACAGAAGCTTTGGACTGCGCAGCAGACTTGCTGGCAGACTGCGCAGAAGACTTGCTGTCAGCATTAACAGAATGCACAGCAGTCTTTGGGACCCACACTGGGCGCACTTTGCTTGTGGCAGCAGTGGTTGCCGTACGAGGAGTGGTCTTGGAGTTGATCATAGATTCGTAGGCTGTCTGGTTGATCTTCACAACCAGTGTCTTCTGCGTCTTTCCGATAGACGCTACGTCACATTGAGTTGTCACTTCCTCATCGGAGGAGAAAGTCATCCCCAGTAGAGTCGCCATTTTGTTTGCAAAAACAAAAGTTGAAGAACTTTATTGATACAAACTTTGTAAAAGATTACAATTTGAATTATGGGAAAAGTACAACTGTAGGAATCCAATCTAGATGACGATTGCTTTATCCCTTGGACGATGTGAACTCTGAAGATGAAGCCTCTGAAGTTGAAGACAACTCTGGAATTGAAGGCAAAAAGCCTCGGAAGTTGAAGGCAAAAGCCTCGGAAGAATGCAGCAGCACTTGGGCAAGAACACCTGAACGCTCTGAACTTTGAAGTCTGATCTCTCTGATCTCTGATTATTGATTCTTGATCCCCTTTGAATGGAGACTTAAAAGTCTATTTATAGAGTTCTGAGAAATAACTAACTTTTAGTTATTCTGGACTGCGCATGATGGATTGCGCAGCAATTGGTTTGCGCAGCAATGGACTGCGCAGGAAGTTGTTGGATCATGGGCTAACTGTCTTGGACACATGGCATCATTTGATTGAAATGCGCATGATCATGCACAGGCAGTTGCCACGAAATGAGCAATTGATGGCATGAATGCCACGTGTATTTTATCATTTGTACTGATAGAACGCGCACATTGAATTGCGCAGGTTTTGGATTACGCCGACTTGAATTGCGCAGGAAATGGATTGCGCCAACATGGATTGCGCTGCCAGCTGTCCTCGAGCGCCGTGATGCATGATTAAACGAACGGTCGCCTCGATCTTCGCGCTGTCAGTTGTCAGAAGATTTGATTTGTGTCAGGTAATGATGGCGATTTGCCACGTCAGCCTGCGCACTTGGAAGTATGCGCAGTCTATCTTGCGCAATCTGATTGGTACGCAATCTGATGTCTGCGCAGTTCATCTGAAAGTTGTATTTCTTGATTTTTTGACTTTATTGATGTGTGCAACTTAATTTTTTAGGACCTACAAAGCTAAGGTAAGTGGTTTAGGGTTTAAGATATGGTTTGGATTGGATTCCCTTGGTTGGTAATGGTCAGAAATAGTGCTCCTAGAATAGTTTTGACTTCGGTTGACAATTTTGACCAAAAGTCAACCGAGAGTCAAACTTAGTCTATAAGTGACTAGAACTGACCAAAACCAAACCAGAGTTGACCAGTTGACTGAAAGTCAATAATTGGTCAACGTTAGACTAGTTTGACCTAGAGTTGACCTAGAGTTGACCAGAGTTGACCAGGGTTGACCAGTTGACTAAAAGTCAAATGTAAGTCAACCTTTGACCCCGTTTGACCTAGTTTGACTTGGATTGACTCCCAGTGACCTAGTATGATCCAGTATGACCTAGTATGACCCGATTTGACTCAGTTTGACCTAGATTGACCTAGTTTGACTTAGACTTGCATATCATGACTTAAATTAATTTCCTTTTTATTATAAAACCCTGTTTGACTTATAGTATCTCATTTTAGGTCTGTGATTACTCTGTGCGTCTGTTCACCTTATCAGCTCAGGACAACAGGCAAGTACATTCGCTGATAGTTTTCATTGTCATGATATCTACTATATTCGATTCAGTTGTAGTGTATTACTTGATTCCCGACACGATGGATCACGGACTATTATACGTCGGATCCTATCATGAGATGTTATTCCTGGCCTTTCTTGGTATATTGGTGCGTAATATTTCGTGTTTTGTGTACTTATATAGACATCGATTTGGGAGTGGGCTGGCCCCCTGCTTTTGAATCCCGTATCATGACGTGCCATGTCCGAATCCGTGATACTATTCGGGGATAGGGGAATTATTAGGGGTTATGTGATCAAAGCCTTCTGTCACTATTTTGCTTGCGCCACTCTTACCTCACGTAGGGTGTAGCAGATTCCTCCGTGTGTTTGTTATCCAGGTTGGCCGGCATGACTTTTCGTGAGATTTTCGTGTAATTGTCGGGCCAAGTGGATAACCTGTCTTGTAACATACCTAAATCCGATCACATATCGCTCTAATAATTCAAGTCACATTTTACATTTATTTATCGTAGCTTATATCCTCCTTAGTTCTACTTTTAATACTTTCTTACTATGCTATGATATTCATTTACTCAAATGCTCTACATGCCTTTATGCTATACCTTGATTGGAGACTAAGTTCTGTTCGGGAGAAGGGTTACAACCCCGGTCCTTGTTTGGTATAAGGGTTGTAACTCGGCTTTCGAATGGTTCCCAAGTCATCCTATATCTTTGTCTTGTATTTCATTATACTGTATCTTATAGAATTTGTCAATTTATATGGAACTGCTATTAGTATTTGTACTTGCTTATTTTTTTGACAAGATACCGTTGATATATTACAGATGATTCTGAGGCAGATTGCCCGACCTATTATGGGGACGGGTTAGATGGAGAAGACCTGGACCGTGGCTTGATAGTAGAGCCACTAGACTTTGTACACCCAGAGTAGTGTAGCTTAGTTAGGTTTGCCTGGTCTGCGAGCCAGCTAGTATTTTCAGACTGTAGTAGTTTATATTATATTTCTATGACTCTGTGTTGTTGTGTATATCTCTGGGCTTGTGTGAATCTTGAACATATTTCCTATTTTCATCTACCATATTTCCTTTCCATGCTATTTACCTTAATTTTATTTTGTGATTAAGACTGTATTACTATGTCACCTCCATTCGGAGTGTATATACTGTACCGGTTCCTTTATAGTGTTAGTCGTAGTATTTACAAACCTTATATACAGCATTCTACCGTCGATTCTGCGGCGTAGGCTGGACGTAACCACGTGCTCGTGCCCCTCATCAGGGTGCAGGTCGTGACACATTTTTGTGGTGGCCCATGCAGGTCTATGTCGCAATTAGTGCGATCTCATAATGGTGCTCGACTTAGAGTACTAATTACGAGCCTATAATTAGGACGTAGGATCTAGGATATGATAGGAGTTACTCAATCACATTTTAGGAAATTTATGATCTTTTGATTACCACGACAACTTTTTTGCATTGAATTTAATTGTCCTTCTTTGATATTCCTATCATGTGCCATATTGATTTCTTGTTTCAATCTATCCTCAGGATGGCGATTACTCGCTCTCAGGCAGCAGTATCTAGTGCTGTTCTGGAGAGGCCCGATCCAGCAGGACTTCTACCTCCGGCTGCGGGAGCTGCAGTTGAGGGAGATGCCACCTCACTTTCTGCCCCTTAGGCGGGAATAGCAGCAATGGTTCCAGGAGGTCTTCCACCTCCAGCAGTGGGACCGTCCATAGTCATTCCTGATACTCTTCCACCGTCGCCTCCGCTACCGACTGATACTCAGCAGATGACGGCCCTTCTGCAGTAGATGTTGCAGACCCAGAGCACAGAGGCAGAGGTGTTATGACTGAGCATGGAGAACTCCCATCAGCTGGAGATGGCAGCAGTAGAGAGGGTTGTACCGGGTACAGTTCAGGGTGCCCCAGTTCAGCAGCAGGGTCATGGGAGGCCTGGCATACATACCTAGATTTCAAAAAGATGAACCCGAGGGAGTTCATGGGTACCAAGGGTATCCTGTACGCGGATGACTGGTTGGAGGATGTCCAGCGGAGCCTGGAGTTAGCAGAGGTCCCGAAAGGGCTTTGGGTGACGTCTGTAGCGAGCCAGTTTTTTGATATAGTGCTGATATGGTTTCGTACGGATCCTCGTACGTCGGTGAGGGATTTGACTTGGGAGAGCTTCAGGAGGCTCTTTAAGGAGAAGTTCTACCCCGATGTGGCTTTGACAGCTTTGGAGGGACAGTTCGTCGGGTTGGGGCAGGGGAACTCGTCGGAAGACGAGTATGCAGCGGAGTTCTTCTGCCTGAGTAGGTTTGCACAAGGTCTGATCTAGGATGAGGGGTACAAGGCCCGCAAGTTCCGGAGGGGTCTTATATATGCAGTTCGTACTCGTACTTCCGGGCGACGCGATGCGACATTCGAGCAGATTCTGATAGAGGCGCAGATCGGAGAGGAGGACTTCGGCCTCAAGCCAAAGAGGGGCAGTGATGTTCTAGGAGCAAGCTCGAGTGCAGGGCCGGCAAAGAACCCTCATTTCCAGTAGAGGCAGTTTAGCAGCAGCCTCAATTGCAGTTTCAGCAGGTACCAGCGCGTGCCCAGCAATACCAGGGACAGGGCCAGAGGCAGGCTACTCAGTGCACTTTCTGCAGGAAGCCGGGGCACACTCGAGAGGCCTGTAGGAAGAGGTTGGGCATCTATCTATACTTTGGGGCGCCCGATGACCAGCTGAAGGATTGCCATCTTTGTGGAGTCAGAGATAGAGTGCAGCAGACTAGAGGACCAGCAGTTCAACAGAGAGGTCCTCCACTTCAGACCCAGCAGAAGCACTTTGTATAGCACCAGGGGGAGCCCCTGCGGGTAGAGTGTTCTCCTTGACAGCAGAGGAGGAGGCAGAGCCAGTGGGTGATGTTGTGGCAGGTCACATTCTCCTTGATTCATTCCCTGCTTTTATCTTGTTTGATTCTGGTGCCACTCATAGTTTTGTGTCTATTTCCTTTGCTCTAAGACACAACATTATTGCTGAATATATGGATAGTACTTGCAAGATATTGACCGAGGGAGGTAACATCCTGGTTAACAATATCTGCAAAGGGCAGAGAGTTACTTTAGGAGGCCGGGATTTGAGTGTGTGCTTGCTCGTATTGCCCCTTTCGAGGTACGACGTGGTATTTGGAATGGATTGGTTGAGCATGCACCATGCTAGTATAGACTGTAGAGGAGGTAGGGTTCTGTTTAGGCCGCCGGAAGAGCCAGATATTGTGTTTGCCAGGGAAACAGCTGAGCCGGGAGATGGGTTTTGTAGAGCTTTGCTGGCGGGACAGGCATTGCCACATCTATTGATAGTTGATTTCATGGATGTTTTTTCCGAGGAGTTGCCTGGGATGCCGCCAGATAGAGACGTTGAGTTCTCTGTAGACTTAGTGCCGGGTGCTGAGCCTATTTCACAACACGTCTATAGGATCAACAATAGCGAGTTGGAAGAGCTGAAGAAGCAAGTCGACGAGCTACAGGATAAGGGATTTATCAGATCCAGTTCATCACCTTGGGGAGTGCCAGTTCTATTTGTACCGAAGAAGGATGGTATGATACGCATGTGTATCGATTACAGGGCGCTCATCAACCTTACTATCAAGAACAAGTACCCGTTGCCGAGGATTGATGACTTGTTCGATCAGTTGAGCGGCACAAAGGTGTTTTCGAAGATAGACCTGAGGTCTGGTTATCATCAGATGAAGGTAAAGCGGGAAGACGTGCCGAAGACAGCTTTTCGGACTCCGTACGGCCAGTATGAGTTCACTGTTATGCCATTTGGGTTGACCAACGCCCCAGCAGTATTCGTGAACTTGATGAAAAAGGTATTCCATCAGTACCTTGACAAGTTCATGGTGGTCTTCATAGATGACATCTTGGTCTACTCGAAGTCGCCAGAGGAGCACGAGGAGCATCTGAGGATTGTGCTCGAGACTCTGAGAAAGGAGCAGTTGTACGGGAAGCTTTCGAAGTACGAGTTCTTCCTGGACCAGGTCGAGTTCTTGGGTCATGTTGTGACCGAGCACGGGATCTCAGTGGACCAGAAGAAGATTGATGCGGTAGATTCTTGGTCTACACCCAGTTTAGTTGCCGAGATTCGGAGCTTTCTGGGTTTGGCGGGCTACTATCGGAAGTTTGTTCAAGACTTCTCGCGGATTGCTGAGCCGATGACTAGACTCACCAGGAAGGACGTGGAGTTCATCTGGACTGAGGAGTGTCAGGCCGCCTTCGATGAGTTGAAGAAGAGGTTGACATCAGCTCCGATCATGACATTACCGTCTGGGACCGGTGGTTTCTCGATCTACAACGACGCTTCTGGCAGGGGTTTGGGTTGTGTTCTTCGACAGCATGGGAAGGTAATTGCCTATGCATCTAGGCAGTTACGTTCTCATGAGAAGAACTACCCGACTCACGATCTGGAGTTGGCCGCTATTATCTTTGCCTTAAAGTTGTGGAAATACTACTTGTGTGGAGAGCGGGTTGAGATCTTCACTAATCACAAGAGCTTGAAGTATGTATTCACTCAGAAGGAGCTGAACATGCGGCAGAGACGTTGGCTCGAGTTGATAAAGGATTTTGATATCACCTTGCAGTACCATCCAGGAAAGGCCAACGTAGTTGTAGATGCCTTGAGCAGGTATCCAGTAGCTATGTATCTGACGGCGGATCGTCATCTTTTGGCTGACCTGGACAGTTTGGGAATCGAGGTAATTATCCCGGGCATGGAGGTACAGATATGGGGCTTGCAGATTCAGTATGAGTTGATGGACAGAGTCAGATCAACACAGTATGATGATTATGCCCTGAGGAGCATCACAGAGCACGTGCGGATAGGGTTGCTCGACAATTTCTCTATTACCGAAGATAGGTCGCTGCGGCACGGTGCTAGACTGTGCGTTCTGAGTGGGGAGCTTCGGGAGGAGGTTTTTCTGGAGGCACATCGCTCTCAGTACTCTATACATCTTGGGGCCAACAAGATGTATAGAGATCTGAGGGAGCACGTTTGGTGGTACGGCATGAAGCGCAAGGTAGCTCAGTTTTTATCTCACTGCTTGGTATGTCAGCAGGTGAAGGCCGAGAGACAGAGGCCTGGTGGGTTGCTACAGCTACTACCCACTCCTGAGTGGAAGTGGGAGCACATCACCATATACTTTGTGTCCGGACTTCCACGATCTCCTGGAGGGAAAGACGCAATTTGGGTCATAGTTGATAGATTGACCAAATTGGCCCACTTTTTGCCTTTCAAGGTGGGGTTGTCTACGGAGAGGCTGGCAGAGCTGTACGTTCGTCAGATCATACGATTGTATGGGGTTCCTGTGAGCATAGTTTCAGATCGGGATAGCCGTTCCACTTTCCACTTCTGGAGGAGTTTGCAGGCTAGCTTGGGCACCTCGCTCAAGTTTAGTACCGTTTATCTTCCCCAGACAGATGGGCAGTCATAGGGGACTATCCAGACTTTGGAGGATATGCTTCGCACGTGTGTGCTTGATCTCGGGGGTTCTTGGGAGGACCATCTTCACCTGGTAGAGTTTGCTTACAACAACAGCTATCAGGCCCGTATAGAGATGTCGCTATTCGAGGCTCTATACGGATGGAGATGCCGTACTCCCTGTCATGGGACGATGTCGGCGAGAGAGTGCTGCTTGGACCGGAGATGGTAGTGGATGCAGCTGAGAAGGTCAGGTTGATTAGAGACAGACTTGGGGTGGCTCAAGATAGGCAGCGGCATTGGACCGATAGCCATCGGAGACCGTTAGAGTTCGAGGTTAGTTTCAGTTCCTGTTTGTGATGCTTGTAATTTTGTTTGTCCTGTGTGCTGAGTTTGTTTTATGTCTAGGTTGGCGCTTTGGTGTTCCTGAAGATTTCTCCGACACGGGGCACGATTCGCTTTGGCGGAGGCGGGAAGCTTAGTCCGCGCTACATCAGACCTTTCACTATCCTTGAGAGGGTCGGTGCAGTGGCCTATCGACTAGACTTGCCACCTATGCTAGAGGGGGTGCACAACGTGTTCCATGTGTCATAGCTGAGGCGGTACATGGCGGACCCCAGCCATGTATTGGACCATTCAGCGATCGAGGTGGGGCCTACTCTTCACTATCCAGAGCAGCCAGTGGAGATTCTGGATCGTAGGGAGAAGGTGCTCTGGAACCAGGTTATACCCTTAGTTCGTGTTACATGGAGACATCACTCTCCAGGTGAGTCTACCTGGGAGAGAGAGGACGACATGCGGGAGCATTTTCCTTATCTCTTCGAGCCCAGAGGTATAATTTTTATGTTTCTGCATGTAATTTTGGTGTATGTTTGTTTTAATTTTGAGAACAATTTTGTTAAGGTGGATAGATTTGTCACCTCCAGTTTTCATAAACAGGGGTACTTTGGTCATTTTTCCACTTTAGAATTTTTGAAATTATTTATTTATTTATGATATTATTTTGGGGTTATTTGAGTCTGGTTCGAATTTCAACTCAATCCGACTTGTATCGGGAACCCGGGGTAGTATAGACTCTAGTGGGACCTACACATTAGCTAGGCATGGCCCATATGATATTATTTTTAGTTAGTGGTTAGACTAATTATTCAAGGTAGGTTAGTTAGATTAGAGTTTTAATCATGACTAAAATAACCTCAACCATTTACCCTTTCCTAATATTAATCAATAGATTAGTGGAAGGGCTTTTTAGACATTTCAATAGAGGGGGACACCTATGCATATGGCCGACCACCTCAAGGGAGGATAGGTTTGAGCCTCTTTGATATTATCCATTCATTTTCTCTCTCTTGTTCTTTTCCAAAATTTTAGAGAAGAAATCCTATTGATTTCTCCACCAAATCAATCCATTCCTCCACCCAATCTTCTTCTTTTCTTCTCTACTCAAGCAAAGGAAGGAGCTAGCCAAGTTTGGGAGTATTCGGAGCTCCTTCGTGTCCATTTGGAGATTCCTACGTGTCAGTGTCGTATCGGGAGGTTTTTCCTAGATTCTATCTACCGGGAGGTATAAATCTCTTCTCTACATCATTCACTACAACAAAAATACCTTTTAATGACGGCTAAAAACCGACATTAATGACAAACCATGACGCTTTTTTTCCAAAGCAAGCGTGATGAAAACGGGTGTTATAAATGTTTTTTAAAAGCGTCATAAATAAAAACGTCATGAATATGATGAGTTTCTGCTACACTTATTTTCAGCGTAGTTTGAAAGAGTTATGAATAGATAATCTGTATAGACTCAATTCAGCACATTTATAACGCTCAACTCTGCACATTTATATATTACTTTCCAAAAAATTATAGATCAATGCTCAATGTTGCTCAATTCAATTTCAAAACATTCATTTTGAACCATATTCACAAGAAAACATCTAAATGTTTTAGAGTACCATTTAATCCATTTACAAATATATACATAATATATATCACCATCTTCATTATATTTTTTCAAAATAGGACATCCAAATACATATATTTACAACTACTACTAGTAAGTAGACCCTCAAAACTATTAGTACATTGGCTTCAACTTTGAGCACATCAAAACTGTCGGCATCACGTAGCAAAACCCTGAAAAAGATAAAAAAAATATTACCAAAAGACCACCTCATGTCTTAAGAGTTGGTACCAAGTTTCCAACAAGAAACTAGCAATTGAGGATCATGTAATAAAATACTTTCATATACACTGAATCTAAGAATGCATTAAAATACCTACCTGTAGTAATAAACAGGCCCCGATGGTCCGATCATCCTTCGCGAAGCTGACATCCACCACTACAACAAAAAATCCTTTTAATGACGGCTAAAAAGCGTCATTAATGACGAACCATGACGCTTTTTTTCACAGCAACCGTTATGAAAACGGGTGTTATAAATGTTTTTTAAAAGCGTCATAAAATAACCGTCATGAATAGTTTCTATAAAAGCGTTATGAATAGTTAATATATAGTGAACAATTCAGAACAATTTTAAAACGTCATGAATAGATAATATGTATAGGCTCAATGCAGCACATTTATAACACTTTATACTATTCAAATTAGCATATTTATAATGCTCTATACTGCACAGTATATATTACATTCCAAAAACTTAACATTATATATCACCATTTTTATTACATTTATTAAAATAGAGTACATATCAACATCTTCATCACATTGAATATCCAAATACAGAATGTACCCAAAAAATAGGAATAAATCTCTCTTTTGCTAACCAAATTATTAGAAATATTTACTTAAGTAGATTCTGACCATGGATCTTCTCTCTGCCATCTCTTGAAGATATCGGGAGTCCCAAAGAGAAGTAGTGTCGCAGCTGAGCGACGACTTGGTGCTGCTGCAGCCGGCACCGTCGTGGGAGAGCCTCATCATCTGATCCCTTACTTTCGCCTGAACCCTCACTAGCACCTGCATGCACCTCAGCGTCACGTTGTGCCCTTTTTGCAAAAAATCGGAAATGCCAGCTTAACACTTTAGTAATCAACGCTAAAATGTGAGCCTAGCAATCAACCTGAATTTTACCAAGCCAATAAATTAAAGAAAGTTAACAAATGAAACAACACTACCGAGTTACAAGAATAAAGTACCAAAACTTGAATTTGCAACTGGATAGTTGATTCTTTATTAAAGGTTAACAAGAATACTTGAGGGACTGATGTGCATCTCACTTGTAACATTTGAGGATGCCTAACACAATTATCAAGTACCAATGTACCATCGAAGCTATCATGTAATGTAGATGACAATTTACCTCATTAAGCATCCTGTGAAGCTCATCCCTCGCCTCCACAACACGATCTCTGTCATTGCTGTCAACAACAAAAATGAGACCCTGTGTGTTCTGGAAGTCGTGCCTCCATAGAGGTCTGATCTACAGTTTTCAATATAGTAAACCAACATTAGTTAATGGGAGAAACTGCAGTTCTTGTATGCTTCGAATATACGGGATATAATTGCATAAGACTAATAAGAAGTGCGGTTTAAAATGATATGAAATATCATTATTTTTAATGAATAAATATAAAACAAAACAACTAGCATATGCTGCATATCTAAACAGAAATCAAATGGTCTAAATGTGTTGACTTATAATTTATTTGCATTCGGAGTTCATAGCATTTAAGTCTTCCAGAATAAGCAACCGGCATCATCTTCACCAATTTGCATAATCTAAGCAAAACAAACATTATCAGTACCTTGTCCTGACCTCCGACATCCTAAACAGTGAAGCTAATGTTCTTGTACTCCACGGTCTCAACATTGAATCCTGCATTAAGCCCAATGTAACTTAGTGTACATATTAGCAAGCAATGTTTAGATCAACAGTTATATGGAGCTGCCTAATTGAAATAGAAAATCCAAATCATCCAAAATTATTGTACACTAATTAAAAAACGGTAACTTATCCAGAATTTGCAGTCATTCACCTAAATTGACTTGGAAAACACTTTGGTCTCAAAATCATTTAATAAGCGTAAACTAAAATTATAATTTGTAAAGAAAGTCAGATTTGAAAGTTTTAAAAACTGTAAAGGAATTCAGAGTCTTTTATACCGATCTAAAACATGAGATACATACATACGACAGTAGAGAGCACAACATACCCCAAAAGACAGGACATGACAAATCAAAGAAAAACTGAGAATATAACAAAATTGCGTATAATTTTGGTATACAAATTTTGTTTTATTGTCCCAGGTGAGATACAAACAACCAACATAGACACGAAATTCGTAGACTATATCCAAAACCAAGAATTAGAGGGGAGTGTCAGAAATCATACCTGTGTCGGGACGTAGCTAACCGTGTCTTCGTGTCAACACTGAACCTTCGTGTCCGGAGTCTGATACCATTATTATCGTGTCCAGAATTGGTGCCAAGGTTGGTTCAGTAAATTCATCAAACACCACAGGTACACAAGCAATAATTGAATATTGATGTTAATTCTTGATCAAATCGATCAAAATTTCAAAGGAAGAGGGAAATTCGATCAGATAATCATGGTTTGGAAATTCACCAGATTAATTTGAATGATCGTCCCGTCTCTGCACAGATCGTTCGATCAATGACTACTGCTGCGACGGAGATGACACAGACACCCTGGCCTGCCAAGGAGAACCATCATCATCCAGATGATAGCGATTGACTCCTGGTGTCGGTCCTCCGTGCGCCGCCGAGTTCGGCGGCCACCGCGAATTCGCCAACGCCCGATCGAAAAGAGGAAAGAAGAGCGGAGAGAGCACAATCGGCTGTCCCGCTCTCTTTTTTCACCTAATGCGACGTCGGCGTCAGAGAGGCCGTGCCAGAGCCGTCGGCCCGCCCGCGCCGCCAGCTCCCTCCCCATCTCCTCCTCCCTTTCTAACTAGGTTTAGGGTTTTGTATCTAGGGTTAGGGTTTTGGAGTTGGGGGAAAGGAAGGAGAAGAAGAGGAGGAGAGGAGGGTGTTGCTAAACTAGAGTTAGGGTTTTGGATCTATGGGATTTTGGAGTTGGGGGAGAGGAGGGAGAAGAATGGATCGGAGAAGAAGAAGAGCAGAACGAGGGGGAGAGAAAAATTTTTGTTGAAGCGCAGGATTTTGTCAAAAAATGAACTTAAAAAATATTACAAGTTTGCCACCGCTCTAAAATATTCATAACGTTTTGTTTTATAAACGTTATGAAAAGTCCAGAATTAGCCCAAACCGTCATAGAAAAAAGGTATTTCGAACTTTCATAACGCTTTTTTATCAGCCGTCATGAAATCCACTTATCAAACGTCATTAATAGGTCTTTTTGTTGTAGTGCACCGACAGATCTCACATCCAAAACAGACACAGGTTGTGCAGCCTCTACATGATGGCGAGCGAGAGCAGCCCCTCACGACCTTGCGGCTTGCTCTCTCCTCATCGTCGTCACAGGTGACTATGACAACAGAAAATACAAGAATAAGACTTCACAATATGAACAATGAAGAAAAAAAATCAAGACTACATATGAAGTTTGGGGAAAGAAGGAAAGGATGGGATGATGTCATATTTTACTCTTCCCTCATACCTGCCTCCAAAGAGACGAGAATTTTAGCTTAAACGTAGAATCGAACTACAGAATATAAAAAGTGTATCCATACATTTTGAAAAACTCAACCAAGTTTCAGAAGAAAAAAGAAGGCTTAGGATAATAACTATAGGTGATTGTTGTGGTTAGTAACACCAACAATCACATGAATTTGGGTTGGATGGTCGATTTCAGTCTAATCCGAACAACAACAACTAATTTTATTACAAACTAGGCATACAATCACAAAATGAATAGATATTCAAGAGGTAACCACCTTTGCAGGTGGAAGACGATAAAAACTCAATTAAACATATTTACAATGACATAGGGTCTTAGACAACAAATCATACATCTGAATTGTTCATGTTTTATAGTCATAATCATATAGAGATATGCCAGCTGTTCTTTGTTCTTCTCACTGGCATATGCTAATTCCAAAAAAATGTATCCAAGATGCTAATGTCGACTATTTTGCAGTGTTGGGTTTTACCTCTTGAATAGGTTCGGTTCAGGTGTATGGCTCACACACATATAAAGTAAGGGGATGAATAATTATAAGTACAACCATGCATTAAATAAAAAGTTAATTTGTGTTGTTACCCAACAAGTTGTTATTGGTCCTCTTCCTGCATATATGTGTGTGTGAGCCACTCATAATAACTGAACCCTATTGAATAAATTATCAAGTATAAAATTTGGATTTCAGATTTCTATTTTACTGGAACAATGTTAGAAATAGAATGCTCCATCTTTGGCCATGATGAAGATGCACTAACATGGTACATTTTCTCAAGAAACACAATACTGGACTTTCCTGGCTTAGTAAATATGAAATCATGAATAATAACATTGGCACTTAGCAAAAGAGCACTGGAAACTTAATATGAAACAGAAAGGTCTTCCTCAGGCCTTTTAGATACATGATTAGCAAAACAATTCAATTAGTTGTTTCTCATGGACTTTCATAACCAAGTTATTCTAATCCAGCCATGCACGAAGCAAGTTGAATGAGGGCCAGAGAAAGGTTAAAAATAGAAGAAAGCTCACAAAATATAAAGATTTTCTATGACAAAAAGATTAAATCAAAAGGGATAAAGATGCTGTGCAAAGGAGAGAACAACTTGGCATGTCCAAATTTCTTGCTAGACAAGAAGAGAACAAAGACTGTTGACTTAAATAATGCCAGACAAGGTGACGAAAGCTTGTCATAAGAAGCCTATATATTTCGGCAGCAAGGAATTCAAGATGGGCTAAAGAAAAACACCATCTCCAAGCCTTCGTCATCACAATACAGTAGAGCATGAGAAACGTTCACAAAAGATTGACAAAGTTTTATGACTAGCTATCAACATGCAGTCAACTTCCTCTGTGTTTGTACCAAATTACTAGCTGATAGTAGATAGGAAAATGAAGCATTAAAAATGATAATATCAACATCTTACCAAGTGGTGCAATAAAATCATTGACCATAAAGCTGTGCAGAATGTCCTCAAGAAGTGAGATTGAAAATAAAACACAAGGGTAATGAAGTATAAAAAATACTGAAGGATTCTACAAGGCAAAGATTAGAAGACTAGAACTAAGACAAGGGTCCCAGAAAAAAAGATGTTATCCCTAAAGGGGTACCATGGGTTTACTGGAAAAAAAATATTAATGGCAAGTCACATATCAAAGAAACTAAAAGTATATCTATCAAAAAGCTAGATGAAATATTAATTTTGATCTCTCAAGATCCTCAACAATGATAAACCTCAGAAAAGCCAAATAAGACGAGAAGGACAAAATGCTTTTCGAAGAGGCAAATAAAAAAAACAGAGAGAAGCTCCAATTCATCTATTTTTAGCTCGCTTAATATCCCTAGGAGAGTAGACTTCAAGACATGGCATACCCTTCCATTGATCACGCATTAGTTCTTCTCAAATTAGTTCTCCATTAGATAAATCAAATAATCAAATTACATATTCTGGGCACAGCACAATGAAGCATTCATGAAATACGGCTTGGACATGACGCCAGATCAAAGATATATATAAGGAGTCGATTAATACAAGGACATGCACCCAGTAAACAAATAGACATCCTATGTTCTCTTACTATGAAATCCAGGATCTCGTAGTCAACTTAAATATGAAATAAAACATCAACATGGAATGTGCACATGTTTAGCAGCAAAACCAATGTATTCTAACTGCCCCCTGATTATAGACACATCCTCAGTGATTACTTAAAACTCTAGGTTGGCATTTCTCTTCAGTTCTCATCAGATTGTACCACAAACAGAGACAACACTGAGCTCATATCAGGCTCTCAGCCGCTGAAGTAATTCCCACAGTAGAGGCACATCATTCAACTACACCTAGCAATATGATAAGTAAGAAGTTTCTTGTCCAACAGACTAAAAGCAATTTACATGCAAACAATTGGACACCTACACTGTAAGATAGACATATGCACCCCTATGAACAAGACAGCTATTACTTTACCGACAAATATTGGAAAACAAGATTTCGTAGACCTATACCATATTTATGAAAACAAAAGGAATTAGACCTGCTCCACTGAAATGGCGACAAGTACTACTACAACGCCATTCTAGCCATGCATCACCCCTAGAACAAAACAACAAGAGAAAGAATGCAAGTGAAAGCATGCTCGCTCAAGATCAAGCACGTGTGTGCACGAAACAAGAAGCACTTCAAAAATCGTACAAAAGAAGAAGAAGAAACAAAGCTTTGGATGAGAACCGACCTTTGTCGCAGCCGGGAGTGCATTCGCAGCTGATCTCGAGCTCGCCGGAGGCGTACACGCGGAGTATAAGCAATCCATCAGAAACCCTCCCTTTCCTGCCATCGTCTTCTTCCTGAAATTGAAGAAGAAATCCATCAGAAACCCTAGAAATCGACGAAGTATAAGCAAAATATAAGCCCTAACCGAAGAGAAATTGGAAGAAAAATTGAACCTTTGCATAGATCTGGAGTTTGGGAGAGAAATTGGAGTCGAACCGAAAAGGAGGGAAAATAAAAAGTGGAAAATTGGGGGAGAAGAGGTTTGAGGAGGAGAGATGCTGCTCGGTTAGAAAATGGATGAGAAATGAATTTTCTCTCTCCCACTGAGCTTTTATACAGTGAAGGAATTACAAGTTTGCCACCACTCTAAAATATTAATGATATTTTGTTTTATAAACGTTATAAAAAGCCCAGAATTAGCCCAAACCGTCATAGAAAAAAGGTATTTCTCAACTTAATAACGCTTATGTATCAGCCGTCATTAAAACTCCTTGTTGAGCGTCATTAATAGATCTTTTTGTTGTAGTGATTCCTTCATGAATATAGGTGTATTTTGAACCCATAGGACCCCCATGGTTGTGTCTCCATTTGTGTCCGTTTCGTGTCCATTTGAAGACTTCTAGGAGTGTCCTATGTGTGGTATTGTGTCCTAGTGGGAAATCCCTATTTTGGACACTTGTATTTTAACATATTTTGTGTGAATGATTTAATTAGATTTTAATCACAGATTTCATATTTTAGAGGGTTGTTCTTAATGTGTTTTTTAATGTATCATTTAGTATCATATTCTAATTATATATATATATATATATATATATATATATATATATATATATATATATATATATATATATATATATATATATATATATATCATTATTATATGTATATTTGTGTCTATATATATATATATATATATATATATATATATATATATATATATATATATATATATATATATATATGTGTGTGTGTGTGTGTATATTGGCTCTCTAATTTATATGTGTATAGATATTGTGTCTTTATATTCATATTGGGTGTGTAGGGGATTTCGGGCATGAGATTAGAGTGGTGGTAGAGTTGGTTTAGAAGTGTGTGTGTGAATGGGAGAGAGAGAGAGGTATTGAGAGTGGTGGAGTTGGTTAGATGTTGGTATTGTGTTTGTTTATATTAAGAGTGGTAGAGGGATAGAGAGGAGTGAATGAGAGAGGAAAGGGGGAGTATTAGGCTGCTGCTAACAGCAGCAGCTGTGGGTGTATCAGTCCCCCCTACAGGGGACTGATGGTGGCTGAACAGTCCCCACAGGGGGCTGTTATTAAGAGCTGCAGTAGCAGCAGTTGGTAGGGGCTTTAGCCCCTTAGATGAGCTGCTATACAGCAGTATTATATGGCCAATTCAGCCCCATGGACCAGCCCCTAGGCAGCCCCTAGGACATCCACTTAGCAGCCCATTTGGACAGTCCCAAATCAGTCCCATTTTAGTCTATATGTGTATGTGTGTGTGAGTTTATATATGTGTATATAGGTGAGCCTATATATGTAGCTAAATGCCTATAGGTGTGAGCCTAGGTGTGAGCCTATAGGAGAGCCTATGTGTGAACTATATGTGAGTGAGTGAGCGAGTATTGTGTGTGTGAGTGGTTAGTTTAAGTTAGAATATTATGGTAAGTTAATGTTGGGATAACCAACATGTGTCATAAGATAGACTAGATGTCTAGGAAACCCATATTTCTTGGTATATAAACCCTAGATAGCATAGTATCTAGCTACCCTAAGGAGCCTAGGCTAGTATCTTGAAAATTAGCGGGGTTTCCTTTGTAATGGACAAGGTATCGGAAATACCTTGTAAAGGGTAAATGTAGGTAATTACCTAGAAGCTAAGGTAAGTGGTTTAGGGTTTAAGATATGGTTAGGATTGGGTTCCCTTGGTTGGTAATGGTCAAAAATAGTGCTCATAGACTAGTTTTGACTTCGGTTGACCATTTTGACCAAAAGTCAACAAAAGTCAACCGAGAGTCAAACTTAGCCTATAAGTGACTAGAACTGACCGAAACCAAACCAGAGTTGACCAGTTGACTAAAAGTCAACAGTTGGTCAACGTTAAACTAGTTTGACCTAGAGTTGACCAGAGTTGACCAGGATTGACCAGTTGACCAAAAGTTAATTGTAAGTCAACCTTTGACCCTCGTTTGACCTAGTTTGACTTGGATTGACTCCCAGTGACCTAGTATGATCCAGTATGACCTAGTATGACCCGGTTTAACTCAGTTTGACCTCGATTGACCTAGTTTAACTTAGACTTGCATATCATGACTTAAATTAGTTTCCTTTTCATTATAAAACCCTGTTTGACTTATAGTATCTCATTTTAGGTCTGTGATTACTCTGAGCGTCTGTTCACCTTATCAGCTCAGGACCATAGACGAGTACATTCACTGATAGTTTTCATTGTCTTGATATCTACTATATTCGATTAAGTTGTAGTGTCTTACTTGATTCCCAACACGATGGATCACGGACTAGTATACGTCGGATCCTGTCATGAGATGTTATTCCTGGACTTTCTTGGTATATTGGTGTGTGATATTTCGTATTTCGTATACTTATATAGACATCGATTTGGGAGTGGGCTGGCCCCCTGCTTTTGAATCCCGTGTCATGACGTGCCATGTTCGGATCCGTGATATTATTCGGGGATGGAGGAATTATTAGGGATTATGTGATCAAAGCCTTCTGTCACTATTTTGCTTGCGCCACTCTCACCTCACGTAGGGTGTAGCAGATTCCTCCGTGTGCTTGTTATCCAGGTTGGTCGGCATGACTTTTCGTAAGATTTTCGTGTGATTGTCGGGCCAAGTGGATAGCCAGTCTTGTAACATACCTAAAGCCGATCACATATCGCTCTAATAATTGAAGTAACATTTTACATTTATTTATCGTAGCTTATATCCTGCTCAGTTTTACTTTCAGTACTTTCTCACCATGTTATGATATTCATTTACTCACATGCTCTAAATGCCTTTATGCTATACCTTGATTGGAGACTAAGTTCTGTTCGAGAGAAGGATTACAACCCCGGTCCTTATTTGGTTTAAGTGTTGTAACTCGGCTTTCGAATGGTTCCCAAGTCATCCTATATCTTTGTCTTGTATTTTATTATACTGTATCTTATAAAATTTGTCAATTCATATGGAACTGCTGTTAGTGTTTGTACTTGCTCATTTTCCTAACAGGATACCGTTGATATATTATAGATGATTCTGAGGCAGATTGCCCGACCTATTATGGGGATGGGTTAGATGGAGTAGACCTGGACCGTGGCTTGATAGTAGAGCCACTAGACTTTGCATACCCAGAGTAGTGTAGCTTAGTTAGGTTTGCCTGGTCTACGAGCCAGCTAGTACTTTCAGACTGTAGTAGTTTATATTATATTTCTGTGACTCTGTGTTGTTGTGTACATCTCTAGGCTTGTGTGGGATCTTGAACTTATTTCCTATTTCCATCTATCATATTTTCTTTCCATGATATCTACCTTAGTTTTATTTTGTGATTGAGACTGTATTGCTATGTCACCTCCATTCGAAGTGTATATACTGTATAGGTGCTTTATACTGTTAGTCGTAGTATTTACAAACCTTATATACAACATTCTACTGCCGATTCTGCGGCGTAGGCTGGACGT